>WWET01000860.1:377968-396189 GCA_011038615.1 Limnodynastes dumerilii | reverse complement strand
CCCCCCCCCCTCCATCTTGGTATTGCTCAGGTCTACACATGTACTTAAAAAAGGTGTAAGTGCAACACTGGAACAGCCCCTTTGTGGATGTCTTTCTGTAATCACTCATGTTCTACATGTGTACATTAGGAAAACTCACTGTGCTTACACCTAAAAATGATCAGCTCTGGATCTTCCTCATAATGTAATGATCAGAGAGGCTTCATGTGTTCGTCTGAGCTCTGCTTTGCCTGAGATCTCTCTGTGAAGCTGAATGGTGCTGTGTCTTAAGTATCATTAATGTCAATAATTACTTTTTTATTTTTTTATTTTACATATACCAAATGTGCAGCTTTTGCTACGTTTCAATTACCATTACACTATACATGGTAGCACATCAATCTTTTAAGTTACATTTTCAAAATTTTCACTAATTTATACATGTTCTGGTTTTGTGGGCAAAAAAAGTGAGTCAGATGCAGAGTTTGAGAGTAATAGTAATAGAAAGAAAAAGTGGAAACATAGATTGGGCTGGATCCAGACTTAAGAAGGAGCTTGAAATTAAGAGAGGAAGATTACTCCTGGGCTAAACCATGTTGATTTACGAGTGCCATAGGGCTACCTTATCGCTCCGTGCAATGTCGGACGGACATCGCACTTCCCCACCTCCCACCCCCCCTCCCCAGCTAATCTAAATACCTCCGCACTCCCACTGCATAATGCCGCCTCTTTCTACGGATATCGATATCTACGTGCCGATCAGTTATGTAGATAGCGTAAATTACCTACTACGCTTTCGCAGTAGGTCATTTTGGACACATACGCACTTAAGAAACCGCAGCTTCTTAAGTGTGAATCAGGTCCTTAATTTCAAGCTCCTTCCTAAATCTGGCCATTGTGGCAAAACTTGTAGGGTGAGGATAATAAAAACTGCTATCAAAAGTAGAGCTGAGAGGTGATGTGTCCTAGCTCAACTGAAAATATGGCCACACACTATGAGATTTTCACAGTGACCAGTATAATGCTGCGGTTCTGGGGATATCCCTCAATGGTCACACAATGGCCAATATATCAGGGGTATATGGCTGTTGCCCTGTGCCTAACCTAATACTTGCCATATGATCAATGCTACTATTGGCTGACTTTGAACAGTTTTGATGGAATACCGATAAATTGGTCCACGCCAAACTCCTTACAGTAAGCAGGCGACCGGCATGCTTATAGCATAGTATGTGGCTATTTTAAGTTATAAATCAGTTCAGTATTTTGGTCCGGATTCACAGTTACGTAGTTTTCGGCTTACGTACGTTGTTTTAATAAATTGAGCTACTACGCATGTGTAGGTCTAAAGGTCAACACGTCTACACATCTAAAAACCGCGCTTACACAATCTACGTACAGAACTGGTACGTAGATAGCGTAAATAAGGTACTACACATGCATAGTAGCTCAATTCTTAAAATAACATACGTCAGGTGAAAACTGCGTAACTGTGAATCCGGACCTTTGTGTGCACTTAGAAAAAGACAATTATTTTCCTTGCATGCTAAAAAAAGAAAACATGCATCATGCACCTGTTTTTGCCATATCTAGAAATTACAGAAGCAGGACACAGAGGCTATGGCCTAAGTATGACGCCTTTTTGAAACAGCCTGTTCAGATAAGACATTCATTTTGTATGAAATATCGCAGCAATTTCCCTCATCTCTATATTCCATTTCTGGAAAAATACATAAAAAAAAACCTACTTATAAAATACAAACCTTTATTATTTTCATGTTCACTGCATTTTCAATACACTTTTAGACTCTATTTCAGTAATTGTCACAGTCACATAGTTTTATAACGCAATCAATCACTTTGCAAGTTGACAGGAGCAAGTGCACTGAAGTAATGGAAAACAAAAGTCTTAAAAAACAAAAGCATTCGACAAATTAAATCTTTTGCATTACGTACCTTAAAGGATGTCAATTTGGTTCATAGATTTAAATGATTACTAGAGCAAAAGGTAATACAATGACTCTTATCAAGGTCATTGTAAATGCAGCCTTTTACGGCGTGAAATTCAGCAAAACCTCATGTATGAATTAATAGTTAAGTATGAACGGAAGCCACAAGCAGAAACGCAACTCTATTAGTCATAGTTAGTGTTAATTTATACAAAAGTTTAAATATCAGTGAGAAAGAAGCAAGGTAATTAAAAGCTAATTTATGTTTAATGCAGCCTAGGAAAAGATGGGAAATGGTTCCTAGATCTACTCAATAACATGGGCTGGAATTTTAATTAGGTGAACTTAGAGAGAGCAATGCTGGTTATGAACTCAGTTGTGCCCCATCACGGCTGTCACTTAGAACCATGATGTGCTGACATTTTTAATATAACAGCGGGCTACCAATGTATGGTGACTTTTTCTTGCGTTGGTGCTTTGCATAATAAGCAATGTTTCTCCATTAGGTGTCTTTTGAGCCTATTTATAAAGCTTATTTTTAACTTAAACGCACAAAAAGTAGTTTTCATATTTTTTGGTAAAAAATAAGTTTAGCTTCTAGTCACTGAAGGGACAAAGGCTGAGATACTGGAGATATTACTGATCTGTCCCCAAAAAACGTAATGATTTCAGAATGTTGCTGCGTTACTAAGTACCGTATTTCCCCATGTATAAGACGCTCCCTTTTATAAGACGCACCCTATTTTTAGAGCCTAAATAAAAAATAAAAAAACTATTTTAAATGTATTTTTTTATTATTATTTTTTTTAGCATTAATTAACTAAAAAATGGGGGCATCTTATACAAGGGATCAGGGAATTTAAGACTGGACTTACCTTTTCATATCTATTCCCTCATCATCATCCCTTCCCCATTTATCATCTCCCCATTCTCCTCATCACCTCCCCCTTCTCCCCTTTATCCTTTCTCTATCCCCTTATCATCACCTCCTCCCCATTTATCATCTCCCCATTCTCCTCATCACCTCCCCCTTCTCCCCTTTATCCTTTCTCTATCCCCTTATCATCACCTCCTCCCCATTTATCATCTCCCCATTCTCCTCATCACCTCCCCCTTCTCCCCTTTATCCTTTCTCTATCCCCTTATCATCACCTCCTCCCCATTTATCATCTCCCCATTCTCCTCATCACCTCCCCCCCTTTATCATTTCTCTATCCCCTTATCATGTCCCCTCCCCATTCATTATCTCCCCTTTCTCCTCATCACCTCCACTTCCTCTTTATCATTTCTCTCCCCTTATCATGTCCCCTCCCCATTCATTATCTCCCCTTTAGCATTTCTGTATCCCCTCATCAACTACCCATTATCACTACTGTATTTCCCCATGTATAAGACGCTCCCTTGTATAAGACGCACCCCATTTTTAGAGCCTAAATGAAAAAAAAAAACTATTTTAAATGTATTTTTTAATGTATTATTTTTAGCATTAATTAACTAAAAAATGGGAGCATCTTATACAAGGTACCTGAGGTCATGCAACGTCAGTGTACAGCGGGCACCGCCAGGGAGCCAGCCGGAGTCACAGCTGCGGTAAGAGAGCCTGAAACTGCCGGAGGGACCGCCGGAGGGACTGAAAAGGTAAGTTCAGCCTTACATCCCCTGTATAAGACGCACCTGGTTTTTAGACCTATTTTTGGTCTAAAAAAGGTGCGTCTTATACATGGGGAAATACGGTAGATCTCTTTTGAGAATTATGGTGTTATATTTAAAAGTATACTTTTCCCATTAGTGATGTTGTGTATGTATACTTATTAGATATTTTATTTTGACAACAAAAATTATTTTATATGCTTTTGTTACGAAGCAACTGCTTTAAGAAAATGCTGCTTTGTAGTAATAGCAAAAATAAATCACTTTCACTTTTTATCCTAATGGACCAGATGCCGACTTCCTTTGCCAGGGGATGCGATTGCCGGTCCGAGCGACCAAATTTCAAACATGATACAGCCGTAAGCTGAATAACAGTTATATCATTGTTCTAAATAGGCTGAAAATTTGGGAACAGGGAACATTTCCTTGTTCCCAATAGCGAGAGGCTGCAGCAGTTGTGGCGGGCAGATTATGGTTAGGCTGTGGTGGCTGCGGCGGGTAAAAGATTAGAGTTAGGGCTTATTAGAAGGGTTAGGCTGTGGGGGCATGGAATGTTAGGCTACGGGAGGGTTGGGTTTATACTCCAGGGCATGGATGGTTAAGGTAAGACTGCGGGAAAGGGAGATTTAGGGTTAGGGAAGGGTTAAGGGTAGGGTTAGGCTAAACACTTACATTTCGGCGGATGACTCTTTGCGACTCCAGGGCTCATATCTATGTTGCTTTCTAAAATGCAATTAATTGCCAGCAGTCGGCACTCAGCTTTAGTATGATAGCCTTTTGAAATAAAGACCATGGTACCGGCAAACAACATTCCCTTGACAGATTCATGCTGGTTCCTGGCTTCACTTGTATGGAGATACAATATTGCTACCCTCACTTAAAATAAGGATGGTGCGGAGGGCTTGACTGTAAGGAGGGAGCTTAGCATGCCATCACTGTACTACTGTCTGCACATCTCCCTCTCCTATGTAGTGGAATCAGTCCCGTCCTGCCATCAGAAATGCTTCCAGGATGGAACTCTGGATCCTGAGGATCAATAGCAATCCTGCGAATGCTGTTTTCTGTTCCTAGCAATCGGAAAATGCCCCTTTCCAGAAGTCTGTATCCGGTTCAGGGTAACTATGCACTCTGCAAAATACTTTAACTAGCAACAGAGTGCTTAATAGAAAATATAGCAGGCCTTAAGTGTCAGAGCATGCAGACACTGGCAGTTTACCTAGTGCCAGCATGCATGACAGCCATGGGTTTGCTATTGTGTGCAGTAATACAAGATTCAACAAGCGCCAATGACACCAGAAAATGCTCTTTATTACACCAAATGCACTGGCCAGGAGCCAGGGAATATTTTATTGTCCTGAACTCCCTAAGGGCTAGAGTTACTAAAGAAAAAGTGCAGATGTTGCCCATAGCAGCCCAATGAGGAACATACAAACACAATAAACAAATGCCAAAGGTACCGGAGGGGCCAGTAACAAAATTCTGCAGAGTTTTCTATTATAGAAAATGTCACATCAAAAAATAGCATCCTCCACTTGAACAATTAAATGTGTCTCTTCAAATACAAGTAAAGACATAGCTATTGGAGGTTACATTTTATTATGAGGTTAATCTGACAAATTGATTTTTTTTCATTATATGTAACATTATTGTTTTATTAGGGAAAATACATCTGCACCTAAAAACAGAATGAACCGATAAATCTAATGGGTATGAACGGCTTTTTTATAAAACACAGAAAAAGCATTTCATATTTATCTGCTTAAGTCACCTTACTTTACCAGGTGACTTGCTGCACACAGATAGACACTGCATAGATAGATGGAACGTCTATGCTGTGCATTGACTAAGAGGGAACACCCACTTGCAAAGGCAACACAGACTCTCTGTTGCAAAGGTTTTTCCTCTTACTGTAAGTCTGGATGAGTTGGAAGGCTCTGATTATTGTACAGTGTGGAAAAGCAGTTGCAGTCTGACTGATGTACACAGCAGTAGAGCATTGCCTGGAACTCTAGATATGGTGCATGCAATCCTAGAAATAATCTAGACCGCACCACGGACCGGATCCAGACTTATGTACATTAGGTTACTTAAGCCTCTTTTTTAAGTAAGCCTAACTGTAACTAGAGATGAACACCCGTGTTTTGGTTTTGGTTCTAAATCTTTGTCGTGTTTTGGTTTTGGATCTGTATTTTATTTTAAATTGCTAAAAATGCTATGCTATGTTATGCTATGTATTTTGGCTCCTAAAGCATTATTAATATGAATAACATTCTTTTCCAGTTATTCCTAGTCAAATTGGACCACTTCACAGCTCACAAGATTAAGGTCGGTTGGTACATGCTACCATATATTGGGCTACTTCACAGCTCACAAGATTAAGGTCGGTTGGTACATGCTACCATATATTGGGCTCTATTTATAAACTTCATTTTTAAGTGATAGGGGCAGTTTTTAAGATAAAACTGCCCCTATCACTTAAAAATTAAGTTTTTCTTATTTAGTAATGCTGCATCACCAATGAAAACTCTAGTTTCCATGGCGATGCAGGTAGCGTTCAGAGACCATCGCTGGTCCGTTCTTCCTAATGCGGGCCAGCAGGGTCTCATATTTATACAGCTGGGAAGCGGAGTTTTATCACTCCGCTCCCAGTGTAAACTTAACGCCAGCTCAGATAGACAGCTTAACTCCGCCCCCCTCCGTCCCTGATTGGTCCAGAGAGGGGTAAGTGACAAGAATCAAGCTGATTCCTGAATGTTTTTTTTTTTATTCTTTGCGATCTCCCTGAACCACCAATGTTTCCCACCTTTGATCCACTGAAACACCAATGAAATGAGAAGATTCAGACATGTATAAAATGAATATATATTCATTTTATATATGTCTGAATCTTCTCATTTCATTGGTGTTTCTGTGTTTCAGTGGATTAAAGGTGGGAAACATTGGTGGTTCAGGGAGTTCGCAAAGAATAAAAAAAATAAATCATGAAGGCATTGGCAAATTTTACTAGTATCGTTGGAGCTTCATTAATGAATGAAGCTCTGGTGAAGATGCCCCTTCTATCACAGTACATAGCGGCCCTGCAGAATGAAGGGGCATCTCTATAAATTAGGCAAACGAAGTGTCCAGGCTCGCTGCGATAATATGCGAGCCTGGAGCACTATCGTTCACCTATTTTTAGGTATCTCTATAGATAGAGCCCGATATCAGATCAAAGGATTCTGCAGCTACATCTCCAAATACATGCTGCTAATGCAGGGTTATATAAAGTTAAAAACTATTATCTGTGTAACGGAAGCTGCAGTTCCACAATACAGCCAGAGCTGCGTTTCACTCTATTTTACATGCGGAAGCGCAGTGGGAAACCTCTCTGTGCATGTGCAGAACAGGAGTGAGCACAGAAAGTCAGACGCGTCTGTGTCCGCATCCATGCGCTCTGCGCCAGGACATGGGGGTGTTCCACGATATGTAAATGCAAAAGTGGGCGTATCAGTGCTTCTGCTAGGCGCATTAGCATCCCGGAGTCCTTGCGCCTCCTCCACATTCTTGCACCATGTCAGGAGATGGTGTAAGTGTGATACGCACGCATTCATGCTACCGGTCATGCGGCAGATACACTATGACCTATCCAGACTACAGAACAATGACACATTCAACACCTTCCAACAGGCAGACTGGGTGGAGTTGCCATTGCGATTGGGAATCCAACTGCATAAGAAACAGATCTGACAATCCAGATCAATATTAATAACAACGGACCAGATTCACAGATGCGATTTTGCCTGTTCTTCCGTTCGTATTTTTAGGGTCGGAATAACTGCACATGTAAAGTAACTTTTTCCACGCAAGTTACGTAGGATTTAGGCACGGAAGACCATGAGGCACAGGCTTGTAAATCGCACATAGTGACATATGTACGGAGGGGCATGGTTCTCTTCCATACGTGCGAAAGTGGGCGGGGGGGAATTTAAATGGCCTTTTTGGGCGCGGTTAGTAATGTACGCACGTACCAAAAGCAACTTAGGCATGTAAATACACCCATAGAGTTAAGGGTGCCCTATGGACGCGCAAGTCACCAAAAATCCGTCCGTGTGAGGGGAGTGTCGGGGGTGTCGCCTTACCACGTACATCCGTATATTTGCGTAATTTATACACACGCATCTGTGAATACGGTCCAATAATATTAATAATAATAATAATAATAATAATAATAATAATAATACTAATAATAATAATAATAATAATAATAATAGGTGTAGCAAAAGCCTAAACCTGCTTTTGTTTTATCGTACAAAATATTAAACATAAAACAAACTGCAAAAAATGTTTTTCTTTATATTGTTGCCTTTTAAGAGATTACACTTTGAAAATTTGCAAAACAAACAAGTGTGAATTGAAGTGTTATAGTAATAGTAAGTTTCAAATATGAAGATATGACACGTATGATATAACAGAAGCGATAGAAAAATGACTGGGTACGGCAGTGAATTACATAGTGACTTGTACAGCATTCAATTTGTATTTTTAGTTTAACGAGCGTGTACTGTTTGCATATCTTGATCTGTTTTGTAAAACTGTAACTTTGACATAAAGCAAGCGTTTTGTTGATTTAAGTGACAGATTTAATATGACAAAATTACAAATAATGATAATAATTCTTCAGGCAATAAAAAATGATATACTTTTGCTTGAAGACTTCTACAGGAGCATGTAAACAAATTTCCATGCTAGTAGGGAAAACATATCAGACAACTGCACTGAATTAAAAATGTAGGTATATACTTGCAAACACTAATATAGTACATCATAAAGAATCCCAGATAAAGGGAAGTTGGTTCTTGTAAAGCTTTCTTTGCAATTAAAACCACATATTTATTAAGCGGTGATACCCATATAGAAAGCAATCTTTGTGAAATCTATAAAGTCTCAGAATTATGTACAAAGACTTATGGGTACTATATAAACCAATTTGTGTCCTACCCAACCTTCAACCATCCTGTTGGCTCAACATTGTATAAATGTGTAAGCTCACAAACCCCACATAACATCCAATCCTGGTCATCTGGTTGGGTCAAATGATTTTTAAATCTACAAACTAATCAGCTGATCCAACCATCAATCACTTGCCCAATTTAAAAGTGTGTATGCTCCCGCAACTATTTTATCAAGTCCTTTCCCGATTCTGATGTCATGCAGCACCGCCTTTGTGTGTGAGTGGCAGGCAGTTTGGTGAAGATTAGAAGAGACACGATCCTTTCAGCAAAATGTTTCAGCAGATACAGGTTGGAGGTCTGTGATATATAAACTCTAATAAGTAGCAACATGACACAAGAAACAGGAAACTATTTCTCAATGTTCATGGTTTTGTTGTATTATATCAAAGATTATTTTATTGCCAGTCTGTGGGGCTTATCCAGGGCTTGCTTTTTTTAAGGGCAAAACAATGTTGCAATGAGAGGGTTGCAAATTTACTTGAATTATTTTGCAGACAAAAAAAAATTAGCTTTACCACACAGAACTCACATATTGTAAAGTTTCTGAAAGTAATCTGAAAGTTATATTTGAGCGAAAAAAATGAACCACTGAAGTTTAGTTCAGTTTTCACAGTTTTAATTCACTTTCCATTGCAGTACAACATGGATTTTTCCAAGTCTACACTTACTCCTGTTTTGTCCTTACTCTAAAACTCTGGATCAGCCCCTGTAGCTTGTAGACTAATGGTGTGATTCAGAGTTTGGGAGTGCAAGTGCAAGTGTACAGCTTGGCTAAACCATTTTGCAAAGTAACGGGGGGAGGGGGGTAAGTAAATTTTATTATTTTGCATGCAGGGAAAATACTTAACTTCTACACATAGGCCTTGATTCAGAGATTGAAAATAAGAACTTAAAGTTACACCTGGGCCAAATCATGTTGATTTCAGGGGAGTCAAATTTCATTTGTTGCAACAGTATTATAGTTAAAAGGTGATGTTTCCCAGCTCAAGTCTAATTAGCAGTTTAAAAGTGAAGCTGATCAGGTATCTGTGTGCAATAAGTAAAAGCAAAGCATTCTCCCTGCATGCATAGAATAAAATTAACTTGACTCCCCCTGAAATCAACATGGTTTTGCCCAGGTTTAACTTTAAGTTCTTATTTTTAGCCTCTGAATCAGGCCCTTAGAACTTAAATACCGCAAATCTTTATTTTAATCTATAAAATAGAGTTGAGCTAAGAAACTCAATTCTAAATCTGCTTTCATTGTTTCAATTTCCCTACGCTTGCAGTTTATACAATGGTATTGCTCAGGTATACATTTGCACCTAAAACAGGTGTAAGTGCGGCTCGAGTTCAGCCCCTAATGTAATTGGGATGAATTCATGAAGGTGGAGCAATGTCCTACTTAATCTTAACACACCATTATGAACTACTAGATTCAGCTTAATATCCAAACTCAAGAAAACAGTTAAATATATAATTCCCTCCCCTGATTAAATGTAATTGCAGGGCAAAATTATGTGAGGAACTACTGGAGCCTCAAGGAGAATGCCTCTGGGTGGCATATGCAGTGTCTCGAATGGTCATGTCATTGATTTAGGCTGGCCATACACTGGAGTGATTATCAACTCGACCATCCAATTATCGGGTGATCAGGCAAATAATCGCTCTAGTTAGTAGATAAGACCAATATTTAAGATGCCAGATAACGCTCTGATACGATTAGTTGGTTTTTTGGCATGCTTGATTTAAATGGGGCACATAATAGCTCTAGTTAGTGGACAAGATCAATTTTTAAAATGCCAGATAAATGCAGCAGAAGCGCTCTGGTACGATTATTTGGTCTTGTGGCATTCTTGATTTAAGGGAGTCAATAAGCTTACAGAATGTCTCCTTATTCTTTAAGTGCCTCCCTCTTCTGCTAGAATTATCAGTCTGAGCAGGAGAGGTGAATGGTGCCGATAACGGGATATTTCCCTGGCGGGAAATCATCCTGTTTATCAGGATACCTTCTGCTGGGATCGATTATCGACCCAGTATATGGCCAGCTTTATGCAGCGTGAGTGACATGCCTATGAATTAGAAACCATCTTAAGGTGCTGATTACATGTGCTAGGACCCAAATAGGAAGCATTCTCAGAGTTGTTTGCAAGTCGTTTCTATTTGATTTGGTCATGCTGGGTTAATTGAATTATGTTTGGAACTAAAATGCTGTTTTAATTAGCAGTGTTGTTTTGGAGTTGTTGTTATTTATTTATTTATTTTTAGTAGCAATTAGCACATGGTTATGAACAAATCATAAAGCAATGCTAAATAAGTATCATGATATCACTGTAAATGAGTATTTAGTAAATGAATCCTCTCTTGAACGAACCATGGGCAACTTAATTGAATCAGTGAATAATTAACTTTTACTGTAAACATGGATTGTCTACCTTATCATCTATGTATTATCTGTTTGTATGCCCCTCCTGCAGTAGTCTTAGATGAATGAAACACCTTAGAACACACAAGGCTGAGTCAGAGCTGCACTTACACTTTCTTTTAGGTGCAAGTGTAAACCTGAGCAATACCATGTTGAACTGCAAGGGGAGGCAAATTTAAATTATGAAAGGAGAATTAGAATTGAGAGGTGAAGTTTCTTAGCCCAACTCTGTTTTATAGATTAAACATAAAGCTATCCTGTATGTGAGTTCTATGTGAAAAATATAGAATTTATCTGCATGCAAAAGATTTTAAATGAATTAGAACCCCTCATTTAGCAAAATAGTTTAGCCGAGCTGTACACTTGCACCTGTTTTGCCCTTACTCCAAAACTCTGGATTGTGTTTGGGTTGTGAAATGCAATAATGAAATGAACAAGGGATAGTAACATTAGATTTTGTTTTAGTCCTTCTCAAAATGGTACTGTTAAATGGACCAGACTAGCAAAGATGTGTGGGCGGCTATGTTTTGAATATGTTGACTGCACTTTCTTTAGGAAAGTACCTTTTTATGCATAGATGACAATGTAAATATATCAGTGTGATTACTATGTTAGATGCAAATATAGTCCCTCCATTCTCCGTATTTGAGGCATAAGAGTTTAAAGAGAAGTAATCCAGGAGACAAATGGAAGTGATCTTATACTTACGCAAATGGTCTAATAAAGAGGGTGGCTTCACAAAGTGGGAGACTTAGGTACTATTTGTTATGTGCTCAGTTGAGAAATTGGAATATTTCTGCAGAACAATGTTTCAGAATCATAAATGACCCTTTCTCTCTATCCATCAATCTATTAATCTGTTGAAGCAATAGCTTTAGATATAGACAAGAGCATCTCATCAGCTGCTAAAACAAAATCTGTTTTAGACTTTCATGAATTTTTAAATGCAGCATTACTGAGCTGGCATCTTGAAATCTCTCTTAGTCTGCAAAACATTTTACTATATCAACTAGTTTCGGGTGTATTTTATAGATCATCTTAAATGTGGATTAAAGGAACAGAACCGCATCTTCATTTTAAACTGGTACCTTTGTTACATTTTTACTAGTGTGAAAGTAATAGTGACAGAGACAATTCTAAAATGATTTGAAAAAGGGCAGAAAATCGGAAAGTTTCTAAACTTTTTTTTGCCATTCACCAGATTTAAGTTATTGATGTATTTGCATCCCCAGCAAGAAATTCAGAGATGTCTCCAGTTATTGGGCCACACTGTGTAGACAGTGCTTCCACGTCTAGACATGGGATCTTATAAAAATTCTTGTGTTTACTCAATCTAACTATATGCTTGAAAGACCAAGGTAATCCATAATAGAGATCTTACAATCCAGTGACATTCCCTTAGGTAATAGCAGCATGGATGTGTTATAGAAAACTGCTTACGCCAATCTTACCTTCTTTCTTAATCTATCATTGTTCAAAGACAAGTACAGATTTAGGGAGCTCTCACAATGCTTCCTAGGATTATTTTACATTTATATAGTGTATGGTATTGTATTGAAATTTCCGTTATTGTTTTTCATATGTGGACATGATCCAGACCTGATAACGTCAGGTCAATTATGCACACAAGGTCCTCCAAATGTTGTGACGGGGTTAAAATAGTAACCCTAGCGTACAAACAATAGTACAGAACTTTGTTCCTTACAAGCCCATTTCATAGGAAATTGGCTGTGCTTCCCCTCTACCCACTAAAGTGGATAGAGGGAAGCATGCAAAGTGTATACAGTGTGGGAGGGGGCGCCCACACTGCTGCGGATCAGCATTCATACGGACCGCTGATCCGCACTACTGAGTTAATGCAAGCTTATGGCATCGAGAGACGAGTGACAGGGGGAGTGCACTCTCCTCTCTCTCTCTCGGACGTACGTATGGAAAACGTGCAGGGGTCTGGATCCGGTCCTTACAGCTAGTTTAATTACAATTTTAACCTCTCTATGGGCTAGATTTACTAAACTACAGAACAGGAAATGTGGGGATGTTGTTCATTGCGACCAATTAGATTCTAGCTGACATTTTCTAGTATGTAATAGGAAAGTGGGATCTAGAATCTGATTAGTTGCTATGGACAACATCTCCACTTTTCCTTTATCACAGTTTAGTAAATCTAGCCCCATGTCTATTAACTTTAAAGTTTCAGAATGTTAAGAGTAGGATGGGGGCATAGTAAAAAGAAGTTTCTTGTTATCTGCAGAAAATGTTTTGTACAGTCACTAGTAGAAATGAAAGCCTTCTAGTTGAATAAAGTTGTCTATTTTATATCTACAATGTTTTTCTTTGTGCCGTTAATTGTTTCATAAACATTGTTCTTTATTTAGTATGTCAACTATAAACATGGCATGGCTCAGAGTAAGATGCTGTCTTGCTTATGTTTCAGGTAAGGAGATTTAAATACAACAGATTTTAGGGAATTTGTTTTAAGCATATTGGGCCAGATCCTGAATAATGCATAACAGGGGAATTACGATTCCCGATATTGTAATTCTCCTGAGGAAACTACTGCGGTAGAGAAAAGCATAGAGGACCCCTATTCATTGCTTCTCTGCACCCCTTTTTGATTACTACTGGACTCTATCTTTGTGTCAATAGGCTGGACATTAGCATTTGTCACTATCGGAGTTCCGTCACATTGTTAGTTATTCGGCGGTGTTAATCAGCTTACTCACTAGAGACACAACAAAGCATATTGTGTTTTCTTGTTTGGAGCATACCTATCTCCATTAAAGCACCTCCGAACATACCGTGCCTGTTGGCGGCAGTGCTGACTCAGAACAAAGGTTTGGACTCCCGCATATTGTAAACGGCTTCCAAAGAACTCAGTTGCCTCTGAATCAGCTGTTCCAGCTCTCACCAAAATATCCTGTTATACGGAGTTCAACAGAAGTTTCCGTCTGGTGAGCCATTTGATGCTCTATATATTTCTCAAGCCATACAAGCTGCAACATTAGCTATACACCTCCTTCTGTCATAGGATAAATTGTCTAGGATTCATTTATATTTCTACGCTGTTGTTCTCCATGACCAAAGGAACTGGACAGTATATAAACTAATAATTTCAACATATTAGTGCATCAAATCAGCACAAGAGATATATGTTACTTACTAGTTGAGCCCAGTATATACTAAACCGTACTCTAACAAGATTTTATTCTAGGCTGCCTGATCAACAGCCTGGAATATTTTGGTGTGCAGAGGTCAATTTTATAGATTCATTGAATGTCTATTTTTTTATTTTAATTTTATATGAATTAGTTTATTGTAACTGCTGCGACATTTTTATTGTTTATTTATCTGTTCAATATCATATTGCAATTTGTGACATCTGGGAAATAGCTTTTAACTTCACCCTAAATAAAAATATAGATTCCTGAAGCGCTTCATGTTTTTCTTTCTCTTGTAATTCTCCTGTCTGGTAGGTTGTGCGCATGTGCACACCATTACTATGATTGCATACCGGCTGGCGTCAGTGGTTACAATAAAGGGGCTGCAACCCCAATTTACGATGGTCGTATCTCCGCCATAGAGGCGAAGATAGCCATGTAAATTAGGATTCGGGGTGGGGGAAGGTTCGTTACTACTATGTCTGCGGCCATAAAGCCACAGATCTGGTCCTAAATTTTAAGGTAGGAATCTGGACACGTATGCACTCTCCACTATTCAATCGTCCGTAATGACCTCACGGGCCTGTAAGGCGCATGTAGGTCAGGATCCGGCCCTTTATCTATGTGTTCATATTAATGTTTGAATTTGTGCCTTCCTATTGCAGTTTCTCTGTCAAAAATACTGATAAACTGCAATTTACTGTACTATTTCTTAAAAGAATAACAAGTGTTAAAATACAAGAGATTTTTATCAGATGTATAATATTTACAAGAAAAAAGGGAAACGTTATAGTTTCTGCCTCAGAAATAGAAATTATTACATCCACCCCTGACCTATACAGCAAATGCAAAATGCTTCACATTTACGTATAGGAAAACAATGCTCCCTTTCTTTAATTAATTATAGTGATGGGTGTTCTGTAAATAATGCATGGGAGCAGGCCTAGGGCCTGATTTACTAAGCTGTGAGAATGAAACACCTGAGATGTTGCCCATATTTTGTTTATTATTAACGCTTATTTATATAGTGCCACAAATTGTCTACAGCTATTAGAGCTACATACTAAGATCCCTAACACATTCATATATACTTACACACACTCACTAGGGTTAATTTAGTCCACAGCCAATTAGCAGCATGCTTTTGGCATGTGGGAGGAAACCAGAACATCCAGAGAAAACCTATGCAGTCACAAGGAGAACATACTCCACACAGATAAGGCCTAGTTTAGAAAGTGAACTCATGACCTCAGAGCTGTGAGGCACAAGTGCTACTTATTGAACCAACATGCTGTCCATAGCAACTAATCAGATTTTAGCTTAACTTTTTTAAATATGTAATAGGAAAGTGAGATATAGAATCTGATTGGTTGCTATGGGCAACATCTCTACTTTTCCTTTTCTAGCCTTATAATTTTGCCCCTAGAGGTTACATGAAACATGTAACATTTTTGAGCACTTTCGGTTTTTTTCTATTAAACTAAATGAATTCTGTTCAATCAAGTAAAAAAAAATAATGCTCCGTCATATCTTGATGAACGGTGGCCCATTGTGCTACATGTATAAGGCCTAAAAGCATTAAAGCTGAGCTGTCCTGTAGGGAGATCATGCAAAAATTTCAACTCAATAAGTGTCCAAGCTAGCTGCACAGCAGAATCTTTGAGATATGCTCTTTAGACTTCCCAGAGTCTCCTTTGTGGCCAAAACAACTATTGGTCATTATTAGTGTAATAGGAAAGTGAGAGATAGAATCTGATTGGTTGCTATGGGCAACATCTCTACTTTTCCTTTTCTAGCTTTATAATTTTGCCCCTAGAGGTTAAATGAAACATGTAAAATTTTTGAGCACTTTCGTTTTTTTTCTATTAAACTAAATGAATTCTGTTCAATCAAGTAAAAAAAAAAATGATGCTCCGTCATATCTTGATGAACGGTGGCCCATTGTTCTACGTGTATAAGGCCTAACAGCATTAAAGCTGAGCTGTCCTGTAGGGAGATCATGCAAAAATTTAAACTCAATAAGTGTCCAAGCTAGCTGCACAGCAGAATCTTTGATATATGCTCTTTAGACTTCCCAGAGTCTCCTTTGTGGCCAAAACAACTATTGGTCATTATTAGTTTATGCATCAGTTCTGGACTAGCTAAGAATGCTCACACTAGGGAAGTTATCCATCTGTATGTGTCTGCAGGAAACATAACATAAGCAGGAACACCACCCATTTAGAACTCATTGCAACCCAGAAGCTTCCGGTAGAGGGGCTAGGTTGCACTTGCAAGTGGGCAAGCACAGGTATTACAATGTCCTCTCTCTACTTGCCAGTTCATACATAAGCATTTTACATTTGCAGTTGGTAAAACCTAAGGTATGCCTTGGCAGAAGGCTGTTGGTGCAAAGGGACTGGTTTAGGCCCTGTGATTGTGGATCTCTGTGCATATGTTTATTAAGGATCAGAGCATATTACAACCATATCGTAGGATCTGTGTCTATACAGAGCATCTGTATCTTAAGCCGCATTATCCAATCAAGGAGCTCATTTAACTCCAACATAAAAACTCATTATAATACTTAGGTGTAATAGGAGCTATGGGATAATATACATTACTCAAAGAGAGCCTGACTATTCTACTGCTGTGGTCAATAACCCATGTTCTTTTAAGCTTCAACTTGCAAAACAATATAATTGAGCAATTTTGTAAATAACTCATAGGGTCATGTTTATCAGAGCTTCTAAAATAATCCCAAAAATATTATTACTTTCATGTATCAAAACCATTTTAGCAATGGTAGAAAGGATCCAGATAGTTGCTATGGGGAACATCTGTACTTTTCTTTTTCAAAGCTCCATTAAATTAATACGGGGTTTGTTGAGAACATGTTTAGTTATTATTAGATATTTTTAGATATATTCAGGAGAGCTGTTTGTGTCGTCTCCACAATGCTGAATATTTTTGGGGATTTTGCAAGATCATTTACAGTAGTATCTGATAGACTGCCACAGTTATGAGAGCAGCTCATGTGTAACTGTTCCATTGAATCACCGGTTACAGTACCTGGGTCACCTTCCAGGTGTTTCCTCAAGAACCTTATATCAGAAGTCTTATCACTGCTTCTTTCTCAAGTCAACACAGCAAAAGCAGTGGTGTAGGGCCGTATTCACAGATACGTTTTTTTTTTTGCATGGGATTGCGTGCGTATTTTTAGGAGCAGATTAACTGCACATGCATAGTAACTTCTTCCACGCAAATTACGTAATATTTACGCACATAAGACCTTGTGAATCGCCATTTGGGACATACGTATGGAGGGGCGTGGTTGTCTTCTCTACGTTCGATGTTACATGAAAGTGGGGGGCATTTAAATGGGATTTTGTGGGCACGGTTAGTAAGATACGCACCTACGTAAGTGACATACGCGTGTAAGAGATAAGGGTGCCCTATGGAGGTGTAAGTCACCGAAAACCCGTCCGTGCGAGGGGAGTGTCATGGCTGTTGCCTTGCTACGTGCGTGCGTAAAAACGCGCACTTAGTAAACACGAATCTGTGAATCCTGTCTGTAGTGAGCATATACTATACAGTTTTACTATACAGTACGATACATTTTATAGATCATGTTTTAGATCTGTTTCTAAGCTATTGCTAAAATGGTTCCTTTATACAGTGCTTCCTTAGGATGTTTTTACATTGTTGCTAATACTGATCTAAAAGTTTTTTTTATTCCTGTACCTTTCAAACATCATGTTCCACAAGGCTACATGTCGCACATGACTGGTTAATCATAGTCCTTCCCTTTTAATGTATCTCTGGTCATAAGAAGCATAGAGGTGAATTGCAGACCTAGATCTGATACACTTTAAGTGCAAGTACAGAAGGAATATCAAAAACAGATACGCCTTTGAAGTGTAAGTGCATGAACTAAGAGTGGTATCATCTCTTGGTGGCATTCTGATAAAGAAAGCTGAATTAATCTCACAAGTGGACAATATACTAATAGTGTATACTACACTGGAATAATTACAGTGCAAATATAGGAAGCTCATGAAAATAAGAGCATACATACTATACTTTTACATGTTTATAAAAAAATTATATA
>WWET01000860.1:362607-377168 GCA_011038615.1 Limnodynastes dumerilii | reverse complement strand
CACATAACATACATCCAAGATAGAGGTTGCTTCAAATCAGTTTATAGAGCAATTTATATTGCAGGAGCACAAGGCAAGGGGAATTTGCACAAAAAACAAACATGGCCTGGCACTCTAGCCATTACCCAGTGACTAACCATGAACTTCTATCGTTAAAATATATATATACAAGCAGATTGACTTTGCAAACAAATATTCTCTACCCCCCATCCCTTATAGTCACATCCTGTTATATAGTGAATATGCAATGGCCCATGCGGCAACGATATCCAAAGTCTGTTTTATAATGTGTCTATGTATCCAATAGATTTTGCTGCATCCCCTGTCCATTTCGCAGAATGTGCATGTTCAGTCAAGCTGTGTAAGGAAAATCAATATGGTAAGGTATGAAGGGATTAACAAACTTTTTTTTTATTGGAAGAGGAATTGGAGTGTAGATGGTGCTTCAATAGGGTGTACACATAACAGTTTCAACAAATATTTATTGTGATGCCTTCTAAAAACAGTAATAAAATACACATGCAAACTGCAGTAGCTACGTAGTACTGGTGTGAGTAAATAAGGTAAGTCACATAAATTCCACACAAATGAAAATTGGCTCTAGTTCAGAAGACAATACCGGTAAAGGTAGCAGCAAGATTACTGCAGATTTCAAAGACACAGTCTCAGGAATCGGACACAGCACTGCCAGGACGTAAGAAGAGAGGATTGAGGCCATCTCTCCTCGCGGGTATCCAGGTATCACAATTTACATACCCTCCTAGTACAGTGTACATCGTTTGGGGCTAAGCCTTACAGACTTTGTCTTTGAAATCTGCAGTAATCTTGCTGCTACCTTTACCGGACTCTTATTCATTTATTTATATTTGGGTATTGTCTTCTGCACTAGAGCCTATTTTCATTTGTGTGGATTATATGTGACTTACCTTATTTACTCACACCAGTACTACGTAGTTACTGCAGTTTGCATGTGTATTTTATTACTGTTTTTAGAAGGCAACACAATAAATATTAGTTGAAACTGTTATGTGTACACCCGATTGAAGCGCCATCTACACTCCAATTCCTCTTCCTATTTCTATTTCACTGGGGCTATTTGGGAAACCCGAGGAGTGAACAGGCAGCATCACGTATTAGGGTATATTGGCGCCCAGCCCCATACCACCCTCAACTTGCTTTTTTTTAAATTGTAGCTAAACAGGTTTCAGGTTAATTTACATGGTAAACATTGTGTTAAATTATCCTGCACCTTACAAAAGTATCTTGTGTTTTCCTGATTTGCTCACATCAATTTCTAGGTAATGAGCAGGTGGGGGTTATAAAAACAAGCAGATTCCTATTAACCAGCAGCTAAATCACCATACTATCTCTAAAATAAAAGGCAGAAATAATAGTAGTAAATATATTTGCAAATATTTGTTAATTCACCTGAGACTTTACACAATGAGAGTCCTGGAATATGCTAAACTGCGGAAACGGAAAAGTAGAGATGTTGCCCATGGCAGCCACATATTCTAGCTGACATTCTCTAGTATGTAATAGGAATGTGAGAGCTAGAATCTGATCAGTTGCTATGGGCAACATCTCCACTTTTTATTTTCCACAGTTAATAAATCTGGCCTCTAATGTTAGGTCATATATCATGTGTTTTTTAAATGAGAGCTAACTCACCTAGAGGCACCCTTTAAAGCCTTGCATCTGCTCATTAACCTATAAGTTGATGCAACCACCATTTTGTCTAACATTGGGGCAGATCCATAACAACGTATCCGTGCGTATTTACGCCTGGCGGAGACATAAAAACGCAATTTGGTATGTACTGAGCATGCGCATGACAGATGACACGCTACATAATGTAATGTAACTCTGAGCGTATGGGCCTTTCATGTATCAGTTGCGTAAATTCGTTCGAGGGGTTGTTCCAATTTTACGTTAGCAATAAGTAAGATTAAATTACGCAATGTAGGCGGAGGTTTGTATTTAAATCGTACAGTATGGGCGTTCTTAGCAGCTTAACTACGCGCTGGCTATACGTACGTGTGCGGATGAGTGTTGCTACACTGCCAATAGTTAAGGTAGGGTTTAGAAAGCGTATAGCGGCCCAAGTACGTACATGCAGGGGGAGTGCCTAGGGGAGTGCATAGAAGGTACGCTCGCGTAAATACGATACGCTAGTAAACGGATTGCAAGCGGAGTTCTGGATCGACCCCATTGTTTGTAAGCATGTCTGGGACCAGCAGCTGCATTGGTCTACAGAATATATTTTGAAGGCTCTAAGCTGTATTTCTAGTAGCTTTCTTTACTCAACTGTTTCCACAATTGCAGTTATAGACTGTAAGCAGCAATGTACATTACCATCTGAAAGGTAGTAGCAAAAAATATTCCTGCATGCAGCCTTTAATCTGCAATGCAGCTAACTAACTCCAATGATTTTCTATCTTGTTGCTCACACTGACAGTTCAGCCGGTCTGTGGTTAGACTTTTCTTTGCAGTCCTACTCTGTCTCCGCGAATATGGCTTTTTTTTTTAATTTTTTTTTTTGTTGGTGTATTTCAAAGTGAAGTTAAGTGACTAGGAGCATTAAACAAATAATCCATTATTGTAATTTTCTTTGGTTTGGACTTTCAGAAGTAGTACCTAACTGCGTCGGAGAACTCTTGTTTAGATAAACACTTAGAACACTTGAATCTGTTTGCACACCATTTAGAAATTACCTGTACTGTACCTTCCCATTGTGATCAAAAATGTCTCTGACATTATAAAAGACTAAAAATAGAATTTACAAAGTACTTCAGCATGCTGGTTGCATTCTATTGTACTACCACTGTTACAAGATTCAGTTGTAAATTACTGTGTTCTATTAATCTCCACATTCATGGAACAATAGCTTTCATTATTTAGTACAAGCACTTTCTCAATGTTTTATCAGTATACACGCCATAATCATAAATCTAATAACCACAAGTACATTTCGGCCATGTGCTTTTGCCAAAATCATTTATTCAAGATGCGTTTCCAGACAGTCCATAATATTTTATTTGAAAAGACAAGGATGTTAAAAATTAGCTTCTATTCCAAGTTCTCTGTTAACTGATAAAAACCAGTAGGATATATGTATTGGATTCTTTAAGCAACATTATATTATAGCTTTTTAGGGTGAGTGCAAAATTGACCAATGCATGCCACTATGGGTCTGATGAAGAGGCCAATGGGCTGGATCCAGACTTAGTTAAGTGCTTGAACTTAGTTACTCCTGGGATAAACCATAATGATTGCAGGGGGAATCAAGTTAATTGTATTCTTTGCATGTAGGGATATATCTTTAAATTGCTTACTGCACACAGATACTGACCAGCATTACTATCATACTGTTATTTAGACTTGGGATAGGAAACATCACCTCTCAACTCTAATACTGTTTGCAACAGATGAAATATTACTCCCCTGCAATCAACATGGTTTGGCCCAGGAGTAACTAAGTTCAAACACTTAACTAGGTCTGGATCCAGCCCAATAAGAGTAAGGTAAATAAGAATGAAGTATCCGTGCGATACATGTGGGTGGAAATGTTAGGTGTTCTGCAATCCAAAAGCACACACATTGGTACCTCTGGATGGTAATATAAGTATGGCATGTAGCATATGGGAACAGACCTGCAAAACTGCATACAGTTAGGCAACCATAGTAAGGCTTCAACTCAAGTTACGTTAGGGTCTGAATGGCACACAATTGCTTTTCTGTGCATGTGCAGTGAAAAGTCACACCGAGATGGACTTCTGGATCGAGCTCTGTGTGAAAATTCAATAAATTTTCCAAAATATATGTGAAAATTTGAGATCTAACCTTATTTTCAGAATGCATATAACGTTTGAGGAAACACTGCTATTTTTTTCTATATTTATGCTCATGGTGCCACTATAAACACTAAGGGCCAGATTTATTCATCTGCGGGTTTGGAAAAGTGAAGATGTTGAACATAGCAACCAATCAAATCCTGGTTCTCGCTTTCCGATTACATACTAGAGAATGTCAGCTT
The DNA here is from genome assembly GCA_011038615.1 of Limnodynastes dumerilii. NCBI lineage: Eukaryota > Metazoa > Chordata > Amphibia > Anura > Limnodynastidae > Limnodynastes > Limnodynastes dumerilii. The sequence continues at coordinate 373,132 of WWET01000860.1, read as the reverse complement.
GAATCTGATTTGTTGCTATAGGCAACATCTCCACTTTTCCAAACCTGCAGCTTAGTAAATCTGGCCCCAAATATTTTTGTTATGATGAAGATTTTTTTTTTGTTATTCTCATATACTTGATAAAATTAAGTAAGGAAGCCAAGGAAGTTGTAAGCATCAGAGTAGGTCAGTGTTATTTGTTCTTAAGATTTTGTAAAAATAGAGATTTGATGAAACAAAATTACTTTTTTGCACAGAAAAACATTTAAAGTATAAGTTAAAATGTAAGTTTATTGTGACAATCAATGCTAATATTTACTTTTATAAGTAAATGTATAAAACAATAAAGCCAGAATAAAACAGTATAGTAGAATTTGGAGAACATAGGTTAAAGAGGGAAACATGAAAAAAAAAAAAAGATACTTATACTTGAGGGTAGTGGGCTTATCCTTGTGCAGGCATCATGCCACTAGAGAAACTAGACTTTTTGCTGGCAGGCCTGGGGCTGTTTGTAAACCTCTTGGGGTATCCCCCAAGTTGGCAAAAGGTTTGTGATTGTGGCCTTAAAATGGGAGGATCCCATGTTGGCAGCTCCTGCAGTTTGGGGATAAAAAGCACTAGTCCTGGGTCAACTCATTTAACATCATTAACACCTTAACTAACCTTTGAGCTGGTGCAATGACATTTAATAGTAATTATAGATCAGGATAATGTTTAGGGTTGCCGACTTTTAACAACTTCCCTCTGGGAGATCCCGGAAGGAATCTATAGATGCATGCAGAGGACGGGGCTTAATGACGCGATTTATGCAAAAGCCTAACTAATATTTACCCATTTTTAGCTGTAATAGGGGTCGGGACAGGGCTTGATGGTGCAAATTGCGCCATTAAGTCCATCGCTGTCCCAAGCAACACTAGTATACTAGTGTTGCTAGGCAGGGGGAGGACTTGATTTCCATGAAACCATGGGCCTCAAGTCACTTGTGGGAGATTTGCTGGCTCTCCCGGGATACCGGGAGTACTGTCCGAATTTCAGGAGTCTCATGGACATTTCGGGAAAGTCGGCTACCATGATATTGTTTGATCAACCACACTTCATTAAACAAGACAGGACTTCTCATCCTATTACATATGTAACAGGTCATTAGGGGCTACGAGAGTCATGTTGAACTTTGTAAGGAGGTGCACCAGTTCTTCATATATTTGCACTCTGGATCAATCCCGTAGTCTCCAAACCAGGATCTAGATACATATCTCACAGTCAGGGTTCATTAGTATATTGGCAGTTCCAGAAACTAATAAATGTATCGCTTAAATGCGTTGAGATAATTACCATTATCCAAAGCACATTACAATTGACCTCCTATTCAGCATTTCACTGTGGTGCTCAGATGTTTCTTTGTCCCTGCAGCAATTTAGTACTTTCTAACACTGATTAACAATAATAATATATTAACCAGTTAATGACACATGGCAGTAATACATGTAATCATCTGTCTGAAGCAGTAGTTTTACATTTGTGTCCTACTTTTCCATGCTTGTTCCTCAGAAACACTATTATAATTTGTACAAATTGCAAGCATTGAAAGCATTACAGATGTGTCACCTGGGATACATTTTTTGATGTGGGCTGATCTTGTCGTATATCCCTAAGTCTGTCTTTCCAGTTCTGCATACTCTGCCTGTTGGATGAGCATACCTGCATTAGACTTGCTCAACTCAATCTAAGTTATCTCCAATTAACATGAATACAAACAATGGGCCTGATCCAGAACAACGCCTCGGAGCGAATTTAAGTGTATAGATATACGTGTGCGAAAATACGTTACGCGTGGAAACGTATTGCACACGTAGTTCTGGATCTACCCCAATGTCTAAAAGCCAGGTTTAGGGTTACAATTTTTAATTTGTAAATTATTGTTATTATTGATGATAATAATCAAACAATACTAACTAGTCATTGCAGAATCAGATATCACACCATGCACCAGAACCATAGGTGTCGGAACGGGGGGCGAGATGAATATGAGGGGGCGGCACCAGGCCTCCAGTCATTAAAGGAGAGATTAACTAGTATTAATTATTGGATGCCTAATCATCAAACCCTTCTATTACCATGCAGTTACTGATTATCAAATTTACCCTCCATCTGACCCATTTGTATTACACATACCTTGACAAACTACCGTGATTGACATTTGGCCATCACACCTGTAAAACAGGCCAATTAACTCTGAGGATTTTTATGGGTCATATTTTTAATACTAAGTATCAGATTTATGCCTTTCACTTTCCCAAATGAATCACTAAGGCATGAATCACTAAGGCATGAATCACTAAGGCATGAATCACTAAGGCATGAATCACTAAGGCATGAATCACTAAGGCATGAATCACTAAGGCATGAATCACTAAGGCATGAATCACTAAGGCATGAATCACTAAGGCATGAATCACTAAGGCATGAATCACTAAGGCATGAATCACTAAGGCATGAATCACTAAGGCATGAATCACTAAGGCATGAATCACTAAGGCATGAATCACTAAGGCATGAATCACTAAGGCATGAATCACTAAGGCATGAATCACTAAGGCATGAATCACTAAGGCATGAATCACTAAGGCATGAATCACTAAGGCATGAATCACTAAGGCATGAATCACTAAGGCATGAATCACTAAGGCATGAATCACTAAGGCATGAATCACTAAGGCATGAATCACTAAGGCATGAATCACTAAGGCATGAATCACTAAGGCATGAATCACTAAGGCATGAATCACTAAGGCATGAATCACTAAGGCATGAATCACTAAGGCATGAATCACTAAGGCATGAATCACTAAGGCATGAATCACTAAGGCATGAATCACTAAGGCATGAATCACTAAGGTGTAAAATGTGGAATGTCTTGAAATTTTAGCACATATCCCCATTATACACCCATTTAACATCATGGGGTTGTAAAGGGTATAAGTCCTATGTTAATTGGTAAATAAGGGAATGACCCACAGATCAGATTCTGGAGACCTATTTGAAAAAACCTGCATTTGACAATGAATTTCGCTGTCATAACACAGGACCGGGTCTAAAACTAATAACTACCGCCACAGCAAGTTGCATGTGTATGTGGGGCTTTGTGATTGCATTGTGCATGCACGCACCAAATGTTACGCATTGGTACTCATTTCCTGATGTTCAAAGATCTGTATGTCAGGGTGTGACTGCCCTCTGTGCGTTCAAATACACACAGTGTGGGCAGGGGGAGGCATTTAAAATGGACATGGGCTGGATTAAGTAAGTCTGGGTAAGTCTGGATAAAGCCCAATGACTCTTAATGTTATTTCTTCTAAATCACCACATAAATAACCCCACCTTGATCATTAGCAACACAACAGACCTACAAAAGGATGTGGGTAAAGGGAAGGAATTATATGTAATAGATAAAACTGAAATAAAAATCCAAGCAGCTTATGCTTGTGCTTTAATGTGAAGAGAAATTTAAAAAAAAAAACAAAATAATCATTTCAGCCAAAGCTTTTAGACAGCGGTGCATTTGGTGTTTATGCTATTTGGCGCTTATCCAGAGTTGGAGAATAAGGACTAAGCAGGTGTAAGTATAGCCCTGAGCAAAACCATGTTGCAATGTAAGGGATGCAAATGAAATTTAATTCTGTTGCATGCAGGGAAAACACTTTATGCACATAGAAATCACATACTGCATAGCTTTATGTTTTATCTCTAAATAAGCGATGAGCTAGGAAAATGTACTTTTCAACTGTTACTCTGCTCTCACTGTACTGTATTTGCCTTCTCTTGTACCTGTTTTATCCTTACTCACAAACTCTGGATCAGCCCCTCTCTTAGTATAGTAGGGAGAATGTCAATCCCATTTTATTCAGCATCATGTAACATAACATTATTGGCCAGATTTTCTAAGCTGCAGGTTTAGAAAAGTGGAGATGTTGCCTATAGCAGCCAATTAGATTCTAGCTCTCACTTACCTATTACATACTAGAGAATGTCACCTAAAATCTGATTGGTTGCTATGGGCAACATATCCACTTTTCCAAATCTGCAGCTTAGTAAATCTTGTACTATATGAGGAGCACATTGTGTTCTCGCCTTTAGGTGATCACATTATAGAAATGATCATAAAGTAATTTTCAAAAGTAAAGATAAGCCTAAAATCCTTTAAATGGGCCTGATCCAGATCTCCATGTGTTTTCTGTCCGTAAAGAGATCTGGGGTATATTTACAAAGGGCGAATTTTCCCTTCAAATTCAATCCGGAGCATCTTGCTGCGATTTGAATGCGATTTTAACAGTGAATTCACCAAATTCACTAACATGCGATTTTGAGGCGATTTTTTTAAACTAACGAGAGTTGCAGCGATTTTGCAAGGTCTAAATCGCTGTGGTTTTTTATAGAAATGCACTGTGATTTGTCCCTGAAAAAATCACGGCAACTCGTATGAGTTTAAAAAATAGTGCAGCATGCATGAAAGCCTTAGCCATGCTGTGCTGATAGAACTGCAAGGCTAAGCATTCCAGCAAGGCTATCCCAGAAAGATGCCAGCAAACAGTGAGAGACAAAAACTTTTATTATTTTATTACACCACACACTGCATACAGACACAGTTAGGATAGGACACGGTGGCCACCGGAGGTAAGTGCACACATTAGGGAACATTATTAGTCAGGGAAAATGTATTTTTTACATTCACATTTACTTTAATGTGTTCATGTATGTTTGGTGCAGACTGTTTTTTTTTTTACACACACAACACACAGCGCTGCATGGTTAGAAGCCTTACCATGCTCACGCTGACATTACTACAAGGCTAAGCAATGCTTAGCCTTGTAGTTCTACCAGCAAAGCATGGCTGAGGCTTTCAAGCATGCTGCAGTCGGTTTTGACACACAGGAAAACACATGTCAACTTGATTGACATGTGTTTTCCTGGCTCTCAGGGTGAATTGTCACTAAATCGCCTCTAGGCAATGGAGAATTGCTAAATGGAGATTTAATGGCGATTTAACTGCGAGTTTGTCAAAGCGACCTTTGTGAATACTGTGAGTTGTATGTGTAACATACAAAAAATTCACACATTTTCTGTTCAGTGATTTTCAAGAGGCTTAAACTCACGTGAGTTTAGCTTTAGTGAATACAGTGATTTGATATTCACAGCAAACTCACGCGATTTTAGGCGATTTTTGAAAAATCGCGTTTTATAAATATACCCCCTGGAGTCCACACGAAATAGGGGACTCCCCTGTCACTCCCCTCTCTTGTGCAGAGTTCTGAGCTCCACCTTAACTTCTCTGCATGGATCTGCGTCTGTCTGAACGCAGATCCGTGGGGAACTGCTGATCACCGCCCCCCGGCCTATCTGGCAGGGATTAGGCAAATGGACGACAACTGCCACCCCCTCCTTCACTGGACAGATCCGTAGCGTAACATCTGCATGCCCAGATCATACTTTTTAGGGGACTTGCACAAGAGGTTTAAGTAAGTTCCCTAACTTTACTAAATGAGGATCAGGTCCAATATCTTTAACACAAAAAGAGAACACAGTGCACTACTTTTAGTATGCTGCAGAATTTTCTAAGTTGCTAAACCTTTTATTAGTCAGTTTTATAAGCTACCTTTTTATATTTTGAGAGAGGGTGTTGTTTATATCTTTTACTATAAAAGCCCTACAGTAATCATCACTGCAAAGGTAAATTTGCACTGGAATTCTGATATTAAAAGAAGAATAATAAAACATTTTGTCTGCTTGGACCTTGAAGAAAGCCTCTGTTAAGCCTTTACTGTTAAATTTAGAATAAAAAAAATAAAAAAATAAAAAAATATATATATATATGAATAAAAAAGTATGGGACATATACATTATAGGCAACATTTGAGATTGCAAAAATATAAAGAGCACAGGAGAACAGGAGAAGCCCAGCAGAAGGAGTTCTGAGCTCTGGAATGTCAATGTTTGTACAGCTCTAAACAAAAGAGCGCAGTAATTAGATTCTTCATGCATGCAGCACATTCACAGAATGTAGAAGTCTTGATACTGTATCTGCATTTCAAATATTTCATGATATTCGTGCACATTGCTCATGCAACAGTAAGTGCTTTTCTCTATCTGTGATGTTCCAAGGAAGAGAAAAAACTATATCAATAAAGAAATAAATGAAGTCTGTAATTGAATCCATTGTTACAAATCAAATGACAGCTTATTACATTGTTTTCAATATGCTATATAGATTTAAATATGAAAAGCCTCTCAGACATTGATGCTTTCTTGTTATCATCTTTGTCATTGGGTTTTACTTCTTGTTTTCCTAGATTATTGGTAACTGTGCTCCATCTAGTGTATTCCTATATAATGTCATATTTAATTAGACTGTAAATGAAAGAAAATGCATTGTGTGGGTATGTTTTGTTTTTTCTTGTTTATAATTTTTTTTGTATGATATTACATTGGCTTTGTATAAGTGATAGCAACAGAGGTCCATTTCTCCTCATCCCTCCTGATCTTCCTAAAAAGAACAGAGAGCATCAAATATTCTCTATTTATTGTATTTATTTTGAATTTCAGCCCCATAAGAAATCAGCTAAACCTAATCTGTGTGAGTTTCAAATGAAATTATTTTCTTCTGCTACAGTATCTTTGTATCTTGTTTTGTGTTTGTGCTATTGTTATGGGGATTATAAATATCACAAGTTTGTCATCTTTAAGCAACATAAAAGTACTAAATATATCTGTTTTGAATTTATAGCTAAGGACTGCTGGAAGTACTGTTGTGTTAAACCTGTCCTAAAATGAGGCAAAATTGTGCCATGCATGGTAGGCCCGCCTGCTGGGGAAAGTTGAACAGGGCTTCAGAAATCATTAAACCTTTGTTTATTTATCAATTAGCAGCTGATGGCTTCCTGCAGAGATCAGACAATAGAGCTGACATCACCCATTAAGTGTCCTACAGAATGAATGTATGACTCATCCTATGAATTGAATCGGTGATGTCAGCACCATTGTCTGGTCTCTGCAGGAAGGTAAATATAGTTTGAATAATTTACTAATGGGCTGCAATTGAGCCTTCCCACCATGTTGTGAAATGATTAGACTGGAAAGCTGAATATGAGCCGCACTGTACTGTTGATGATATTGAATGCTTCTTTTGACCACACAGAAAACCAAGACAGTACGTAGAGGTTCAGATGCCCCTGATGAAATCCATTACTTGATGTCTCCATTGCTAAATACAGAAACTATTCACCAAAACTACTGTTTTCTTTCTTTACTCACCCCTCCACCGCTCTGCTGATCTTTCTTTCTCTATTTTCTATTTTCATTCTTTATTTCTTTCCTGCTTTGCACATCCCCTCTGTTCCACAATATCATGGCATCAGGATTGCTGCATTTTAGTCCCCCAATTCGTTGTGGCTCTCCAGCCTTACCTTTACTCCAAGCTCCTCTGTATCAAACAATATGGACCTGACAGTTTATGACAGTTTTCTAATAAACAATGAATTTCACGACTGATCCAGAGCTGCACTTACACTGTGTGTAGACAATAGACATATGGTATCAATGCAATGTAGAACCTCACAGGAAATATAAAACTGAAAATATAAACTGTGAAAGCAGAATTAGAATTGAGAGGTGAAGTTGTTTTTTTTTTTTAGCTCAACTCTAATTTATATATTAAACATAAAGCTGTGCTGTATTTGAGTTTTATGTTCAAAAGTAAAGTATTTTCCCTGCATACAAAAGAATTTAAATTAATTGGCACCACTCACAATGCAAAATGGTTTAGCTGAGTTGCACACTTGTACCTTTTTTGCCCTATAGCTCAAATTCTGGATCAGTCCCATAGAGAGAATTTTTTTTTTACAATTGAAACTAATGCAGCCACTATATTACCATGAGTTCACATAGTGACATTTTTGGAAATTTTGCATTCCAGCCTCTATAACTTTATATAAGAGGTGTTATTAAAATGATTGATTTGTATTATTGATGAAGATGGGGATTATGGTAATATGTAGCATTTTACAATTTTCTGTATTTTGAAAGAAAAATAAAATCAGTTAAGTAAGAGGCACATTTTGCGACTATTATTTTCAAATGAATGAGAAAACGTATTGGTAGTACGTGCTAATTCGACTTCAAAGAAATATGAGACAAATTAAATATTAAATTCATTTCTTACAGCCTCTGGCTGTTGTGCTTAAGCTAAATGTAGCATGCAGTTTTGCTTCATATTTTTTTCTAACTCTTAATGAGTAAGTTGTATAAATGAAAGGTTTTTTAATAACTGTATGCTTTAATAAGGAATATTCCTTCGCACCTGCTTTTTGTAAATCTGCTATCATCCACTTTACACTTAGATTTTGATATTACTAATACTTCTGTCAGTGAGATGTATGGGGAAAAATACAATATTATAAATTGACTGATATTATGTAGTTATTTCCATGGGAGAGGTTTTGCTTAATATATTATATGGACCCTGCTACAGATATACATATTATAGATAGATTACGGTGGAGAAAGTACATGAATCTGTCGAACTGTATTGTCTATAAATTGTAAAGAAAAATAAATACTGGGCAATAGAAAACAATGTATACATATACTAGTACTAATACATTTCCATACCTATTTCAGAATATTGGACTGAATGCTAGAGTGCTGAGTGCGCTAGATGTATAATATTTCTGTTTTACTGGCATTGTGAATGTGCATACTTGATGTTCCGCAACGTACAAACACCTGGATATCTGTCCATCAAGGAAGTGCATCCCCTCTGCTCGCCTAAACTCTGTAAGGTAGTGGGGGGGGGCATTTAAACTATATAGTAGGGGTGGGTTTTAGGGGTTACGTGCGGATCAGCTGTAGTATGGAATGCTGATCTTCACGTGTGACTTAAGGCTGCCTTATAGCAGTGCAAGTTACCTAAAGTCCTCATGCGATGGGTGAGTGACGGGGAGTTTGCTCCCCTCTTCCATACATACTGCCTGAACTCCATGCATGCGGTACACGCACGTAGGTCAGGATCAGGTCCATTGTCCATATAGTAATTTGACAATGATTTGTTTCTTAAAAACCAATAACAACATCTTTGTGACTAATAACTAAAATGGAAATAGGTTTGGGATAAATTAGGGGCAAAAACACAGAAGTATCATTTAAAGCCTCTCTATTTAAGTTATATGAAACCAGAAGGATATTTGAAAGACGACACATACAGTATGTATTACTCAAATATAATATTATAGTATTATGTCATATGAGAATGAAATAATTGTGAATATTTATAACATATTTTACTTCCATCTCCAACTTATATTGATAAAGAATGTCCTTTTCTACCCATGATGACGCCATGTATAAGTGCACATTCTTTGTACCTCTCCTGCCACAACCTTCGCAACTTTATGATTTTTCATCCATCATAAATGTAAACATTATAAAATCGCCCTTCATATCATGTGACCATCCACATTTTTTACACTACACAGCAAGTACCCACATTGGCCTTTATAGACTCAAGAATCCAGTTCAATGTACTTATCCAATCCAATGCACAGTCCTGAAAAAAACACCCACCATCACACATATCTAGCCTCATCTTAAACTATTACAACTTTCTCATTTACCTCGGGTCTGGGATTTAGATCCCAATTAAAGTGATGTTAATAAAGAGGTCATATATATTCCATCACCCATCGGTCCCCTAATGTCATGTATGGTCGCTATATTGATGACTTGATAGTCGTCTGGAATGGTTCACAAGAAGAATTTGAGACCTTCACCAAAAACCTGAATTCTAATGATTATGACCTTCTTTTCACGTCCAAATTTGAAGGTGAAAGTTTGGAGTTTTTAGACCTCTTGATTAAAGCCCCGTTAATACCACAGAAAAAATTGACTACAACCACATTTGTCAAAGAAACAGATGCAAATAGTTACATCAAATGTGACAGTTGTCACATGAAACGGTGGGTTAGCAATATTCCGTACTCACAGTTTGTACGTGTGAGACGGAATTGCATGGATTAAGCAAGCTATGACCAACAAGCTAGTCATTTCAAAGATGAATTCACTGAACGGAGCTACCCTGAGGGTATTATCGAATCAAGATACCTCAGGGCTAAAAAAAGAGATCGAGAATCTTTATTAGAGTATAAACCTAAAAAGACTAATGATCAAGAAAACTCCTGTGCCTTCATTACCTCGTACAATAATGCCAGCAGAGATATCAAAAAGATCCTGTCCAAACACTGGCCAGTGTTGAGAATGGACCCAATTCTGGGTGAAATTCTACCTCCACAACCAGTAGTAAGGTTTAGGAAGGCGAAGAATATTAAGTCCATGATATCTCCTAGTTTCCTAAAACACCACGAACCCACCAGCCAACCTTTTTTGTCAAAGCTTTTACTCTTGCAGTAAATGTAAGGTGTGCTCGTTTTGTCATTCAGACAGAAAGACTTTCCAGAACACGGCTGGTGACAAGGGGCCTGATCCAGACCTACGCCGATGC
>WWET01000860.1:351451-361753 GCA_011038615.1 Limnodynastes dumerilii | reverse complement strand
GTAGTAAAACGGGCGCCCAGCCGACCATCGTAAAAAAAATACGCCCAGCGAGCGAAAAATACGCTAACGATACGCCCGCTATTCGCTCATGACGCTCGGGCGACCGGAAGCTGTCATACTGGGCATGCGCATTGCGAATTTTTTGACGAAAATTCGCATACGCTCGTCGTACGCTCGCTTGCGAGCGTAGTTCTGGATCCGGCCCAATGAGAGTAAATATTTAACCGCTAATTTTTAAATAGTTATATTGTTGATTCCATTCTTAATTTTAATACCGATGATATTTATATCTATATTTATTACCTGAGTATAATGCCAGGGTCTTAAATAATTTATGTTAATCTTTGAATTATATAATATTGTAATTTTGTATGTGTGTGGTTTTGAAGGAGCCTGTCATTTAACAAAATGTGTAGCTTATAAAGACTGTGTGTAAATGTCCCTTTAAGGACAAGCTCAGAGTTAGAGCTCACACCCCCTAGCTAACACTATTTAATGTCAGTGCCAAGATGAGTTCCGCCACCCCATGATGAAGTCATTCAATGTATGAGGAAACGCGTTGGAAAGGAGCTTAATCCGTGATCCACCTATCGCTGTCTCCACGTGTTGTCAGACGCCATCTTGTTGTACCATCTCGATCCGGGACACTGGGTACCGGTAACGGACCACATCGGAGCAGTGATTGTTATATGCTTTTAACAATTTTAAATCTGGTACGCTTAATCTGTGCACCGGCCTATTGTTCGATTAAAAAATCATTTTACACCATGTTGGGCCCCCTTCTTCTTCTATTTTATATATATATAATGTTTTTTACTGTAAATGTTCATAACATATGGCTAAGATGGCTAATCAACCCAAAAGCCCTCCTGTCCTCTGACATAGACAACGCTTACACTCCTATTAATGGAGCTTCTTGGTATCTTTGATATTAGCAACACTTTTCCTATAACATACCTGATATTTGTCATTTATACACACAAATGCAATCTAAATTTTACTTCAAGTAGCTGAAAGCCATGTGTTTGAAGCCTCTGACTTCTTTCTAATTGTGAAAGCTTCGACTGCTTTTCCTTCTAGCTTTTGTTTGCCCTTTATAAACATGGCATTGTATTCTGCCAAGGACTGCAGAGATTTATTGTGTTATATTGTCACCAACTGTTTTGAAACTGTTCAGCCCACCATTGCTTCAGTTTGATTTTCCCACCCTAATAAGACTGATGGTCTTTCTCTTGGCTTTTAATTTCTCCAAATAAAATGGAATGGCTGCAGTTTTGGTCCGCGGAACCGGAAAGGCATATTGTTGCAAGGCTTTTGGGATTTCACTAGATGTTTGTAGCAGTATAATCTTTGCAACGACTGTATATGAATGCAGATGAGGCCATACCTCATTTAGCAAAGGACAGCATTATTTAGTCTTTTGATCTTGTGCCCACTGGGAACTAGAGGCAATGCCATAACTAATTCAGAGAGGTTCCATTGCACCCATCGTTTTACTTAAGCAGCAGTTTGTTGTTATAAGTAAAATGATCTTCATGCTGCAAGCACATTTGCTGAAGTTTATTACTGACTTTGAAATGCTGGTCAGCACTTGTATCTGTTGTGTTTTGGGATGGTTCATTCTACACAACCTTTGTTTAATTTGTTTTATGCACGGATTTAACACGAATATTCTTCTATTGTATAGAAAACATAAAGTGATACTAGTGAATCCATCATACTAAATTAATGATGTAGAAAAATGTGTACATGAACTGGAGCGTTTTTTATATAGAAACTGATTGGGGCTGATTCAGAGTTAAGTAATTTGGTTGGAATTTCTAGTTAAAAGCAGAACAAACACAAATGTGAATCCTTTTCACTTCCAGTGTTCTGCGCTGGTAAATTTACAATATGCCATACAACAGGTATACACTGAACAGTACACTTTTTTTTATTTTGCATTTTATAAAAAAAATATATTTACAGTGTTGTTTGGTAACCCAATTGCCCTAAACTAATGTATTTATTTTTGTCATTTTAGCTAAATGTTGCCTGTGAGGACATTGCGCTGGATCTAGACTTAAGAAGGAGCTTGATATTAAGGGCCTGATTCAGAGGCTGAAAATAAGAAATAAGTTACACCTGGGCAAAACCATGTTGATTTCAGGGGAAGTCAAGTTAATTTTAATAAATAAAATGGCTAAGATCCAGCCCATTGGCATTTGTGCCAAAGATGTGATTCAAAAGCACATTAAGTGAAAAACTAAAACTAAACAATTAAATTAAACAATTAAAAACTAAAGCAAGAACTATAACTTGTTACTTTAATATAATACTAATGTGTCACATGATCAATGAGTTTGATGCTGCAGTTTACCATCTTGGAACTCAAGCAGTAAAATATTCCACTCTTTCACTTCAGTCCTTATTGGATTCCACTCAAATGAAAACTTCCATCAGACAACATATTTATATATCTGCAAATGCAATTCAGTTGGCATACTCTAATCAGTTATGCAATTAAATGATATTCATCTACTTTTGAGCCTATTGATGGAATGTTGTTAATATTACTATATGGTAGTTAATTCGGACTCAGTACCAGATCCACAGATAACAAAGCACTTCACCTGCACTCCTACATGAGGAAGTCATTTCTGTGCCAAGGACCGTACCTTAAGTACCTTAAATATTTAGTCCTAACTGTAAAATTAAAATGCCAAAGCCTACCCACCTTGTGTATATCATATGCATGAGATGTGGGTACGCCCCACTTGTGAAGGTTAATTCTGCATGGGACACAGCATCGGGTGGCTGTATGCTCATGTGCAGTACAAGCTTATTCAGCTAACATACAGGAGTCATCTGTCATTATCAGCTTAGGATCTGGGACTAAGTCTGTTGGTTTTTTAAAGTATCATTGTCTGCATAACTTTGTCATTTGTGGCTTTATAAAGTACAGTAGATTAAAAAATTATTTTAAAAAAATCTACTTTTTTTATTGTTTTAAACAAGATATCCAAAATATGCACCTGTGTGTCATAATAATGTATGTATGTAATATAACTGTATTTCATTACATAATCTACAGTTTTAGTGATGCATTTAAAGCATTTTGCCAAAACTAAAAAAATCTCCTAAATCATGCTGCCCCTTGTATCTACAGTACATTGGGGTAGATCCAGAACTACGTGTGCAATACGTTTCCACGCATAACATATTTTCGCACGCATATGTTCTATACACTCCACTAGGCACACCCCTTGAATGTACGTAATTCACCGAGTTCCCCTACCTTAACTTTTTTTCGTGTAACAGCGTACGTCCGCTAACGGACATATAGACTACGTGAACGTACGCCGCTTAGCACGCCCACACGTATTTACGTGACAAATACGTGAATGGCCCATACGTTCACAATTACGCTACGCTAATGAGCGTATTTTGCGCATGCGCAGTACTTAGAAATAGGCGATTTTACGTCCACGCGTAAATTCGCTCCGATGCGTTGTTCTGGATCAGGCCCATTATATTGAATGTGGCTGCCCCTTAAATACAAAGGCAATGCATCTACAGTACATTGGTAACACAGGGTGTGTCCAAATAATATAGATGTAGCATACAATTTATATATACAATCTGCCTTAAACGTTGTATGAATCCCTATATAGTTTTGAATACTCATAAAGAACTGTAGGTCCTATTTACTGATCAATAGTAACTGATACTAACTAGCAGATCTTTGCAGCCTGGGGCTAACCAGGTATAGTGAAACTGTCAGTCCCAACATGCTTTTTCATTTCTCACTTATCTGTGCCCCATAGGTCCTTTATATGTTTTGTGAGAGCTTATGGAGTCTTATTAATAATAAGATTCTATTCATGCCCATAGAAGACCTAATATGCCCCTGTAATAGCCTATTATAGGGGCATATTGAGGCATATTAAGCTCTACAATGGGGGCATATTAAAACCTATTATTAATAGAGCTCTATGTGCTTCTATTTTATGGCTCACTATAATGACTTTATACTCTCACCAATCATTTCCCAGTACTTCTTCAGCCCCTACTCCCCTTGTATCTCGTAAACCCCCCTTGTATCTCTTTAGTTCCATTACCTTATCATCTTTTTCTCTCTCTGCGGGCTACATCTGTGGCCACCCTGCTGGTTGACTTGTGATTGCATTTAGCACTATAACCAAGCGGTTTGCCAGTAATTGGGCCCATTTGCTAAGCGCAGACTTGATGACTTTAACAGGAGGGGAACAAGTACCCTTCCCCCTGGCTGAACCATTTTCTTTTGAAGGACTTTTCCTTACCAATGTAAAACTCAGTCTTAACCTACCCACGGCTGACTATGGCATTCACATCATGCATACAAGAAACAATCATGCGGACAACAATATGGCTTTTAAAGAGGGCATAGATTAATTAATTGATAAATTTGCGGACTATGATTTCCAGAAACTGAAAATGTAGCGCTGATAGCTGGTGGGGAGCCAGCTAAGAGGAGGTAAATCGTAACGGAAGATAGAAACCCCCTGCCGTCGGCTCTCCGGAGGTAATGGTCAACACCAGAGCACAACTCCGATCATACTGCACTCCCGGGAAGAAGTGGGAGGCAAATTGGGAACCAGCCAGCCGGCGTAGCTTTCTGCTTCATCTTGAAGGGGTGTGTCTTCCCTGTACCATACCTCAGGCCTTAGCCTAGCACTAGATTTTGCTGACAACCCCACCGCTACCGCCATCCTATGCCCCATTCCAAAATTAAAAATGACATGTTAGAAAAAACAATATAGGGAATTTTTGAAGAGACTGGTTACCAGCCTGCTTAACTAATTGATACCCCTACTATAAATCCTACCCCCTAACCATCTTACCGCTCCTGATTGGCTAGCTAAAACCCCACTATGCCTGATGTTCCTGCCTAACAGCCGGGTGTTTATACTCTTTCAAGGCCAGTTTGGGCATTCTCTCATATTTCTTTCATAGTTCTGTTTTTGCGCTGCTTGTGTCTCAGAAGAACTTGCTAAAGTATTGTAGTGAATTTAGAACAGATATGTGCTTAATACTTGTCACATTCTAGTTAAATGTTGCAGTTACATTTATAAATAATAAATCTTCTAGTGATTTAACATTCTGGACACAATGCTATGATGGCAATCTGCTGAAATGTCACTTTACCGAGTCTATTTAATGGAAATCCAGAAACATGCTTAAATGGCTGCTCGATTGGCTTGGCAATCTAGAACTAATTCAACTTGCGACCTTGATGTCACTATTGACATGTGAATCAGAGTAAAAAGGGGAGGGAGTGACAGTGGCACCTTGGGGAGGAACTGCACAACACTGTTTTCAGTGTAACATTGATTGATTTCATTTGGACAAAAAGAAAAACACAGGGGAGAACTGAGCAAAATAATACAAACAGGAGAGCTCTGCGCTGCAACACACGTGCAAAGACAAGAGCCACAGTGGCAGAAAATATGCAGGGTATATGTTTTCTTAGTTTCTTATTCAGTTAAAGGAACACTTTGAACTCAATTTGAGTATATATGAAGAGTGTAAATAAATGGTCATTATGGACCGGATTCAAAACCCAGTAATTTTTACATACGTGCCTAATTTTCAGATTCTAGCTACTACGCATGCGTAGTAACTATTTTACGCAATATTCGTAGCGTTTTGTTACATAGATTGCGTACATCCAGTCTTTAAAAATTACTGCTTTGTGAATCCGTCCCTATGTATCTAAATAAGACAATATCCCTCTATATGTTTACAAGAGTGCGCACTTTGCAAGCCTCATTTCAGGTGGGGTATGGGTTAGGTAGGCTATAACTTAGCTAGCAAAAAACTAATGTGGCCCAAAGACTGTCCAATGTATGGCAATCCCATGGCCAAATGCAATCTTGCACTCCGCACAATTAGTCCCTGGCACTGTTGTGTTTTGGCCTCCCAGGAATGTATTGTGTGTGTGTGAGTGAGTGAGTGTGTAATGGTGCATGTGTGTAATTGTGTGTGTAGTGGTGGGTGTAATGGATTGTGTGAGTGTGTGTGAGTGTATGTGTGTGTGTGTGTGTGTGTGTGTGCGTGTGTGTAGTGCTACAGGTGTGTAATTGTGTGTGTAGTGGTGGGTCTAATGGTTTGTGTGTGTTTGTATGTGTGTGTGTGTGTGTGTATTAATATGTGATGGAGTGTGTGTGTGTGTGTGGTGTGTATTCAGAGACATCGCCCAGTGTCCAAACTCTTTTTCATACTGAATTTGTACTCTGAATATTTCTACCCATATTATTTCTTCCTATGTGAAAGTAAAAACTACATTTGTTTAGATATCATTTCATGATCTCAGTATGGATAAGTCAACATTATGGAAAACAGTAGTCATCCTGTTCCTAAAACCAGGGCCACCCTTAGAAGTTGAGGGGCCCAGGGCAGAACTATACTTAAAGTCATCCCTCCTTCATCTGGCACATGCACAGTTCAGGTGCTATTCTATCCATGCTGAGAACGGCAGCTGAAGTGTGCATGTGTGGACAGCAGCTGTTCTGCACATGCTGCTAATTGTTTATAATACGATTTTACTATATCTGGGCCCGATTCAGACCTACGCTGATTACTAAAGCGCAGCGTATCGGCATGCACTCCCCCTGACACTCCCCCCTGTCCCTGCGTATTTACCCTCGATTACGCCAGCTGAAGGCTACTCTAA
Source organism: Limnodynastes dumerilii (assembly GCA_011038615.1). Taxonomy (NCBI): domain Eukaryota; kingdom Metazoa; phylum Chordata; class Amphibia; order Anura; family Limnodynastidae; genus Limnodynastes; species Limnodynastes dumerilii. Next base: position 355,059 of record WWET01000860.1, on the reverse strand, counting down.
TTTCAGCCGGCGTAAGTGAGGGTAAATACGCTGGGACCGGAGCGTATTTACTAAAACCCCTCCCTCCCTCATTACACTACTTCCCCCCGTCTACCTACACTAACCTTTGCGTAGTAACGGCGAGGAATGCCCCCTCAGCCGTTACTACACTGCTACTACGGATCCTCAATTTTTCAGCCGATCTTATGCCCAGCGTATTAACGCCGGGCTTTGTAGGTCTGGTTCAGGCCCTCTGTGTCTATTTTCACTAAAGGAAGCATATGTAGATACGACAATACAGACTAGAACACAACTCCGTGCTATGACCACCTGAGATCTAGGAGGGAGGGAGTGGGAACCTAATATAGATTATCAACAAATTACAGCATTACATCAAATTCAGCCCGATCATTTGTGTCAGTTACATCAAAAGTTAAAGTCCATTATGATGATGATGATCGCAGAGACTGTAACCTCCTCCTCATAGGTCTCCCTCTCACCCATCTTGCCCCCCTTCAATCTATACTCAATGCTGCTTCCAGGCTCATCTTCCTTTCACACCACTCTACTTCGACCTCTCTTTTATGTCAAACCCTCCAATGGCTTCCTGTCCACTTCAGACTTCTCTTTAAACTCCTTACCCTCACCTTTAAGGCCATCTCCTTATCCACTGCTCCCTACCTCTGCTGCTTCCAGGCTCATCTTCCTCTCATGCCGCTTCCTTTATGTCAAACCCTCCACTGGCTACCTGTACACTTCAGACCTTTCTTTAACCTCACCTTTAAGGCCATCTCCTCATCCACTGCTCCCTACCTCTCTTACCTCATCACCATGCCGTCCTCTCCGTACTGCTAACCAGCAAATCTCTGACCTCTTTACTGATCACCACATCTCATGCCTGTATCCAGGACTTCTGCCATGCTGCACCTCTGCACTGGAATGACCTCCCTTCTTCAGTCAGACTCTCCCCCCCAGGTCTTCAAGCGTTCACTCAAAACGCACCTGTTCAGTCTAGCCTACCCCTCCTCCACTTAACATCCTCACTGCATCCTTCAATTATCCCTTCTATTCCTTCCCCCTGTCCTGCGCTCACACCAGCAGTCCACTTCCTTCCCCCTCCTTATGTCTTCTTAAGTTCTTCCCTTCCACATAGTGTGTTAGCTCACATGAGCAGGGCCCTCCATCCTAGTGTTGTTCCTTCCTCCACCACTCTCCCCTCACTTCGTACGCTCTTGTCCCCCTCTGCTACCCTTTCACCCCATCCCCACCTGGTGGCTCCCTCTCAACCTCTCACTGTGCTCTATCCCCTGCTCCCTGATCTTCCAAGCTTGACATCTTGCATTTTGCCTTGCGTTCTGTGCTTGCTTCACTTTATTGTATTTTTGTGATATTTTTATAGTTATATTGTATTTAATATATACTATGCTGTCCATCCTGACCCTGTATGTCTGTACTGTATTTTGTTGTATTTTGTATGGCGCTGCGGACACCTTGTGGCGCCTTATAAATAAACAATAATAATAATAATTATATGTAATTGTTATGTTATTTATTATTGTCAGTTAACAGAATATTCACATTGGACTGGAGCCAGACTACGAATGCAAATGGCGAGCGCTCATGCATCCATATGAGGCTTCCAGCACAGAGATCAATCCTCAGGATCAAGGCTTTTGTGCTGTAAGCCTTTGTGAGGGTGGGGCAGGTCAAGGCGCCATGCGTATAGTGGTTACACATGGTGGGGGGAGGTATGCTAATCGTGCAGTAGGGGCTTGGTTAAATTCTTACAGACGATCCTCATTTAAGCACTGGCCTCATTTTCCCATGAACCAGTGTGTAAATGTTAAGGCAGGATTGTGGCTTTGAAGCCCGTGCGTTGAGGAGTGTGTGCACTCAGTGCACCGACCGCAGTTCTTGATCACCCCATCACCCCATTGCGTTTGTATGACTTGTATGGAGATGTTTCCAATAGCAAGCTATCAGAATTTAGCTGACCTTCTCTAGTATGTAAAAAGAAAGTGAGATCTAGAATCTGATTGGTTGCTATAGGCAACATCTCCACTTTTCCAAACCCACAGCTTAGTAAATCTGGCCCTAAATCTAATACACTGGCCAAAGATTCTACGTATCAGTCTATTTTTAACATTGCATTTAATAACAAGAATTGTAGTGCCTCCCAATTGTGTGTTCTGTAATGTGCTATAAATGTACCAAACAATAAAATTATCTAAAATGTATGTCTTAATGTTAGTATTGTTCATTTACATTTACTAACAATTGTCCCTTTAAGTAAAACAGGCTGTGCAAGCATAAAATGAAGTCTTTATAAAGTTTACAAATGCAGAACATCATAAAATCCCAGGGTAATATTGTGGCCTGAATATAAATTTATCTTTTGCAAGCAGAAAGGCAATAATGTCAATAATGGGAAAGAAAAGCTCAAGTTAATAACCATAAGAGACAAGCATTATTTTAGGGCAAAGATTGGCTTTGTGGCTGTATTCTTGTCTTTTGCTTTCTTTCGCTCTAAATTCATTTTTGTTTCAATAATATAATTGTTTGTATTGAGTTGGTTATTTCATTACAAGCTTCTAAGTAGACTGCAGAAATCTTTTTTTATATTCCCTTTAGACACAGTTTCGTAGAGCTGTAATCACTGTTGCATAACCTCTGTTTTATTTAAATGGAAATCATTTTGTTAAAGAATAGAGTACAAAAGGTAAGGGGTCAGCTATGGTAAATAAATTGTGCTTACAAGAGTTAATAGGGGGGAATAAAGACAAACGACAGCAATACATTAAGGTATTAGGTAATTTTACCAGCGTACTACATTAAATACAAACATTAATGGTACACAATGAAAAAAAAGGCCTAATTATGACTTTTGACAAGAAATACCTATAATACGATATATGATAAGCATAGCTAGTTATCCTTTTGACATTAATAAGAAAGGCAGTGTGCTATGGATGTCCAGGAGTTGAACTAGATCATATTACAGAATGCATGTTTAATTAAATTAAAGGGCAAATGGTTTGTGCTTTATCACTTTCAAAACACCCCTCTCCTGAGAAAGTGTGAGATTAATAAGCAACTAAAGTTAGCAGAAATGACTCTGAAAACTTCTTACAAAAAAAGTGCATGATCCAAATTTATGGCGTCAAATGTAAACAAATAAAGTCCTCAGCCCAGTCCACTGTCTCTGACGTACTATTACACATATATTAGGCATACTTTGTGGGTATGAGCAATACAGAATTTACAAGAAATACGTTATAAACGCAATTTTATAAACACTGCACATATCTAAACACTACTACTAAACACTGCACATATCTACACTCCCACCCAACTCTGGAATGCCCTCTATTGCCCTTTCCTTGTTATTAATGCTTATTTATATAGAGCCACACATAGGGCCTGATCCAGAACTACGATGTTACACTGAGCGCTGTGTATGTGTTGCCATAGCAACACATACACAGAGCCTGGACGCAACGGTTCGGGCACTGTGTTTGTGTACCACTGACGCTGCGTGATGCTGACGTCAGAAGAGACTTATAAAAGCTTTTTGGGGGTTAAAGTATGAGGGGGAGAGGGGGTAATGTGAGGTTATAGTATGTGTGTGT
>WWET01000860.1:315434-344440 GCA_011038615.1 Limnodynastes dumerilii | reverse complement strand
TACGTGCGTTTTACGTGAAGTAGGCGGGGGGTGGTATTTAAAGTGTACAGTATGGGCGTGCTAAGCTGCGTACGTTCACGTAGTCAGTACGTCCGTTAGCGGACGTACTCTGTTACGTATGAAAAAGTTAAGGTAGGGTTTGGGCTGCGTATCTTGACAAAATACGTCCATGCAAGGGGTGTGCCGAGGGGAGTGTAGCGAACTTACGTGCACGAAAATACGCTTCGCGAATAAACGTACGGCACACGTAGTTCTGGATCTACCCCATTATTAGTTAGGAAAATATATTTTTTACATGCATACTTTATTTTTGCAATGTAGGGGTTAATGTATGTCTTGTGTTTATTTTTTTATTTTAATTTTTTACACTGTACACGCAGCGCTGCATGATTACAACTGTAACCATGTTGTACTGATAGAATTACAAGGATCAGCTTTGCTTATCCTTGTAGTTTCATCATTACAGCATGGCTACAGCTTGCAGCAATGCAGCACTTTTCAAGGTTTTTTTCAATGTCAGGTGATTTGCCGCGATTAGTTAAAGGGCTAATCGCGGTGGTTTTCTAATGAAAATCACCACGATTAAACCCTTTAAACATTGCGGAGCATCGCCTGTGTTTGAACAATTCCTGCATTTCAACATAGTTCCCTTTTAAACGTTCTCTTTTATTTGCAGTTGCTCCCAGCTCTGGATCAGAATACGTCAGCCAATGGTCTTTGTAGTAATATTTGCTGGTGAGCGGTGTACCTCAAATGACTTTTCCTGTTGGCTGCAACTATTTAGTTTCAGCAGCTTGGCTGACGTTGCTCGTGGTCACAGGTGAATTTGAGTAATGGATTCTTGAAGTGATCTACACTATTTTTGGAACAGTTTACTTACTTGCCTTCCTAAACTATGATGCAGGATGTAATGTGAGCATGGAACAGAGAGAACTTGGAAGAGATTCCTCTGATGTCTCCAAAGGGAATGTTAGAATATGCACCATAACTTCAAAAGCATTATGCTTTCAGAGCATGACTCTGTCCCCATTGAGCAACATAGAGAAAGAGCCCTGATATGAAAACATGGGCGGAGAAAGTGATTTCACTGATATTCTTTTCTATGGCTAAATATGTTTGCAGGCATTGCAGTAAAAAACATGCTCACTAAGTAGACCTTTTATTCCAAACATAATTCTCTTGCCTATACTTATTTTGTAGCTGAAACAAACCAAAAATATACCATGAATAAATAATAGTGTTATAGCTTTGCTGGTAGACAGAAGTGTTTTGGGTTTGTTTGTTTGTTTTTTGGTTTTGTTTTTACATTTAGCAGTGGTACATGCAGGGTTAAATGACTACACTACCTTCTATGACTTGAAATTGTTACATAATGTTCAATGCTGTTCCAATAAAGTTTATGGATACAAAATGTCATTGTTAATAAATACCAAAGTTGTTGTCCTTAAGAAGATCCAGTAAGAGTGGGTAAATGGTGCAAGTTTCTAATGTTGAGCTCTAAAACATTCATAATTGCATATATTGGGCCAGATCCAGAGCTACGTTTCCATTACGTTTCCTAATGTAGCATTTTTACGCTAGCGTATTTACTATGCTCTCCCCTGGGCACTCCCTTCGCTCGTACTTTGGCTGTTTTACGCTTGCCGAACCCTACCTTAACGTTACACAGCGTGAGTACTGACGCATGTACAGGCTACAGGTACGTATTTACATTTAGCAGTGGTACATGCAGGGTTAAATGACTACACTACCTTCTATGACTTGAAATTGTTACATAATGTTCAATGCTGTTCCAATAAAGTTTATGGATACAAAATGTCATTGTTAATAAATACCAAAGTTGTTGTCCTTAAGAAGATCCAGTAAGAGTGGGTAAATGGTGCAAGTTTCTAATGTTGAGCTCTAAAACATTCATAATTGAATATATTGGGCCAGATCCAGAGCTACGTTTGCATTACGTTTCCTAACGTAGCGTTTTTACGGCAGCATATTTACTATGCTCTTCCCTAGGCACTCCCCTCGCTCGTACTTTGGCTGTTTTACGCTTGCTGAACCCTACCTTAACGTTACACAGCGTAAGTACTGACGCATGTACAGGCTACATGTACGTACCTGCCTAAGCACGCCCATACTGTATGATTTAAATGCCTCACTCCGCGTATGGCTGGCACGCCCCTTTGTACGTAGTTACACTGATGATACGTGACTGGCCCATACGCTCTGAGTTACGTTGCGTAACATCTGCCGTGCGCATGCGCAGTAAGTACTAATGGGCACTTTTACGCTAGCGGCTAGTGTAAAATCACACGCGTACTTAGCTCTGAATCTAACCCATTATTTATATGGTGGTTTTTGTTGTTTTTAGTTTTAGTTTTTTGAATTCCAGTAATCTTTGCTACTTGAATGGCTGGACAAAAGAAAAAGTTCTGCCCAGGTTATTAATTTATTAATATTGGCAAATGAGTGTGATCAACAGAAAGAGATATGTGCTTATGTCTATTTCCCAGAGGACCCCTTTATCCATATCTGTATCTGCTTTATGTGATTTGTCTTGTACTTTGTAGTAAACCAGCATATTGTGTTCAGCATATTTTTTTTTTCTAAGTTATGTTGCTCCAAAGTAAAAGTCTTTTTGTATTTGCAGCATCCCCATTTGGTGGCGTTATTATTAAAAGCGTGTTTGCATTTGAAATCAGTAAGCCCTGTGACACTGTATTGTGATGGTGGTACTTTATTAAAACCACCAAATGATATTGAATTTCTGCGCATAATCCGTAATGTTTTACGGATGAAGAAGTAATGTGTGTAGGATTTACAGCGTGGTTTTATGCAACTCAGGCATGCAGCGCTCCTCCCAATACTAATAAGATTGTTCAAACCCTTCTGCTTGACTCCCTTAGAACACTCATATACATATGAAAGATTATATTTATTTTGCATGCTAACAACAATTCATGTTTTCTGACGTTACCTTTGTTATCTTTGTAAGAAGATTAGTTCAGCTTTATCTGTAATTTCCAGTATTGCCTTCTAACGTTAATGTATTTTTCACCTTCAGTTAAAATAATCTTTTAGGTAAAAAACATACTATTGTATCAGCACAACAGGAAACAATGTTCTAAAAAAAAAAAAGAAATAAATAAAGCAGCCTGTGATTATGTATATTTTTCTGTCTTAGTGGGTGATAATCTGTTATTCTTTTTATCCCTCTTAGTCATGTGACTGTAGGATGGAAATACAGTTTCATCCCTTTTAAATTAGATTTTGCTTGGCAAGAAATGACAGAATTTTCTGGTTTGATGTTAGGTTACACTGTGCAATTTGTGGTTTACAGTTATTACAGAGTAACTAACTTATTGAACTTTTAGAGGGTTTTATGGTAAAGCAAACATCAGCAAAAGTGTAATTTATATATAATTTAAATGTATACAATACTACTATTAGTGTATGATATGGACATGTGTTTCAGCTGGTAAAGATAGAAATGATTCATTGGTAAAATAGAGAGATTAGCCAAATTTGAAGATTTTCATAAGGATGATATTTTGACAAAATAAATGTATACTTTAGTTCTTATAATTTCTCCATTGTGTTCATCTAATATTAGATAACATTACAACCTAACATTGTAACCTACCCGTTCACATACAAGTTTAATAAACACCACCCTTCCCTTGAGTCATGTTGTGATGTAAAGGGGGGTCCAGGTGCTCTAACAAACAAATTAGGTCACTTTGTCGAGTTGACATCCAGTCAACTATAGTAGGCCACAGTTACCGGTAAATATCCCTTGTAAATTTCAGACTCCTTCTATAGACTTTATATAGAACACAATTCATATGGCCCAGGACCCCTGTATCATGCAGCAGTCTGATCACTGGAGGTACCCTATAACTGCATTCGAGCCATTAATGGATCCAATGATGTGTTGTGCTTTCCTGCCTGCTGTAACCCACAAGCAGAGAAAAGTTAAGCACTAATTACAAGCCATATTGGAATAAAGTGTTCCTATACTATGAGATCTCTTTCTCTTCAGTGCTAATACTATGGTCACTCGTGTGTAAAGCACAGTGTTTAACTAGCCTAGGGTTATAAACCTTGCTGGTTCTGAAATTGCTATGGTTACAGTATAATGAAAAATAAATAAAAGTAATAGAAAAAATAAAAGCAGCTCTCAAATAATATTTTAGTAAAATATTTTCAAGGCATTGAAATATGTAATCAAGAGCGAACAAGTACAATGGGAGGAAGAATAATATAAAGACTTGTTGGTAGCCATTTAAAAGAACAGAAATAAAACAGCATAGATATATTTCTTTTATTGAATGAGTGATAAAAGTACACCATCAAAATGGAACGACCTTTACAAATCCTTTGAAAAGTAAAGAAAGTTTAAAAGTTATTTATAATGTTTCTTCAAGGCTATTTTTTTTTTCAAATTCCCAGCTTTAAAAAAAATCAATAAAGATTGTAAGTACAGAATCTGTTTCATCAAATCTGCAAGACATATAAGAATTTAGCAAACATCACAAATATTGTAAAATACACCAGGACAAGCATAGTAGATATTTTGATTTTTTTTATATTTTTCTTTTTTGTTTCATGCTCTAGCAGCAATGGCTCCAATAGGAAAGTGGAACTGCTCCCCCTTCCTTTTCCAGAACATCTAGGGCCAAATTTACTAAGCTGCAGGTTTGGAAAAGTAGAGATTTTACCCATAGCAACCAATCAGATTCTAGTTCTCACTTTCCTATTACATACTAGAGAATGTAAGCTAGAATTTGATTGCCTGTTATGGGCAATATCTTTACTGTTCCAAACTCGCAGCTTAGTAAAATTGGTCCATAGTGGTCGGTGTATACACAGGCCAACAGCTAGGTGCATTTACAGCTATACAGTGCAAGAACAAATTGGAGCAGATGTGAAGGCTCACAGTTCTTTACTGACAGAGTTCACAAAAGAATGCTGCACTGGTTGTTACACAACCACAGACAAAAATATGAGCTGCACAGGTTACGAATATTATATATAGTAAAGCGTGCAAACCAATAAGCCTAGAGAACGTCAAATTCAAAAAGTTATGGTCAAGAAGGACCAGAAAAAGAAAGGTTTTTTATTGTGAACAGCTGAGTATCAATTCAACTCCAAAAATAAAATTGATACATTTTATTAAATACATTATAAAAGACATACAAAAGACACCCTATAAAACCAAAAACCAACCAGGGAAAATATACAGATGGAGGGATCTCCTGTGTATCAACAGTATATTGGTGAAAGTCACAATGAACATGAATCCTTATGTATAGCTAGTTAAGTGAAAGCCAAAAAGTGTTACGTAAAAGTTACAATCAAATACAGCATTTGGTAATTACCAATACAATAAAGAGATTTTTACTGGCCTCTATTCAAAGCAAGTAGTTTCCAAGTGACCACAACCCAATAAAGAGAGCATTCTAGTAACAGTTCAATACAGAGAGAACCATAGTGATCTCCATTCCATACAGACATCTTAATGCAGTGGCGTAAGTTCTCCCCCTCCATCCAGAGGCAAGGGGGCGGGGTGAGGCACTGGCATGACGTCATGACATTGCGCAGTGCAGTAAACTCCTATTAACGGAGTCCACATTTAGTAATAGCTATATTACTGGCTTGGGCTTGGGCCAGTTACCGGAGCCTTCAAAAGGTAAATGCCGCACAGAGGAGGGCAATGGAAGTGCCCCCCCCCTCTGGGCTTGTGCCCGGAGCTTAGCGCTTCCATTGCCTCCGTTACTTCTGCCACTGTAAACAGGAGATCCCTCCATCTGTATATTTTTGCTGGGTGGTTTTTGGTTTTATAGGGTGTCTTTTGTAGGTCTTTTATAATTTATTTAATAAAATTTATCAATTTTATTGTGACTATTTCATTTTTGGAGTAGAATCGATACTCAGCTGTGCACCATAAAAAGCCTTTCTTTTTTCTGGTCCCTCTTGACCATAACTTTTTGAAATTGCATTGGTTGTTAGACTGTTCTCTTTGTTCCACACGTATGCATAAACAGGGGGCAGAAGACCCACCTGGACCCCTGCTGGCAGCCTTGATTAACAGCACAAATAGTTTTTACATCACCTAGAGTATGCTGTGCCCCCTGTTTAGTGGCTAGAACAGACAGCGTAAAATTATAATTTTTTTTCATTCATAACTTTATCTTATTAAATCTTATTTTTTTTCTGTTAGACATCCAACCTACAACTTCAACTTCAACTATTCCTGGTAAGAATCCCAGTAGTCCTGCAAAATAGCATTAACGCTCAATAGATATTGGTGGCTTTATCTTATAAGCATCGTAGAGTACTAACGGTCCAGCAAGAGCAGTCTCTCCACCACTGATAGCATTTAAGTAGATTAGTGTCCAGCCAGCCTTATTGCCCCCCTCTTTATGAGTGTCCAGTCACCCTTATTGTCCCTCCTTCTTTGTCCAGTCAGCCTTATTGTCCCCTCCATCCAACCAGCATTATTGTCCCTCCTTTTGTGTGCCCAGTCAGCCTTATTGCCTTCTGTGTCCAGCCATCCTTATTGCCCCCTCTTTATTTTACTGTCCGGTCAGTCTTATTGTCCCCTACTTCTGTTTGTCCATCCAACCTTATTAGCCCTCCTTTTGTGTACCCAGCCAGCCCCTTCCTTCTGTGTCCAGTCAGCCTTTATGCCCCTCATTTTATGTGCCCAGCCAGCTTTATTGCCCCCTCTTTATTTGTGTCCAGTCAGCGTTATTGTGCCCTCCAGTTATTGCCCTCTCTCTATGTTCAGCCAGTCTTATAGACCCTCTATATGGGTGACCACCCAGCCATATTGTCCCCCATGTGTCCAGACTTTGTCTCCCCTTCAGTTTGTGCAGCCTTCTTGCCCCTCTTGAGTCCAGACAGTCTTTTTACCCCCCACTTGTGTGCAGTCAGCTTTATTGCCCCCACCTTCACTTTACCTAGTCTTATTGCTCCTTCTGTGTCCAGCCAGCCTTATAGCTCCATCTTTATGAGTGTCCATCAAGCCTTTTTTCCCCTCCTGTGTTCAGCCAGCCTAATTGCTCCCCACCTTAATTGTTTCCATCCAGCCTCGTTCTGTGTCCAGCAAGAATTATTGCCCCTCTGTGTGTCTATTTAGCCCTATTGTCCTTTTCTAGTCCAGCTTCCCAATCCCCCATTAGAAATCCCCATTCCCAAACTACTTTTTAAACAAACTAATAAACTTGCCTTTTCCTGTGTCTTCTGGCTCTCTCCCCTGAGCCTCACGTGACCTTAGGTCACGCTTGCGTCTATTACCCAGAGCTGTAGCACAGCCAGCTCTGTCAATGGGTGGCAGCGGTCCTCTGTGAGAAAGCTCTGAGTTAAAATACAGCTGAATCTTACAATTCTATGAGCAGCTGTATTTTTACTCAGAGCTGTCTCACAGTCAGTGCAAGAAGTGCCGGTATGCCACACCGCATACCGGCCAATTTCGAGCACTGGTCTACCCGCAGTGGCTCATTGCATTACATTGTGCACTAGGGATCTGGTAGTGATACTCTGGCTTACCATATGCCTGCAACTCTGCTTAAGCATAAAGGGTGGGAACTTAGAGCACATGCTCAGTTGCTCAGCCTAGTGCTGATGTCATAGTTGTAATTAACACTTAGACAGCACGTAACGCTGCTGTCTTCAACATTAGTACAGTATTAGTACATCTCGTACTTTTGACAGAAAACTTAAGGTGATGTTAGAAGTCAGACATACAACTGTGAGTGATTGTAATGCAAACGCAAGGACATTCCCAACCAGATATAGGCTTACAAAATGGGAATGTTTTCTGATCACTAGGTTTAGAAAACGCTGGTTCTTATTAGCAGCGTATTCATAAGAGCTGCATTTCTAAGATATATCTGGAACGTCTGAATCAAGAGTTCCTTCTTGGTACCATTTCTGATGGTGGGGTGGCAATGATCGAGAACATTAAATGTGTCTTTTATATGTAAGGGGGAGGTATGTGGATAGTACAGGGAGGACATGCTAAGCACCTTCTGTACTGTTCCTCTGAGCTAAAGTCTGTATGAGCGGATCCCTGGCTTGTCATGTAACTAAACCTATCATGTAATTATTATGTAGTTTAAATTGATTTTAAGGGGTTGTTACAATTATGCAGTTTGAGTGCAATATTTTACCTTGTTATGTTGCATAGATGAATGAATGAAACTAAGCTACATGTCCCATTGAGTAGAAGGAAAAAGTTCAGAACTTGGCAGGGAACCCCATATAATAAAGCAGCATTCTTGTGCCGTGAGATTGACAATTTTTAGCTCACGTTGCCAGTTGTATTTTGAGAACATCATAGCTGTGCAATTTAACATGCCTAGTGATCTTCTATCTCAGTAGCACTTATTTTGGCAGTGACTTCTGTGAAGACAATGGCACTATAATTAATCAGTTAATGATCAGTATTAGAAGACATTTGCATGAGTTTTATAAATACAAATTTTTTTGTGGATCAATTTGTTACGACGCCTTATTCAGATTTGACTACACATTTCACTTTAATTAAAGCAGCAATCCTTTTTTAGGCTGCCCTTTAAATTCATACATAGGCTGATCCAGAGTTTGAGGGTAAGGGTAGAATAGGAACAAGTGTACACCTTGGAAAAACAATTTTGCCATGTAAGGGTTGCTAACATATTAACTTTTTCTTTTATTTTTTTGCTTCTTTGCTTTTGCCTATTTTGTAGATAGAGCTTAAATACTGCATATGTTTATGTTTGTTCTCTAGTGTCTAAAAGTATTATTCTTGAATGATCTTTTTTAGTCGCGTCACTCAATGTGTGCACATGCACAGATAATCATTTCTCTTGATGCCCCCCCAAATGAATAACCAGCATTAGCCTGGGGGAAAGCAAAACCAAATTATTCAAAATGATATAAGTAGAAGATAGCATTGGGTACCCCTCTCATGGGACAGTATTCCTTTAAAGAATCCTAGGCATTAATAACAGTGTTCAGTAGGTGAACAGTATAAGTAAGGTATGGTTATGTTTTGTGTATTATGATTTGTTTATGAGCATCTACCAATCATAGTAATACAATATTACAACTCCTGTTGCTTCTTGTGGCAGAGAATGTATAGTTCATATATATGGCATGTGAAGGTGTTTAGTGTAATCCATTGCAGATCTTTGTTAACAGCCCTGCAACAGACCATTAAGCTGTCTGACAGAGCCTTTAACAGACTGTGTGTCCTGTCAGCTCTGAAGACTAGAAGATATCTGTAGGCCAATCATGCAGTCTGCAGATGCAATGGATATTTGTCGGTCTTTACTAGAATATGGCTTTATCATCTTGTCTGGGCCTATTTATCCATTCCTTCAATGATCTCATTTGTTCTGTTATTTGTGGAATCACACATTAAGATCACAGCAACTTTCATGTTTAGTTCCAGATTATTTATCTTTGGAGCTATTATATTTATTAATATACCATATTAAGGCATAACGTGAAATATAATTTAAAAAATGTAAATAATTTAATAGTAAAGTGCAATTAGAAAATAATTTTACTCTCTATATCATGGGTATTCTTAGACTGATCTATTAAATACATTGGTAACATTTAAATGGAAACAAACATTTTGCTGGTTGATTTTCAGAAACATTTGGCTGCAGTGAAATTAAATCTGGACTGGATTTTGTATCTGAACATTCACAAAAACCTATTTGTTCTTATAAAGCAGCCAGCTGGTTCAAAGGCATATCCTTATAATTCTGTACAGGGAAAGTGTTTGCAATTAAAGTCCATACTGCTTATGATAATACACCTCTCCTGTTCTCGTCTGCCAAATTCTAAACAATCAAAGTTCATTTTCTTTTAGAACACAACAAGGCACCCCGATGGATTGCTTTTTCTTATTTCTCAGTTTCACCGTACAAAACAGAAAGCATGGTCTTTAGAATTAGCCTATGGCCAGCAATTTCCCTGGTCTTTAACACAATGTATTTTCACTCCTTGGATTGTAGTTGACCGGATACTGTGCTTTACATTAGCAATGGTGTCTTTCATAAATTGATTGCTGGTGCCACATTATTTTAGTAGATTAATATTAGCCATTTGTCATATAGAGTAAGTCCAGTATACTGGCATCCACAGGGTATGTATCTTTAGACTTAAAAAGTAGGCGACTGTGTTTTTTATTGTAAAAACTAATAAATAAATACTAATAAAGAAAATGTTTCTCCTTAGAGTTGCTAAAATGATAAAATAATTTTGTTGGACTGAACTATTGGAGGGATTGACCATTGATAGCAAGTTATCAGATGAATTCTAATCATTTTTAATATTTAATGTATTGACAAACATAACTGTATAGTTGGCGACTGTCCCGGAATGTCTGGGAGATTCTCGAAATTCGGGCAGTTCTCCCGGTATCCCGAGAGAGCCGGCAAATTTTCCGCAAGGGACTTGAGGCCCGTGTTTTTCATTAAACCATGGCCTCAAGTCCTGCCCCCCCCCTGTCTGGCAAAATTAGTTTACTAGTGTTGCTAGGGACAGGGAGGGACATGATTACGCAAATTGCATCATCAAGCCCCCCCCAACACCATGAAACCCCCAAAATGGGTAATTGATTATGAAGGGGAGGTGCTTAATGACACAATTTGCATAAATCACATCATTTAGCCCTGCCCCCTGCATGCATCTATGACTTCCCTCCGGGAAGTTATTTTTCACTATAGATAAATATCAGTGGAAATGATGGGGACAGCATGGTCTAGAAAACCTAAACACAATGTAGTGCAGGGGTTCTTAAAAGTGTTCTGAGGGACCCCTGTGCTCTAGCACGGAGACCTGGGACCAGATTTACTAAGTTGCAAGAATGGAAAAGGGGAGCTGTTGCCCATAGCAACCAATCAAATTCTAGTTCTTACTTTCCTATTGCATACTAGAGAATGTCAGCTACAATCTGATCGGTTGCTATGGGAAACATCCACTTTTGTAAACCCACACCTTAGTAAATCTGGCCCCTGGAAATAATGTATTAAAAATATCCCCATAATATTGCTCTACACGTCCCTTAATAAAGCTCTGTACTCCTATTTTTGTGCAATTTTTTCCACGTGTCTGTATATTCTCATGTAATAGGACTGTATATGATATAGAGCTCATTATGGTGGTTAATTTTACCACAATTTAGGAAGGCTAAATTGGGCTTTTATTGAATCTGTCATCTGTCTTACACTTATGCCAGCCCTTAGCTTGTTCAGGATTCAGCGCAAGAAAAATGACTGCTGTTGCGTTCTCACCAGCTCTGAAATGCCCGCTTTGTAATTTTAATATAATGAAACGCAATGCTAGCAAACACTACTCTCACACTTCAAAAATAAGTGTAAATAAAGCTTTGGAGCAGCCCTTTTGTATTTAGAAATAACAAAAAAACTTAAATCAGGCAGTAATCAAACCATCAGCCTCTACACTGGGACTACAGAACCGTCAGCAGTACCATATTACAGGGACTATATATTTTTATTTATTACACTACAGCACAACAAGGCTGCTGGGACAATAAACTTATCATTGATTAATGCAATTACTGTAAAGCTTTTGGCTTTTACTCTTTACAGTAAGCAGCAGCTGCAAAACGGTTTTGCTCCTCCCTTGGGCTATTGCCCCATTTTTATCTTTTTTTTTCTCCTTTACATTTCCCTTTATAATATTTACATTGTGTCTCCAGATGGGTGGCCGCTAACCATTCATTTATTACATTTATAAGTATTGGCCCAGATCCAGAGCTACGTCCGCTAGTGTATTTACAAAAAACGCTTTTTTGTATGCACTGCGCATGCGTGCAGCAGATATTACGGCACGTAACTCTGAACATACGTACCGTCCTAGTATCAAGAGTGTAACAACGGATGAAGGGGTGTACCAGTCATAGGACACCCGTAATTACGCTTCGTAGGTGGGGTGAGGCAATCGTACAGTATGGGCGTGATTAGGCGCTTAAGTACATTCAACCATTATGGCCAACAGGAGTTATGCTTTGAAAAGTTAAAGTAGGGTTTGGAAAGCCTAAAACGACCAAAGTAATTACGCCGGGGGGAGTGCTTAGGGGAGTGCATAGTAATTACAATAGCGTAAATATACGCTACACGTTGAAACGGAAAGGAAACGTAGGTCTGGATCTACCCCATAGCTTGTAATATATAATTAGATAATAATGCTGGACTGATCCAGACTGAAGAATGAAACAAGTACACACAGATTCTCAAAAATACACACCTAAGTGGCAAGTGTCCTCCCATGACACTCCCGCTGTTCTTACGTTTTTTTCCAGACTTACTCTGCGTATCATTGTGCGGAATTTGCTAATATAAGAAGAGAGTTGCCTAACCCAGCCCATGCTGCCCAATTTAAATGCCTCCCCCCACCCACTTTTCTTAACCTCATTCTTACGGAGTGCTGACATGCCCCTTCCACCGGATGTCATTAGGAAAGAAGATCAACTCCGTACGTAACGGCTTTCTTTGCGTAACATCTAGCCCATGCATGCATGTATAATGAAAAAATGCAAACATACACACATGGGGGTAGATCCAGAACTACGTGTGCCGTACGTTTACTCGCATAGCGTATTTTCATGTGCGTAAGTTCTATACACTCCCCTTGGCACATCCCTTGAATGTACGTATTTTGTCAAGATACGCATTTCAAAACCTACCTTAACTTTTTCAAACATAACCGCAGTGATCCACTCACGTACATATGGGCAACACATATTTACGCAGCTAAGCACGCCCATACTGTACACTTTAAATACAAACCCCTCCTACTTAACGTATTTCAGACGTAATTTGGTCACATGTAAAATTGGCACGCCCACACGTAAGTATTTACGTGACACATTTGTGAATGGCCCATACGTTCACAATTACGCTACGTTACTGAGCGTATTTTCTATGGTGCGCATGCGCAGTACTTACCAAAATGCGATTTTACGTCTCCGCCATGCGTAAATTCGCTCACATGCGTTGTTCTGGATCTGGGCCATGGTCTGTGTATATTTAGGAACATTATTAAGTGTAAATACGGCCCACTATGTATTTATAGCTATTGTTTATAATATAGACAAACAAGAATTGTGAGGATAAATGAAATACTGGGACCTGGTCATCATCCTGAGAGACAGGCAGATGTGTTATCCAATGGGATGGAGATAGATCGGGCAAGGGGTTGAATCTGTTTAATTAGGTTAGGGTATAAGTTGGCTGAGGAATTGACGTGTGCTCTGCGTGGCTCCTGTGGCTTTCCTCCCTATCCTCTCTATTTGGCTAGGATGTAATTTTGCTAACTCGTTCTTTCTTTTTCCTATGGGGATAGTGTGGCAGCAGTAATGGGTGTGAGACCTTGAGGTTGGCACAATGTGGTAGCAGGGTAGCACCAGTTTCTAACTTCCAATTTGGACTATTAGTCCTCGTGGCTGGGTCTCATTGTGAATGGCACGTGGCTTGGTTTAAAGGTGCAGTAACAGGAGAGTAACTGATGTCTGGCACCTTAGTTTAATATGTAACATACTTTGTTTAAATTGGCATGGATCCTAACCCCCTTTGCTTCTGTGGGATGTCTGTTGGGTTTGGGAGAGGGTCAGGTTCTCAGTCATTTGGCAATTTAATTATTAGATAGTAATGCTATGTCATAAGTTAAAATGTACATCTACCTTTAAATATTTTGGTAAAAAACTAATTTTGTAAAGCTTTGGCCATTCTTTTATGAATGTTATTTTTTGATATAGCCATTTTTGTGTCCAAGGAAGATTTGTACAACCTCAGGAAGTTATGATGCACTGTTAAAGTCAGATTATACCATAAATTCTTATTTACTTGATGCATACTTTGGCTCACTATATATAACTGAAATCAATACAATAATTTGCCTTCAATGTTTTATAGTAATTTTTTTTCTGTGTGCAAGCAACCATTATGTCTAGAGTATAGAGAGTGACTTCAATAATAGAGTGTAATATTCTTTACAGTATATTTTAACCTAGGGAAACAGGAAATGACAACCAATTTGCAAATTAAAGATTATACTTACTGACAATTCTCAGCAATTATGGAAGTCGTTATTATGAATCAATCCAACTGGTCACGTTTTGCTGAGCTGAGCTGCTTATTTTTGGAATGTGATAAGAACAAAAATGATAATTTCATATTATTGGTTGCCATTGGTTTTTCTATGTAACAATTTTCAGAAAATATATTTATTTGATCCTCAATCAGAAAGTAAAAATAATTCTATCCTTATCAGAACAGATAAAGATCTCAGGGCAGATCCAGACCTATGGCCGCCATTGTTTTTACGGCGGCTGTATGCGTAACAACGACATTTCTGCCATTCTGCGCATGTGCTGGGCAGATGTTGCCTGGCGTAATCCATGGCTCTGGGTGCTGTGGACAAAGAGGCGTGCTGCACCGTAACTTTGCTGTAGTTACGGAAGGTAGGCGGGGGAGGGAGGGAAATTAGGAAGGGAGGGCTGGGTAAGGGGTTTACAAATAGATTCCCGTCGTAATTACCCATTGTTACGCCGGCTGAAGTTAAGGTAGCCTTCAGCCGGCGTAACAGTGGGTAAGTATGCAGGGACAGAGGTAGTGTTGGGGGGAGTGCTTATGAGCTACGCTGGCCATACTTACGAAGTACAGCACAGCGTAGCTCTGGATCAGGTCCCTCATCTTATTTTTATGTTTATGATAATGTTGGTTCTATTTTTTTATTTTTTTAGTGGGTGAATTTAATAAGTTTTCTATTTAACTATTTTATTGTTAATCAGCTAGCCCCAAACAATATATCCCTCGTTCTAATTATCCTGCAGTAAATGACAAGAGGACGCATCCAGACTTCATACTGTACTTGATTCCATTTCAGAGGCTAGTATTCAGAATTTGTGATCCACAACACCGCTTGTGGGAGAGCAGAGCACGCCTCCTGCTCTCTTACATGTGGATGGACCCTATCTGAATTGTAAGCAAGGGCTTAGTGGAGCCCATACTGTACAATTTGAATGTCTATAGCCAACCCCCTGTATCTAGTAACAGTAACAAGAAAACACAAGGCAGCACTTCTAACCATATATATGAAATGTGTGCAAGTGTATATATAAATGGGAGAGGTGCAGCCAAGGGCCGAAAGCAACCACTGTGCAACTACAAGGAACAAAAGAGAGGTCCGGTGCTCCAAACAATCATGATATAACACTGTGTCAGCACATACATAAAAGGAGGTTTAGTCCACAATATAGCTATATTGGGTTAAGCTCACCTGTACAATTTGAATGTCTATGGCCAACCCCCTATACATATCTTACATGCTCTGTACCAATATATAGCCTAGCATACGGATGTCATCTAGATTTCTTAGATGTAGATCCAGGCCAAGGACTGATTTAACAGAAAGCAATCAAAATGGTCAAAAAGCACACTGATTTGTTAATTGGATTGTTCATTTTATTAGGTATTAAGGTGGTGGGGAGATAGTACAGATTATTGGGCAGTGTGAGTCAACTGTGTGATATATTATATAGTGTGTAGTTAGATTATTACTGTGGACCGTATTCAAGCCTAAGAAGCTGCTGCTTCTTAAGAACAGTCTTTTAAGAAATTACCTACTACGCATGCATAGTAGATCATTTACACAATCTACGTACCATATAGGTACGTAGATTGAGTGTTTGCGGTCTTTAAAGGCCGCACATATAAATTTAAGAAGGAAGAAACATGTCATGGCAGCCTCTGTCCTTTTTTAAGAAGAGGTAGTGGAAGGGCTTTAAATTAGCCAGGGAGGGTGTGGGAAAAGGATCACCATTCATATTTTTCTTCTTAAGAAGGAAAATCCGACCGGTTAGTAAAGGAAGCCCTATGGTACTCTTAAGTACCATAAGGTTATTAAAAACGGGGAAGGGTTGGAGGCAGGTCAGGGGAGTTAGGTGCTGATTCTGCCGCACCTATTTCATTCTGATCTGTGAATACAGTCCTGTGTTTCAGCAGCTTAAGTAATAGTACATTTTCAACTTCCTTTAAATGTTGCAAGTAGGTAGAACAAGGCACGGCATGTGTTCTGCCTTCTCTTTGCTTTCAATGTCAAAATGTCATTTCAGAGATCACAAGGATGCAGCGCTGTCAGAAATTAAGAAAAACAGTAAGTTGTAGCTATAAAGCCTGCATTCTCAATGTATGCAACATTTTCAAAGTCATGAAATACATTCTCCCTGAACTTGACTTTCAATAGCACTGGGTTTTTATAGTGTCAAGAGTGGAGTGACAGGACTTACATTATCATTGACAAAAAGGATGAATTTTAAAGTGAATCTTGAATGTTTGAGTGTTAGAAATCAGCTAAATGCCCATGTACATTATTATTAGCTGTCAGTTTGATTGTTCACAGTATAATCAAAACAGAAATTCAGTCCTAACGTTCGACTCTTTAAAACACCTAAGATTTGTTCCTAAGAACATTGATGGCAATTCATGAATATTTTGACACAAGAGCTAGTCTATACAGTATAATAATTTAACATGATCTAATGCCACAGAAGGAACTGTTCTACTTGAAATTAATCCTTCCTTTGGAAAAAAATATATACCAAGCACACTGTACGGATGATAATTTTAACAATGCTTTATTTAAATAAAAA
Source organism: Limnodynastes dumerilii (assembly GCA_011038615.1). Taxonomy (NCBI): domain Eukaryota; kingdom Metazoa; phylum Chordata; class Amphibia; order Anura; family Limnodynastidae; genus Limnodynastes; species Limnodynastes dumerilii. The sequence goes on along the minus strand of WWET01000860.1, from coordinate 327,768 downwards.
CATGTCCTAAATATAAAATGATAACTGTATATATGTGTAGTGGATTGTATCTCATGGATATTAGCATTCTTTCATGTCTACAAGAAGAAAATAACAAAAACATGGTGCTTCCAGCCTCAGCTATTCTTTATAAGTGAATTCATATAACATTAACAAATAAAAATGAGTGAGACCCACTAGGGGGTGAGATCCACTAGGGTGTTTAAAAACATAGCAGTGGCTTCTTATCAGTCTTGTTTCTCACTGTGTAGCTAGTGGGTCTCATGAATGAAGCCCTAAACGTCCCATGTGTGATGTGTGTGACACGTGATGTCAATCACCTCCATATAAGACTTATAATAGCCATAAACCAAAAAATCTCTTCACATTCCTGCACCTAGTGTTGGAAGCCTGGAAACCTATCCATGGCAGGGAGGGAGAATGAACAAAGGGAACAACTATCTCGAAACATTACCATAACATCAATGTAAATGAGTAACTGCAGCTTAAAAAAACACATGGATCTGCCCAGATCACACTCGCCCATCTGCTACCAATGGTCGTAGATAAGACTTGTACGTTTGTGAATTCCAGCGGCCAATCCTTTTGATGGTTTTGACTGGAAGACCTTGTGCTGCTGCTGTAGATGCCACCCCAATGCTTAATGAGTGTATTCCACAATCAGCCAGATCCATCCCCAATTGCACCAGCATTTACTGAAAACAACTGTGAACCGATAGCGGCATAGTGGTACACCATAATGTAAGTCCTAACATTCCACTCTGTCTTTATGAATTTTGCAATAAATTAAGTCCAAATGTAAGATAACTTTCCTAAAAAGGAGCCCAGTGGACAAGGAGTATTTAAACAAGTTTAAGAAGTTCACCTATTAAAAATGTGCCCACATAACAAAACTAAACTATGCCACTGCTTCCATCAATTTCTTCAGGCATCTTAGTGATAAAGAACGTTGTGAATCAGGGGGAGTCGTTCTGGCCCATCCCTTCTGTGCCTTAGGGCCTGATCCAGACCTACGCTGATGTGCGTAGCGTATCATTGCCGAACGTACCACCGATGCACGGCAATAGGTACTCCCCTTGCTCGTACCTAGTTTAGAATCCATACGCTCGGCAAACCCTACCCTAACTTTTGTGTTCGTTCCCGCGGCCGTCTGTACGTTCATTGCGTATAAACGACCATACTGTACAATTTAAATGGCTCCCACCGCCTACATTCCTTAACTCCAGCATCCGTACTAACTTCGTACTATAAGCACGCCCCGTCGTCGGTAAAAACGCAAACAATATGGATGGCAGAATCGCCACTACGAAAAGGTCTTTGGTACGAACGGAAGTTGTCACTACAGCATGCGAGTGTAGATCTGGATCAGGCCCTTAGACACCAAAAGGCTCTTGGTGACATCTGGCTCACCGCGCAGTCTGCCTAAAAAGGAACCTCCCGCTTGCGCAGAATTGATGTAAGCATGAGGTTACCAATCTCTACACCTTCAGCATAAATTAATAAAGGCAAGCCCCATTCCACCCAGGCAGCCTGATACCTTTGCAAAGTAGAGGGTGCTAGCGACTGCAGCTCAAGGTCTTCTATGACAGACCAACCACCTGCCAAATAGATACAGGGCACGGTGTGCTGGTCAAATTTGCTTCAGGGACAGATGACGGAATCTAGGCCAGTCAAACCTGGAGAGAGCATCAGCCAGCCCGTTGTCAACCCTCAGGATGTGTAAAGTCCATAAATTTATGTTAAATTCAAGACACTTCAACACTCAGATGCCTGAGCAAACACTTAACAGGCAGGGATGATGTGTCCTGCTCGTTTATGGCCTGTACTCCCCTTATGTTGTCACACTATGTTGCAGGCAAATCACCCACAATTCAACTGTGACCCTAATTAGAAACATTTCTAACAGCACTAAGTTCATGGTCAAGTCCATTCCAGTGCCAGGGGGCTGGCCAAGTCCCTGCACACCAGTCACCCTGGAAATAGGCACCAAAGCTTGCCCCCCCTGCCACATCCATCGAGGGCTGCAGCTTCAAACTGGACACCACAGGGGTGGGCCAAATCCGAACACTGTTAAAACCCCCCAAGAATGTGTCTCACACTCCCAAGATCCACTTTAAGTGATGAATAGCAGGACCCAGGTTGCTGAATCTGGTGGTCACACGCTCTAGTCTGTGACAGAAAATCGGCATGAGCCCACCAAAGATTGCATTTTTGAAAAGGTAAGCCTACGAGCACTCATAGCTGATTTTTATCAAAGTATGTAGTTGCCTGACTTTGTTCACTGGTAGATGGATGAGGTCAGCAACCGTATCAGTCTCGATCCCATGATATCCTGGTTGCCGGACCCTCGGTCTTGTCATTCGCTATAGGGACACAAAGGGAGTGAAAGAGCGTCTGAGTGGACAAGGGCAAACAATGGCAAGTGTCAGAGCAAGAGGGAAATCATCCATATAGTGAGACACCCCTTAAAAGTCCATCCACATGGCTATACACCAGTAAAGGAAGCTGCAAAATGCCTCGAAGAATGAACAAGACACAAAGCAGCCCATGGGAGAGCATTTATCCATGTTGAAAGCCCACCCTATCCAAAAGCCCATGTAACAGAATAAGGAAGGGTGATAAGAGAGCAGCCAAAAAGCGGACTTCATGTCCACTTTTGCCATAATGACACCCGGAACAGCGTCCAGAACTAAACACTTGTAAACAAACCTCGCACACGTGTCAGGGATGGCGTCATTAACCGATGCACAAGGCGGGAATAACATATGTTGTATTAGCTAGAATTTCCGAGGGTTCTTTTTGGAAACTACACCAATTGGGAATAATACCATATTGGGAGATGGGGGTAACTCAAAGGGGCCGTATAACCTACCTAGATGGATTTCCTTGCCAACTTTTTCCTCACAAACTTTTTCCTCTAGCCCCATGACCGGCAGACAAAACTATCGTGAAAACCGTGCAGCAAAAATTCAACCACCTTGTGGTGCATGTAGCGCAACAACCATGCTGCTAATTTATCAAGCTTAATTGGTAATGGTGCCAGGCCTAGAGCCAGACTGCTGTTGCTGTTGATGTTGTATGACTTGGTGGGGTGCTTCCCATTGCACAGCAAGCATGTGTGACGGTATGGGCATTTACTTTTGTGGTTGCAAATGGTGTTATTAAAGCTATAACACTTTCCTTTAACGAGGGATGGAGCGCCTTCGCACCCCTTCCATGTAAACCTCTTGAGTGGAGTAGTGTCCATAATAGACCAGTGGAGCGGTATAGCTTGCGTGACCTTAATTACGGTATTGATCCTCAGCAATCACACCCTTTATTTTCGCTGTGAAGATGGAAGGAAGCCAACCTGGGGTGACACGCTGGACTGGGCTGTGATGATTATACTGGTCCATGACAAGCGTGAGGGTGATTTGGCAAGGCATGTGAGAGGAATATGAACCAAGCCAGTATGGCCAATTCCCATTAAAACAATCCCCTTGTGGACCTGCAGCATGTCTGCTGCTGAAATATTGCCTGCTGCTATGCCAGCATTGATGGTCAGAACCCCCACTGCAGGGTGATGGCCATACCTGATACCCACACACATCTGGCTGTGTCCACTATTGTAGGGAGAGTCCGCAAAGGCCTCTTCCCTTAGGTATATGAGGGGCTTGTGCCCCATTTGGATCTGTACTGCACTCCTGTGTCTAAAAGACACAACTTAATTATTTAATATAATGGTAGTTAGTGTGTATTTGTATCTTATTATTATTATTATTATTATTATTATTATTATTATTATTATCATTAATAAATTCATCTGTATGGTTGCAGACATAATTGTATTGTAAAATTTGATATGCAGAGGGAGTGGAGTTTAATCTCCAGCCCCTTTCAGAAATGATACATAACTTTTTAAAAAGTTATACATTTTTTTGATTTATTAATGTTGCGCCAAAGTAGTTCCTGAATGGAAACCTACAAGAACTACAATTCTCATCAGACAATGCAGTAGCTATTCCCATCATATGGCACAATATCCATTTGTTTTTACCCATATATTTTTGTGCATCTTAAAGGATGTTAATGAAATTAATGATCATGAGTTACTTTCTTTGTACCAGAGACCAGAACCCTTGCTGTTTTATGAATGTAAATGGCATCTGTATATTATACATCTATTAACTCAGCCATAATGCCCTGCTGCTTGGGATCATGCATTGCATATTTTTTCAATCTAGTGGTCATCACTTCACTAACCCTCAGGTTACATATAGGCTGTTATTTGCAAGTCATTGTAAGAGTGTGCTTGAATTACATTCAGATGTGATATGTAAATTATACCGTAAGAATGTCTTCCGACTCTTGCTAATAGAATAAATAGATTTTTATTAAATCTAAGAGTAGTAGTATAAGAAATTAGGAATGTGTATATATAAATGTCTGTGGTATAAATCTTGCAAAGCAGCGTCTGAAACGCTATTTAATAATTTTTGCATCAAGGACCATATTCAAAATGAAGAACGTCTGGTAATTTACGCACGCAAAATGCGTAACTGGAGTGATTTCTATTCAGGACAGACCATGGAGATAAGAAGCGTAATTGGAATGAAGTAATTTCCGTACGTCAAAAAATGCGTACGAACATAAAAGATTGGACGGATTATTAATTAGTAGGCGTCAATCAGAATGTAAATAGCAAAAAATAGGCGTGGTAATGCAGTAGACGTGCGGTTGTATTTGCGAACGTTTAACTTCCGTTACATATACGCACGTTAATGATAAGGTTGCTTTTACAACACGGAAGTGTTCTGAAATGTATTCATTTTGCAACACGTACTTATTTTATATTAATGTACGGATCTATTATGAACGCACGGAAAATCTTCTTAAATCTGAATCCGGTCCCAAGTGTTGTTCCAACGTTTCAATCGCATAGAGGCGATTTTCATCAGGGAATATTATACACAACCACCAGATTGCTGGACCCATTCTAAATCGGAAACAGTCCCAAGGACTTGAGTAGAGTCCTTAAGGTAAAAATCAAGTTCTACCACATATTTTTTTTATGTAGTAGTCAACATATTCTGATAGCCTAGCAGTGACCGAGCCTTACCTTCACTATCCACATCTGACACCTTGGCTTCTCTTTGCCGTGAATCGGTCTGCTGTGCTGACTCTCGGAATGCTGAGGTTGTTTGCCACATAGACCGATCTGCGAGTGGTATTTACTCATGCTTTAATGAATCAACTGGTTTGATTCCACACTACTCGGTACGCATGTTTTACCGTCTGCTGTTTTAATTATAATTTGGAATAAGACGCTACTGCACCATAGAGCGCCCTCTGTTTTCTCTATTTACAAATATATATTTATATTTATTTATTTATAGGCATTTAGATTAATGTACAGGATAAACGTCAAGAAATAATGTTGGGGATCCCACTCCTGGGGAAAGATTAAATAAGCTGCGGGTTTGGAAAACTGGAGATGTAACAACCAATCAGATTCTAGCTAACATTCTCTAATATGTAAAAGGAATATATATTTATTTATAGGCATTAAGATTAATGTACAGGATAAACGTCAAGAAATAATGCTGGGGATCCCACTCCTGGGGAAAGATTAAATAAGCTGCGGGTTTGGAAAACTGGAGATGTTGCCAGTAACAACCAATCAGATTCTAGCTAACATTCTCTAGTATGTAAAAGGAAAGTGAGCTACAATCTGATTGGTTGCTATGGGCAACATCTCCACTTTTCTAAACCCGCAGCTTAGTAACTCTGGCCTCTGATGTTGTATGTAGAGCCCTTATAAACTCATTCTCAAAGCATCAAAACCTAGGGAGAGGATATGAAATAAATAAATCATAATTAATATTCACAAATCAAAGTTAGCATAAAACAATGGTTCTTGTATAAAAGATACTTTTACGTCATATATTAAAATATATATTAAAATATATCAACACTAAACATAAACCAAATGGAAAACAAGTTCATGCAGTCCAGAAGGTTGAAAAACAGCGGAGAGTAGTAATAAACATGCACTGATTAAAGACTGACATTCACATTGTCTTGCCAGGAAATCTCTTTTCAGGAGTTGCGTTAATAGCTATTTGAGAATCTACCTTAATACTCCTGGGTCAGGACCCTTTGGTGGAGCAGTGATCATTGGTAGTGGCTGTGGTGCAGCAGTATTGTGGGTGACTGTCACATTCAGGTATAACTGGGTTCACGCTGCTTTGCTTATGAAGGGGTAACAGTACATGACCATTTATCATGGAGAGAGAGAGAGATCTGAAAATGTTTATGGAATTTCAGCTTAATTTACATAACAGTTAATAAGTAATAAAGCTAAATGCATGCATCCTAATTGTGCTCATGGAAGTGGGTAGTGATTAAAGGTCTCTGTCTCGCCTTACCATTTTGTATTAATAGACCTTGCAGGAGAGACATTTGAAAGCTTTGGCTCATCTGAATATTATTCTGAATTGTATTTCATCAATAGATGATTAATACGGGCGAATAGGAGATGACGGAATGGAGCAGCCAAACACTTCTACTGTGGCATGACCAGTCCCACTGTGCAACTTTGTGTCCCTCCAAATATTGGTTATTATGTAGTATATACATGCTACAAAAAAACAAAAACAGAAAACACTTTCATGAAGAAGTAAACATTTTGATTGCCTTTTATACTGCTATTTATTTGTTTGTTATATTTTTTGTTTGTGTATTAATAATTAACAGGTTTTAATATAGCATAGCGCTTTATAATTTTAACACTCATTAAACATGACTGGGTAGTAAAAAAAAAGGCTGAGTGGGTAAGTGTCCTTCTCGCAAGCATAAGCAGGGCTTTTCAGCAGATAATCTTTCCAATCACACAATCAAAAGACCGTTTTGCCAGATATCTTACCAGTGTGTTGTGTCCAAAAACCTAATAGACCCAGTATACACTGGCAAAAAGCAAAAGGTTGATCTGGCATATTAGAAACATCAAAAGATCAAATCAAAAGATCACAGACGTTTTCAAAAGATTTTGGACAGTACACTGGTAAGATATTTGGTAAAACTGTCTTTTGATTGTGTGAATGGAAAGATTATCCTTCGAAAAAGCCCCACTGTGTGCCCAGCCTTAAGGTCCATACACACTACAGTTTTATTAATGATAATCATTCAAATCACCCAATAAAGGAGTGTTTTGAACAATATAGTGCAAGTGTGTATGCTGCAATGATCATATCTGATCATTGAAAAGTACACAAAATCGTTTGATCAAGTCATTCATTAATAAAGGCTCAACCGAAAATCGTGTGTAGTGTGTATGCAGGCTGGTTGGCAATTAAAGTGTTCTATATATTGTCCATTGTTTAAAAACTTGTAGTGTGTATGGGGTTTTTCAGTCTGCAGAACATTGGGGACTGATATATAAGGGCTATATATCGCACATTGTAGCAATCAGGTTGTAAAAGTACTCAGTATTCTGTATGGTTAAGGCACACAACAGTGTTAGTAGCAGGACTGAGAGCCGTTTTAATATGGAAAGAAAAGTGTCCAAGTTGTTATTAACATCATAACAGAAAACTGAATAGCTGAGTAGTTGTGAATAGGGTCGCAAAATCTTAAATACAATACTGTGTTTGGTAACTCAGAGAGTTATGTATTTATTCATGAACATTTTTTATGTAGAGCAGACATATTATGGAGTGGTTTACAATTTTTAAACTAACATTATATTTCAGACTATAAACTCTTTTAAAGGACCTAATCCAGAGCTGCAGCTTTAGACACAGATAAACTACCTGGAGTTTAACATGCTTCCATGAAGAGTGCAGGTCACAGTTCATATAGAGGAGTAGCCTGGTGAACTAGGCAGAGCTCAGCGATGAAAACTGTGATAAAATGGATGAAATCCATAAATTATGCATGTAGATAAATCTAAGTACTCCGGATGTTACAGGAACAGGTGAGTCCTTGCTAGCGATACTGGATGTTACTCCGACACAGATAAATCTTAACACTTTGGACATTGCTGATGGATATACAGGGAGAAGTGGGTCCTTGGTAGCAATGCTGGATGGAACAAGCACACAGATTATCCAAGGTTTCTAGACACTGCTAAAGGACATGCAGGGACAGATAAATTACAGAAGAAGGCACAGGAGAAATCCCAGGGACACAGGAAAGTGGATGACCAGTGACGTAAAAATCAATAACCACCACTTAGGAACACAATAAGCATCCTGTTGCAAGGGAGAACACAGTCAAGGGGTACATAGAGCCTGCTGTTCTTCAGTGGAGTCTGGTAGCAGAAGTTTGTGCTGCCTTTCTCAGAGACTGATCTCTTGCCTAGTAATTGATCTTTTGGGTGGCAACGGGCATAGTTTTCATGCCAGCACTAAAAGAAAATGCATTAGTGGAAAGGATTGTTTCACTATATTAAAATAAGAATGTAAATATATTTTTTTAGATTTTACTTCAGCAAATGCTACCATGGTCCTAATTCAATTAGCTTTGCACCGGTGTTATTTGTTCGTATTTTTTGGGGTGATTTATAAAAATGTGTTTATTTTTCATACATTATATGATGGGAAAAAGCCCACTGCAAGCTTTTTCCCGTCATTGCGGCTAATTGAATCGGGCCTTAAGTGTTTAATAATGAAATTTTATTTATATTGGTTTATCACTGTAATTTCAACTTTATGAATAATCCTAAAATTGTATTTAAACTGCAAACGGCCTAGAACACACCCATGCATGTACAGCTAAGCAGACCAATAACATAAATAATGACACCAACACCATAGCTGGATTTAAAAGGGGAACATGTTTATTTAATAATTGTAACTGAGAATTGGGCCAGACTATATAATTTGGATAATTAGAATTTGATGACTTAAAAACTGGTCATCCTTATTTGAACTAGGTGGCCCAACCAGCAGGAGGGGGTTCAGCCTAATCCTAACCACGTGAGGTCATCAACTCGACCCGATCCTCCAGCATGACACTCGACCCTGCGCAGCCCACCCCCAGTGGCTGGAAGGTGGCAACCTACGGGCGCCCAGTCGTTAAGACGTAATGCCCCGCCCCTCTAGGTTGTGCAGCTATCAGATCGGACCACCCCCATTCCCCCAACATTCCCCCATGCGCCATCCCCCTTATTGCTGAACCCCACCTGCTACCGCCCCACCATGTTCCGACTGAAAAGAAAGTTTGGTTAACCTGAAAATACACAATGACAAACAAGGGAGGAAGGGAAACATTTTCTCCTCAACTACACTGGCTTCCTGTATGATCTCATTTTTATATGCCCCCAACCCCTCCTAACCTAACTCCACCCCTAACCTTTCCCTGACCAAGAAACAACCCACCCCTCCCACTAATACTCAATGACAAACAAGGGAGGGAAAAATTTTCTCCTCAACTACACTGGCTTCCTGTATGACATCATTTTTATATGCCCCCAACCCCTCCTAACCTAACTCCACCCCTAACCTTTCCCTGACCAAGAAACAACCCACCCCTCCCACTTAACTGTCTGCTTCCCTGCTGCATGCTGTATGTCCAGGCCTGCAGTTTATGCACCTGCAGCCCTATGCGGTCTTGGGTTCTTTTAATCACAACAGACCAAACACTATGGCACCTTTTATTGCAATAGGTATTACTTAGAGAAGGGCTAGGCACATGCAACATGTCATTTAAAGAAAGCAATTTTGGTATTATAGCATCTGATAATAGATAATATATTTTCTATTAGCATGTGAAATGTTTTAATACTATAATAACTTTCTTTAGAAAAAACTTATGCAACACAGACATGTATTCTGTACATTAAAATTCTCAAAGGATATATCATGGCAAAGGGTAGTAGTTCTTTGTTCAGTTCACTGACCACAAATGTCCATATTCAATCCACCGTAACAACAATTATTCTGACTTTCTGCTTCCATAGAAGCAGCATGTAAAATGTAAGGGAATATATGAACATGTAAAACAAAAATACTCATACAGCAGTGCTATTATTCACTCAGTTTAGATGGTATAGACTAATTTATTTCCACTTAAATGTTGTTAAATCAAAGTATAGCTTATCAATGTATTCTATCAATGCACCACATCCAGACTTGGGAAGGGTAGGATTTACATATGGTCAGATTGTAAAAAATTCACTCAAACCAGACTATGGATAAATAAGGCTTCCGAAAATTTATGCTGGAGCATGAGTTGCCCAGCCAAGTGGGCGGTGCTTAATATAGGGGTGTTACTGTACTACATACCAATCCAGACTTCATTTTTTTTTTTACCCTACATTTAAAGTTAGGGTAATTGGGTCAGAAATCTGTGCGAATGAGGAGAATGGGTTATGAGAGTGGATATCACTCATCGAACTCAATGCCGGTCTGGAAACGGACCACGATGGACCACAGGCATGGAGTCTAACCCCAAGCCAGGTATTCACCAGAGCCCCTGATGGTGGAGATGGACTTGGCTGCAGGCAAGGGGCAGGTTGCGGCCCTCTGGACAGACACATAAACACAGAGATGGTGAGGCGAAATCCAAGAAGTGCAGGGGTAGTAATTGCAGGTAGTGGAGACACTGCTACTGAGGCTGGATATGATGACAGGACTGGAGCTGTGCAGAAACCAGAGATACAGGAACACTGGAGTAGGACTATGCGAGAACCAGGAACCCGGGGAGCCAGAACACTTGAGCGTGCTCAAGGACACAAATCAGCAGACTAAGATTAGCTGTTGCACTGACAGGGCAGTGAAGTTAGTGAGGGATTTAAACAAAGCAGGTGATAAGGCAGTCCAGCAAGGTAATAAGTAGCACATGAGAGATAATGCCTGCCACAAAGAGTGAACCAGGAAGTGCAAAGGCAAAGGGAATTATGTGACAGTCTGAAGGTAAACAAACATAGGCCCGGATTCACACTACCGGATGTATTGCTTATACGTCCGTATTTAACCGATAGTTGTTACTGCGCAAGCGTAGTAACTATTTTACGTAATCTACGTTTTGTTTTGTTACGTTGATTGCGTATATGCGGTCTTTATGACACATTTACGCAATCTACATAACGAAACGATACATAGTTACTACACATGCGCAGTAGCAACTATCGGTTTAATACGGACATATAAGCAATACATCCGGTAGTGTGAATCCGGGCCATAATGTGCAGAAAGAAACTGAATAAATCGTGACAGTGGATGAGTGGATACAACGGGAATCAGTTGTCTATGCATAATTAGATTTTAGGACATGGTCCAAATGAAACTGTATATATATATGACCTGATCCAGAGTTACTCATCGATCTGTTTTTTTAGGTGGAAGTGCAGCGGAAATTCGCACAATGGCCAGAATGGGAGTGAGCCCAGTAAGATAGGTGCAAGGCTACCCATGTGCCTGTCTGTGCATCCATATGAGAAAAGTGGTGTTTTATACATTTAAATAAGTGAAGTATCTGTGTAAGATACCTGTGCTTCCGTGAAACTATTACACCACATAAGGGGATGGTGTAAGTCACAGACGAAGGTCATGTTCAATAGTGAAATGGACAATTTTTTTTCTAATAACATTGATCTACACATTGGAAACATATATATATATATTTTTTTATTTATGAATGAATTGAATGTTTTAAATATTATTCTGCAAAAAAAAAAAAACAGCAGAAAGCATGTACTATGCTCTGGCATTGCTGTAAGTAATGTATAAATAATTTGAAGTGGTGTGTTCATGGTGTAAAACTGAAAAAAAAAAACATAAAAAATGTAGGAAATGGGCAGAGGCTGCGACCTGCACTCATGCCTCCATCTGCGCTGGTTAAGCGCCTGCACTTTTTTTTTTTCAATTTTGGTAACAACAATACATTTATTTTATAAAAGAAGCCCTAGGAACACAAGCCCCAGATGCCAGGGTTGCGCTGTGATCTGAATGGGACGTCCTTGCGTGCTCTTCAGTTACGAGTATACACAATAGTAATCCATACAGAAAATCGTTACGCCAGCTTGTGTATACTCAGATCCGGATCAGAGCTAATACCTTTCATTTTACTCTGGGCCTTCTATAAAAGAGAGTTTTGATTTCATTTAACGTACATACAATTTACAGTATGTTTACATATATTTTCAGGCTGACATATTTTCCTGACAATTGTCTAATTTTCCCTTACAATGGGCCTGATCCAGAGCAACGACCGCAAGCGAGCGTACGACGAGCGTATGCGAAAATTCGGGAAAAAATTCGCAACGCGCATGCCCAGTATGACAGCTTCCGGTCGCCCGGGCGTCATAAGCGAATAGCGGGCGTATTGTGAGCGTATTTTTCGCTCGCGGGGC
>WWET01000860.1:280281-310537 GCA_011038615.1 Limnodynastes dumerilii | reverse complement strand
CTACTATTAATGATTATTATATTGTTATTATATTGTTAATGATCATAAATTGCCAAATACTATAAGAGATGGGCAAGCTTTCATTTCCAACACGTATAACTGATAATACAGCCTCATTTTAGTGTGTCTTGCTACTATTTCAAAAACTTCACAAATACTACACAACTGAGAATGAGGCCCAGTGTTTCTCACGTCTCATGATTCCATGGCATGCTTGCCAACTTTTACTAAATGAATATCAGGGAGACTTGTAATAGCACCATCAAGATGCTGCACCAAAGGCAAAGAGGTGTGTCCTGTACAACTAAAGGGGTGTGCTCTGTAAATAGCTCCACCAATGGGTGTGTCTAGTGCTGTTAGAAAAACTAGTTCTCAATAAAAATTGCAGCATCATTATTTATTAGATGTTAAATTGTCAGTGTTTTTATACTGATTAATTAAATTTATTGATTGTTAAATTTCAGTATTTGTTGTGAAGACTGTAAATAGGAGATCTGCTGACTTCTTCATCATTATAGAAAACTAGAAGTAAGTGACTGCAACTGATTAACAAGAGACCAAATTGTATTTTTCATTTCTGTCTCTATTACCGAAGTCATGTTGACTTAGTTCAGTGCCAGTTTTTTATTACGTCTTGGCCTCCATAAAATTGGCCACTGCAGGGAACAGGACACAGTTTCTAAATTCTGTCATCATACAGCAATGATTTCTGAAACTGAATCAGCATCAGGAAGATTGCCAAACACTTTAGAGTCAGGGAGATTGTCTTCTATTCAGAATTCTCCCTGATTAATGGAATTCATAGGTAACTTTTACAATAGGCTGAAAATTCCACATTTACAAACCCTGTGGTAGATCCAGAACTACGTCCGTCTTCCAAAGACGGACGTAATTCAATAAACAATAGCTACTGCGCATGCGTAGTAGCTATTGTACGTAATCTGCGTATCGTTTCAATACGTAGATTGCGTATATACAGTCTTTTAGACCGCAATCTACGTCTTTTAGACCGCATATGCGCAATCTACGTATCGAAACAATACGCAGATTACGTACAATAGCTACTACGCATGCGCAGTAGCTATTGTTTATTGAATTATCGTTTCAATACGTAGATTGCGTATATACAGTCTTTTAGACCGCAATCTACGTCTTTTAGACCGCATATGCGCAATCTACGTATCGAAACAATACGCAGATTACGTACAATAGCTACTATGCATGCGCAGTAGCTATTGTTTATTGAATTACGTCCGTCTATGGAAGACGGACGTAGTTCTGGATCCGGCCCCCTATTTGTCCTGCTCACCAGGGGATCAGTGGCAAACGAATGGAGAATAACTAGATTATCTACATTTGCTTAAACTTAACCCCCCCCCCCTCCCTTTCCCCATCGACCAAGGACTTGGAGAAGCTGGTCCCAGTACTGGAGATATCATTGGTTTCCTTAGTGCTTAGTGCTTAGATATCAAAAAGGAGGAAGGAAAATGAAATGAAAAAACTGTTTTATTTTCCTATTACCTTAATAAATAGACACATAAATCTGTTAAATTACATAATAAGAACAGCAAGCTGGAGTGATTCTTAGTCTTGGAAAATAAAATGTGAATAGGGTTCAAACAGCATAATGTTAATACTGTATTTACAATGATATTGCATCTATGTGTACTTAAATCTAAGCATTCATCACAGTCCCATAACTAAGTAGAGACTACAGATCTATTTAAACAAAATGAGATAATCTCCTCTAAAGTGCTGACATTACAGATTAGTAAGACTGGAAATGTTTGGATATGTAATATTCGGTTGACTTGCAAGCCAATGATTCAATGCTAACATCTCCCTATACATATAAGATTCACGTTGCAGCATGCATTAAGCTGAGGCTGCTAAATAAATTTATCTATGTTGATAGGTTCATTGTGATCATATGGCAGTCTAAAATAAGCCCTGATTCCTAATGGTTTTGCCATATAATGCCACATAAAAATGCACTACTTTAGTATGAGTTATACAAATTTACGGTCACAGTTTCATGAATGATTTATAATTAAGAACACTAACACTCAGGAAATGGTGATAGCAAAGATAAAAATGTTGGCTCCTATTAAACATTTATATAAAAACCTATGATTCACAAGAACATTTACAGTAACTAATTATTACTGGAAAGCTAAGACAATTGCACCTTGTATTTGCTCTCTCAGAAATTACATCTATCATTACTCAGTTATGTCCAATCACCAATTTGCTTTCTGTTTTTGTGCTTTTAAATTATAGCTGATCATAATCAGAACAGAATGTTTCCAGATAATTATTATATAAAACTTAAAATAAAAATATGGATATGAAAACAAAAAAAACACCCATAGTACTGAATCCAGACTTTGAAACATTTGGAAATTCTATCCTTGTCCAAAATCATGTTGAATTGCAGGGGAGAAAAATTTTATTTATGGCAAACAGTATTAGAACTGAGAGGTGATGTTCCCCCACCCAAGTATAAATAAGAGTATAAAAATTGGTCAGTATCTATGTGACATAAGCAGAAGCAAATTATTCTATCTGCATGCAATGTATAAAATTAATATGACTTCCCTTGAAATCGAAAAAAGTTTCTGCCTATGTGTATATTTCCACCTGCTTTCTTCCTCTTATTTTCAATCTCTAGTATCTAGTCCAAACATAAAATACATATATTCTGTATTTTCCCATGATTTATATTATTTCTACAAGGAAAAGTACAACTGCAATAAATAGGACCAGCCTTAGTACTAACATACATTAAAAATAGCATTCAAACACACACCTCTCCTTCAACCCATTGTCTGGCTTTTACTAATTTATATCCCTACTGTATGGGTTTAATAAATGTAATCCCTGCATTGGTGAATCACAGTCTAAGTTCTCAAGCACACGATTAGGCTCCAGCCTGGCCACATCTATAATTCAATTATACTACTGATTGGACATTTGATGTTAATTGAAACTAATAAGCTGGCCAAACATTGAGTGAACATTTTTTCAATCAACATACTTGCAAGGTTCAACCAATCTTGAAGTGACTCCACATACTGACAGATTAATCGTCTAGATTTAAAGGATTTTACAGCACTGGTTAAAGACATCTGCTGAAAGCAATCTGCCATATCTAACATGCTGAAAGATGAAACCAGCAGAACAGCAGATCAAAATATGTGTAACAGATAATTTACCATGTCTATATACTGAAATATAATTGTTTTAAGCACACTATACACTGCGCTATTCAGAGACGATCTGACATCTTTTCAAATCTATAGAAATGATTTTAGCCCTGACCTGTTTAACTAAGTCCACTGTACACGCTGCTCTCAGTTTCTTGTGGATTATTTCAAGAACTGTTTAAATGAACTTTAGCTGCAATGATATGCTCGCTCATAAGAGGGCGCTGTGCAGAAATATGAATGAGAACCGTTTCACAAAAAAAAAATGGATCTGAAAAATGATCTCTCAGTGTATGGCCAGGTTTATCAACACAAAACTTCAATGCATAAAACAGTTTCATAACTAGAAATATAAAACATAATTAAAAAAATTACATAAAGCAGAGAGTATGAGAGTAGGGGAACCCCAGTGATAACAATTCCCTTCATCTGTTATGCGTCCATAGGTGCTGGAAGAGCAGTGGTTTCCCCCTTGCTTCCAGTTTGTAACTGATGTCTAAGCTCTGTTGCTCCTCGCAGGCTCTCACTGTCAGCCAGAAGTGGTCCTAGTGCTGCAATGCCCTTTGCTGCTGCCAGGAAGGAGGGGAAGTGGGGGTTGAAGTACTGTGATGCTGGATCCTAAGAGTAATGCAGAGACTGCAAAACAGGTGCCAAATGTGCAGAATGTCTGTAAAATAATCATCCTGCTTCTGTTCAGCTTCATTACGCATTGGGAGGTGTCTAGATTTAAAGGATTTTACAGCACTGGTTAAAGACATCTGCTGAAAGCAATCTGCCATATCTAACATGCTGAAAGATGAAACCAGCAGAACAGCAGATCAAAATATGTGTAACAGATAATCTACCATGTCTATATACTGAAATATAATTGTTTTAAGCACACTACACACTGCGCTATTCAGAGACGATCTGACATCTTTTCAAATCTATAGAAATGATTTTAGCCCTGACCTGTTTAACTAAGTCCCCTGTACACGCTGCTCTCAGTTTCTTGTGGATTATTTCAAGAACTGTTTAAATGAACTTTAGCTGCAATGATATGCTCGCTCATAAGAGGGCGCTGTGCAGAAATATGAATGAGAACCGTTTCACAAAAAAAAAATGGATCTGAAAAATGATCTCTCAGTGTATGGCCAGGTTTATCAACACAAAACTTCAATGCATATAACAGTTTCCTAATGAAAACATAATTTAAAAAATTACATAAAGCAGAGAATTTGACTTCATTTAAGGTGCATGTACACATGTATGAGAGTAGGGGAACCCCAGTGATAACAATTCCCTTCATCTGTTATGCATCCATAGGTGCTGGAAGAGCAGTGGTTTCCCCCTTGCTTCCAGTTTGTAATTGACGTCTAAGCTCTGTTGCTCAATGGACCTGATTCATATTTAAGTACTTAAGGGAGATTCACGTGATGGATCTCCATGAGGATGGAATTCTGTTCCATCTTTATGGAGATTCATCTGATAGGGGAGAGCTTGCTATCCACATGACAAAACCCTGCACCGGGGGTGGGGTTTGCTATGCTAATATGGCACAAGGGGCAGAATTAGGAATATCTCTATGGATCTGCCTTTGTACAGAGACAGGTCCTTGTCCATACCTCACATGACAGAGGTGTGACAGAGGTAGTCACTCCCCTCTTCCTTGTGTAAAAACAGCCCCTGCGATGAATGCACTTCCTTTGTCCTCCCACCATCTGTAGTGACCGTTGATT
This sequence comes from Limnodynastes dumerilii, assembly GCA_011038615.1. NCBI lineage: Eukaryota > Metazoa > Chordata > Amphibia > Anura > Limnodynastidae > Limnodynastes > Limnodynastes dumerilii. The sequence goes on along the minus strand of WWET01000860.1, from coordinate 305,613 downwards.
TGGAATTTTAAGGCTCCTATAATGGATCCAAGCCAGTAATATAGGACCAGATCCAGACAGTTAAAAAGCATTAAACTTACCTTTTCCCAGCAATGCACGGTGTGACTTCATGACGTCTTGCCAGTGCCGCAGCCTGCCCCCTTGCCTTCGGGTGCCTAGGCAGAATTTACACCACTGCCTGCATGTACAGAAAGGGTGCGGGGTTCTGAATCAGTACAATATCTATATGTCACGGTGAGGAAGAAGCCTATACACAGCTGTTTAGCTTAGCAAAAGTAAACAGTTAAAATAATAATAAAATAAATCAAATCAATTAAAATGTAAATATGGTCGTCTACTAGAACTAATACACCTAAAGATTTAAAAGAGAAGAAAAGTATTTCATTTGGTGAAATCTTCCTAGCCCTAACTGTCCCCTCGTGTTGATAATAAATTTAAGCTGGGCATCCCCTTACACATAGTAAAATGTTTGAAAATGGACAAATGACCCTTCAAATATGCACAGTGACAAATGTGCTGCTGTAGGCATTGTGCTATGTAATAATTTACATATAAATCTGGTTCTTGGAGATCATAAACTCATCAGAACCGCACAGCTGGTTTTGTTGCAATAAGTCAATGTAAATTGATTCAATTTTGTTTAAAAATAGAGCTAATGTGTCAATTTTGCGCTTGGGAAAACCATCAGCAGGGGGTATTAAAGCAATAATTGAAAAATAAGTTTGATAAACTCCTGTTCAGTCAGTAAATGAAATATGCTACAATAAACTCCTAATATTATTTTCTAAAGTTAAGCAACAATTTTAACATACCTCCAGATTTTTAAGTACCTAAATATATTTCCATGGTTGGAACTAGTGGTGTGTGATAGAGGCAGTTGCCCAGGGTGCAGAGTCCAAGTGGGTCACCAGTAAGTTTATTTTTAAGGTCAAAGGGCCAGCTTCAGACCGCACGCTTTACACTTTACTTACGTGTCCAGAAGGTTACCTTAATATTTACGACTTTATCTGCGTTCGTACAGATGCAGATCAAGTCATAACAGGGCTTTCCCAGCCCCCCCCCCAACCCCTCATTTAACACAAGCAAACAAATATAATTGGATATAACTCCAAATACAGTTCCAGCGCCAGGTTAAAATATGCGCGCCTTTCCACTAAGGTTTATAACTAGGTATAAATTGCAGAAAACTAAATTAACTAACTATTTATATATATATAATTTAACACTCCCTGGTTATATTCAGCAGTAGCCCTGGGAATAACCAATTCCCTTAGACAAAAAATACAAAAACAACAAGGGATGCGCTATGAATATAATCCACCAAGGTTTTATAAAAAAAAATGACAGTTAGATAAAAAATTTAGATATGCACATCATTAAACAAATGAATAAAACGTAAAATTATCAACAACAATATGACAGCATAATAAGAACAATAAACAGGGCCCCTTTATAAGTATAACCTATTGCACTGTATAAATGTCTTTCAACTTATAATATGAGTGAAGGACCAAATATATGGATCCAATTGAGGATAACACAAGCCTCCACCACACTCCGCCACAGCCACAGCAGAGCAGAGCCGAGCCGATCGGTGGAACCTCCACTTGGAGTACCTGAGCTATGAACAGTATAAATCTCTTCTTATTCTATTTGACTGTGAGCTTCAACAGTGATGTTTATAGCAGAGTAGAACCAAAAGGAGGAATCTCTACTCTGCTTGATCTCCAGTGCAGCTACTGACACAGAACTAAACCCAAGCAGGGTCTATTATACATAGACAGCATTCATTGGGAGCTGGAGTGGAAGAACATGCTGTATATCACTAGTCACGGTCACTAGTGCCGGGCACCAAGATCAAAGTTGGCCAAGGCTATCGGGGAGTCTCTACCTATATGACCATTTTTAAGGCACTGTGGGTTATATTTACTAAGCTCAATTTTGCTCAAAGTGCCCAAACTCCCAGGACTTTGCCGGCAATTATGCAATCGCCGTATTCACTAAAGGCAAAGTCCTGGGACTTGAGCCTTTAGCAAAATCGACCAGGCAAACATCGCTGGACAAAATTCGTCCAGATATTTTCCATATAAAATATAGTAATTGCAATTTTACTAAATCGCCTTTAGTGAATACGGAAAGCGCTGAAAAACAAAGCACCTTTTGTGTGGGTCACTTTCATTGTACCAGAAAAACACATGTCAATATATTTGACATGTATTTTTCTCTGTCCAAAAGGCAAGTGCAGCATAGTTGGAATGCTTAGCGTGGCTGTGATGATAGAACTACAAAGCTCAGCATTGCCGAGCCTTGTATCAATATCAACGTCAGCTTGTAAAGCCTTTTAAGCATGCTGCGCTGTAGCCGGGTAACAAATAATAATAAAAAGAAAACAGTGTCAAAAAATCACACACAATAAACATTTACAGACATGTGTGAATAAAATAAACATGTACAATCCATAATATTGCCCAATACCATGTAAAATGAAGACAGGTGGCCACACTATTTTTTACTAAAGTTCTTGTTAAGTGTGTTGCATAAAGAAATAAAAATTATTTCTGACTCACCGTTTAGCTGTCCTCATTCTTGAGAAGAGTTGCTAGTAGTTTCTTCTTTCTTTGAAGTTAATCTTCTTCTGTTGATTTTAGAATCTTGTCCGCTTGCTTGTAGAATCTGATCTGGTCCTTCCATCTGCTCTTCAGCCTCTTCTGGCACTTGCCCCAACGACGTGCTCCCTCCTCTTCTTGGGCACCGCTACTAATGACCATTCGTATACTAGAGGGCACCCTTTTATAGTAAATATGACATCATAAACACTAGAACACTCACTAGAGCCCACTAATGTAAATATGTCATAATTTCTATTAAAGGATGCCCTCTACTGACCGAATGGAACATTTTCTATAGAAAAGCACAGCGATTTACCCCTTTAAAAATCAATGCATCTCGATGGAGCTTTGGAAAATCGCCAAAAAAATTGCCTCTTAGTGAATACAGCGATTAGAGGCTGAAAATCGACAGAAAAGCGTGGCAAGATGTATCGATTTGAAATCGCTAAATATACCCCTTTGAGTCTCCTATTATGTTTATTTACAGGGCACTGTGAGCTCTGGTTATACTGACCATCTGGAAGACATTGTGAAGCTTCTATTATATTGACCAACTTTAAGGCATGATGAACTCCTATTATATTTACTAAATCTGTATAGGACTCTAACTTTATTGTGGGACTTTACCGGACATTAAATAAAAGGCCACAATTTGTGGTCATTTTACCGGGAATAGTCTGATAAATATCAATATAAAGAGGAATGTGGAGGAAAAGCTACTACTAAGTTGGAGTTTTTCCACTGCAATATGTGGGCTTATTAGAATTTTTGACCATAATGATCTGGATATTCTGAGTGTGGTGGAGGCTTGTGTTATCATCAATAACATCCATATATTTGGTCCTTATCCACTCATATTATAGGTTGAAAGACATTTAGAGATATAGGACCTGATTCGGAGACTGAAAATAAGTGAGGGAAATTACTCCTGGGCTAAACCATGTTGATTGCAGGGAAGTCATATTTCATCTGTTGCAAACTGTATTAGAGAGGCATCATTTCCTAGCTAGGAAGTCTAAATAGTAGTGTAAAAGTAAAGCTGGTCAGTATTTATGTGCAGTAAGCAATTTAAAGATATATCCCTGCAATATAATAAATTTGACTCCCCCTGAAATCAACATGGTTTAGCCCAGGTGTAACTTTCCCCTCTTAATTTCAAGCTCCTTCTTAAATCTGAATCAGGCTCATATAGGGCACTAAGCTATACTTATAAAGTGGCACATCTTAATGTTCTTACTGTGCCCTCATTTAAATGTTTAAATGCCTATCTCCGCCTGTATGGCAATTGTAAATAAAGGGTCGGCCCCTTCAACGTACCTACAGACGTACGTAACTTAGTTGCATACGTCTGTAGGTACACAAGCGGAACATCTGGTGCGCACATGCGCCGATGTTCCGAGACAGGGGACTTTTACGCAAATGACTTGAGTAAGTCCCCTGTTAGACTTGGTTCTGGATCCGGCCCAAACTGGTTACTAAGTCAAAGTTGGGAGCATCATTTTTAATTTTTGTCCCTGGCACTTAAAACCTCTATTGCATGATACAACTCATTTCAAATAGAAGTATGTAGATGGTAAAGCTATCAAGCTCCCCCTTTATGGTCTTTTAGCACATAGGGGTAGATCCAGAGCTAAGTACGCTAGCTGCTGCTGTAAAAATGCTGTTTTGTATGTACTGTGCATGTGCACGGCAGATGTTACACCACGTAGCTCTGAACGCACATCTCAGCCTAGTATCAACAGCGTAACTATGTACGAAGGGATGTGCCAACTATATGACACCCGTAATTATGCTACGGAGGGGAAGTGAAGCATTTAAATCATACAGTATGGCGTGCTTAGGCAGGTACATGCGTGTAGCCTGTACGTACATCAGTACTTATGCTGTGTAAAGTTAAGGTAGTGTTCGGCAAGCGTAAAACGCCCAAAGTATGTACAAGAGAGGGGAGTGCCTAGGGGACTGCATAGTAAATACGCTACGTCTTGAATCTTAATGGAAGCCTAGCTCTGGATCTGGCTTCATATTGAGTAAGAAGTGTGGTCTTGTTCCAGGTAATTACTTGGCTGGGCTGTTAAAAAGGTGGTAGTACAAAGTTATTCAAGCACTGCATGCAATTGTGGATTACTAATTGTTTCATAGTATCTCATGGTGGATTACTAATTGTTTCATAGTATCTTATGGTGTATTATTGGTGTGTTACTAATTTTATATTTTTTACAAACATAACTTAAAAAGAATTTAGAATTAATAATTAAAATAGAATTGATGTATTTCTTTCACAAAATTAAAGAAAAAAAAATGGTACAATATATTGAATATGTCTGAGTAACACCCTGGCATATGCAGCAATATTATGCTATTAACAAAATCCATAAAAAATAATAATTGAAATTTAAAAATAGTTGGTAAATTAGTGTTGTAAAGTGTGGTTTACACTTCTTTGATACTTTTATTAGACTGATTAATGCTTGTCAGCTTTGTCACTGACCCAGATGCCCCTGGTAAAGTAAGGCGCCCCCACAATTATCTTTGCCCTGTTCTTTGATAGGAGTCTGAACCACTTTGTATAAAGCCTCATTACTTAGTAATTAATGTGACTTGCACGTTGCACAGCATCATTGGTTGCTAAGTAGACTGCCACATAGACAGCAACTTGTGTGCTTTGCCTCTGTGGTATGTTTTTTGTCTCTACCAAAAGACAATAAGTTATTGCACCTGTAATATTCTCACAAGATATCATTTAGGGGAGGTTACAGTATTTGAGGGCCATCATTCAAACACACACAATATATTCATGAGACACGGAAAGTATTGTGGGTAAAGTAAGCACTGTGGACCGGATTCACAATCGCGAATGTGATCCGTAAGTGCGGAAACTTCTCCAGTCCTCTCCCCCGCCCTGCCCCTGTACCTTATAACATTTACAAGTGCCATAGGGCTACCTTATCTAACCGTGCGGGTTCCTTCTTAAGAAGAAAACTCAGACGTTCCCTCTCCCCGCTTCCCCCACGCCCTCTCCGGCTAATCTAAATCCCATAAGCAGAAGCTTCCTAGTTGTGAATACAGGCCTGTATATACAAGTGCACAAATCTCTGTTTCAAAGATGATAGATATTTTTTTTACACAAGCATAATTAGCTCAACAATATCAAACTTAAATGGTTGCCACAATATACACAAACAACGTAAAAACAAATTTGATGCTGCTGCCAACAGTCTATTATAGCATGCTATAAAGATAATAAACAGAGAGACGTATACAGTTAAAAACAGATTTATTTATCCACTTTGTTTACAAAAGAAAAGAAATGATCATTATATATGTATATTGTATTATACTATAAAAATAATGGACCGGATTTACAACCACATGTATTGGAAAGTTATATGCCGATTTCTAAGTGCTGCACTAATGCGCATGCGTATTAAATAATTAACGATTATCTACATAGCGTTTCGTTACGTAGATTACGTACATGCAGTCTTTTAAAACTGCATTAGAAATTGGCGCATAACTTACAAATAAAGTAGTTGTAAACGTAATTTACAAATACAAGTAGTTGTGAATCAGGTCCAATAATACACAGAAAAACTTATCCCGTTTCAAAAAATTATTATATCCACATTATTTTTTTAAATAAATTGAATAATTGTTATATACTGTATTCACAGTTTTGGAATGTCCCCTTCTCACACCAGTATGAAGTTTGCATAACGAAAATTTTAGAAATACAGGCAGCTGAAAGCTTATTTTTTGGCTGTCTCTCTTTTTGGCATACTTATCCATTCATTAATTCAAAAACTGCTGCCACAGACCCGTCACACTACCACAGACCCGCCGTACCAGACCAGACAGGTGAGTATTACAGGGAAGTCTATAAGTCTATGGGGAGTCTTAGGGTTAGACTATGGGTAGGGGAATCTTAGGGTTAGGCTACAGGCATGGGAATGTTAGAATTAGGTTGCAGGCAAGGAAATCTTAGAGTTAGGCTGCGGCCAATGGAATCTTAGAGTTAGGCTGCAGACAAGGGAATTTTAGAGTTAGGCTGCGGGCAAGGGAATCTTAAAGTTAGGCTGTAGGCAAGGGAATCTTAGAGTTAGGCTGCGGGGAAGGGAGTCTTAGGGTTACTGTAATAAAAATCCAGCTAGCTAGAATAGCTAATTTTACTGGCGCAAGGGTTTAACACATAAACACTAGAATAAAAGGGGGTTTAGCAAAGACAGATCATACATGGTAAGACCATAAACGGAAAGGTCTCCTTTGGAAAAGTTGCTCTTAATTAGGAACTGTGTTGTTCCAAACAATACCCAAAACAAATATTCAAAAGTAAAAAAGCGCTCGTTAAGCTGGAATCTTTTCCAATTTTTTGTATAAGATCAATATTGAAACATTAAAAAAAAACGATATTAAAAATATATTATACAAAGCAGTATGTTCAGTATGAACTCTGTGTCTGCAGCCACAGTAGCACTAACTAATTATAGACTTAATAGTCTAGCATATTCCTGGATTGCCAGTCGCACTGCTGCTGACCCTAATGGATCCACATGCATCAATCAGACTATATTAGAGTTATTAGAGGTCTTAGAATTTTCAACTCTTTCGTATATAAACAGTATAGCACTTTCAAAATCAGTTACCGAAACTGATCTCGATATCCAGCTTTTTATAAAGCGTGAGAAACAGTAAGCCTTAAAGATGAAAATAGTAGCCGATAATAATAGTCGAATGTCTGTTAGAAATAAATTAGTATCCACCTTAGCATCCTCAGAGTACCTTGTGCCAATCTTCTGGGAAACAATAGATCCAACCAACCTCCAGCACCTAGAAGGAGGTCTTCATAAATTAGATCCAAAGAGAAACGTCTTGGACTTACTCATGTTCACTGTAATGCGGTGCATCCTCTCCATTATCATGCAAACAAAGTGTATATCATTCCAAAACTTGCCGGTCAGCTTAGGGAATCGGATTCTGTTGGCACATAAGAAACCTTTAGGTCCATAAGGGCAGTCCACTTTACTACAATTTATTTCTTAGAACAGGCTTGCTGACGCATTTCTCTGCAGTTGTCCACATAGGACCTCTGCTCCAACTATTTTCATTAGTATCAGCGAACACCACCATGCCCTTCAACCAAGTCCGCTTGACTGAAATACACCAGCACATGTATTACAGCAATAACACACATACACAGGACCTTGTCATACCCCCATTCCCCACTATAGTGACAGGTGTCACGTTCTCAGGCTGATCAAGACTGGGTACGGGTTGGTGAGCAGATGCAGTGAATATGAAGCTGGGTGGCTTTAAATAATGATGGTGCATATGACCCGGTGCAGGATGGGTGACTCCTGGAGTAAGATGAAAATACACTTCAGACCGGACAGGTGGGCAAGGTGATTCCAGACTGACGTGGAAAAATACAGACTGAAGACCTTTAGAATTGAGATTCAGGTAAGTATGACAGTCTCAGGCAGGTAGGTAAGCAAGTCTCCGGCGAGTAGGTATGCACAGTTCCAGGTAGGTCGATAGACACACTCAGGCAGGTAGGTATGTGCAGTCTCAGGTAGGTAGATATGCTGAGAGTCAGGCAGGTAGGTATGCTGAGAGTCAGGCAGGTAGGATATGCAAAGTCTCAGGCAGGTAGGTATACTGAGAGTCAGACGGGTAGGTAGACAAGTATCAGGCAGGATAGATATGCTGCAAGGCAGGCAGGTAGGTAGAAAAGTCTCAGGCAGGATAGATATGCTGCAAGGCAGGCAGGTAGGCAGACAAGTCTCAGGCAGGATAGATATGATGCAAGGCAGGCAGTCTCAGGTAGGATAGATATGCTGCAAGGCAGGCAGGTAGGTAGACAAGTCTCAGGCAGGATAGATATGCTGCAAGGTAGGCAGAATGACAGGAACCAGGCTCCTAGGGGCTCATTCATTAAAAACGATTTTGGGACGCGATTTTACATCGCGGCGATATTGGTGCGATTTTTTAAAAAAAAAATTGAAATTCATTAACCCGCGATTATTTTCAAACACAGGCGATGTTCCGCGATGTTTTTAGGGCTTAATCGCGGTGATTTCCATAAAAAAATCACCGCGATTAGCCCTTTAAGTTCTATGTGTGTAATTAAAAGAAGTCGGGACCGCAATTTTTGCACCCGCAATAAAAAAAAAAAAAAATTTGTGTGATTTTTAGCTTAATGAATACACTTTGGCGATTTTTAAGCTAAAAATCACACGATTTTGTAAAAATCGTCTTTAATGAATAAGGCCCCTAGTGTGAAGACACGAAGTTCTGGCAATGAGAGACAGCTGACAGGGATTTAAATAGCCCGCCTCCACCACTGATTGGATCTTCCTGCACGTGCTCCCCTGGCCTGCTTCAGGATTGGCCACGGGGAGTCATGTGATGTCTTGCAAGATGGCGGCGCCCAGCAATCCACGAGGACGCCGGAGACCACGTCGCTGGAGCAGCCTGTCGGACGCCGGGAACGGAGTGAGATGGCAGCTGTGAGGAGTCCTCTGACAGGGCAAGTAACGCGGCTTCTGCCGCGTAGCGTGACAACAGGCAGTATATAAACTCTTTTCAGCTACTTTATGTAACAGCCGAAGCAGTTCATACAGGAACTTCCTGTATAGACATGAAGAAGTCAGAGAAAGAGAGTGCCATGGAGGAAGACACAGGAAAGGTAAGAAAAGTAAAAGGGGAAAGGCTGAATCCATTTGATAGGTATACTGGGGAAGGGGCTGGAGCCACATGATGGGGATATTGGGGGTGCAGGAGCCACATGAGGGAGATACTGGGGGGGCTAAAGCCACATGATGGGATTACTGGAGTGACTGGAGCCGCATGATGGGAATACTGGTGAGGTTGGAGCCACATGATGGGATTACTGGAGGGGCTGCAGCCGCATGATGGGGATAATGGGGAGGCTGGAGCTGCATAATAGGGATACTGGGGGAGCTGGAGCTGCATAATGGGGATACTGGGGGGGGACAGAGTCACATGATGCTGATACAGGGGGCTGGAGAGACATGGGCCTGGATTCACACTACCGGACGTATAGCGTACTTACGCGCCTAAGCAAGCCCATACTGTAAGATTTAAATGCCTCACCCTGCCTCCGAAGCGGAATAATGGGTGTCTTATGGCTGGCACGCCCCTTCATTGTAGTTACGCTGTTGATAGCAGTCTGGTACATACGTTCAGAGTTACGTGTAGTAACATCTGCTGCGCAAATGTGCAGTACATGCAAAATAGCGTTTTTACATCTCCGTCTAGCATAAATACGCGTACTTAGTTCTGGATTTACCCCAATGTCTGTATGTTATGGCTGTCACTAAGATATATAGTCTTTGTTAGGATGAAGTGTGAATTATATAGCGGAGACTAGGAGGCTGTTTATATTGTATAGTTGTGATTATGATTTGCTTTCTTTTATTGTGGTTACAAAATTGTATTTTATGACGCCACATGGATACTATAATCTATTAACTTTAATGTTAAATTGTCAAAAAGGTGGGCGCTAATTTAAAGTTTGTAGGGGGGCGCAGAGCACCCTACAACCGTCCCTGCATATGACCATAATATTATTATATTCCCTGTAGAGCCTTACATATTGAATGCAATAGTGACCTACCATTGTATACTTAACAGATGTCAGTGTTGGATCAGTGACATCATTCTGGAAAAAGTGCATGTATATCCTACCTCTGTATACTGGCAAACTTTAAGCATTGCTGTTATACATATTTATGTGATATGAAATGCACATAGTATTGTATTGTCGAACACAGTAAGTAATGACATTACAATAAACTATCTGACAGTTGTTGAATTAACAGCGCTGTTGAATACACTAAGGTTGATAAGTTACAGCTGTTGGAAATTTAATACTGACAGGATTCCATTGACTTTACAACCTTCTCCATTTGGTAGGTTACATTAGTCATTATGTCTTGGTTTATCTACATCTCATTTTAAGCAAACATTTGCATGTATATCCTGCACTAATGTCACTTATAGTACAGCAACCTGTATTGTTTCTATTCTATTTGTTTCTATTTGCATAAAAGTTATTCTCTACCACAGAAATAATTGAACATGACACACAGGTTGATGTTTGATTATACAACACATATAACACATCAGAAAAATATATCAGATTATGATTTATATAGAATCTGGAATTATTTGCCATATATATCCTTTAATGGGTGTTCTACAAAAATGTATCAAACCACTAATACCATAGTTGAAAAAAGACAGAAAACATCTGTAAAGAACAAACCAACCCTCAGAAAGGTATCAAATATAGTGGCTTGGACCAGAGAAAAATAACAATGAAATTTACTTTTCCAAAGGTATTGGATGCCAACTATGAGTAATCGATAAAAATCTCATCCTGCATTTTGAAAATCCCCATGCATATAATTGGCATTTATTAAGACAACACAACAAATTGAGATAAGGCTACAAGAAAAAGGTTGCAACTGTGCATGGAGGTAAGGTTGGAACTCCACAAGCAAGAAGAACTAGAATCCTGCAGATCCAAATCATACAAATTTCTGTTTCCTTCCTTTAGGGGATTAATGACCCATTACTGTGCTCTAAACACAATTCTTATCGGCAAGGCACAAGAGGACCCTCTAGTTTTAGAAGCACTAGTTCTTGTTATTAGGGGAGCCCAAGTTTGTCTGTTTTTATATACTGGTTGATTTAAATTACACCAGGGTTGCGGACTCTCACGGAATGTCAGGGAGACTCCCGGAATTTGGGCAGTTCTTCCAGTATCCCGGTAGAGCCTGCAAATCTCCCACAAGTGACTTTCATGGAAACCACGGCCTCAAGTCCTGCGCCCCTGCCTAGCAACACTAGTATACTAGTGCACCTAATGCAATTTGCGCCATCATGCCCTGCCCCGATCCCAATTACAGCTAAAAACAGGTAAGTAAAAACAGATTTGCATAAATCGCACCATTAAGCCCCACCCCCTTCTTGCATCTATAGCTTCCCTCCGGGATCTCCAGGAGGGAAACTGTTAAAAGTCGGATTTACACAGAGCCTTCTTTTATCATTAGTATATTTATAATGTCATTATAAAGTTTAGTTTGCTGGTGGTGAATAACCTAACTCCTATCTCATCTGCCACAACCAACTATATTGTTTTAGTACTTTAACTTATTATATTGCCAGCAATTATGTGACCTAATGACTCTAGATAGTGACTGAGCATGTTTATATTGAGCAAATCAATATTTAATATATTTCCCCCATGCTCTCTCCTGTAAGTTTGCTTTTAAAATATTAAGCACAATTTTGTCAGGTTTATAAATAAATATGTCAGCTATTACTAATATTTACTCTTACTATCAACTAACTCAAAGACAGCATTCATCTTAACATACACATATATTAAAGCAATACTTAGCTTAGTCATAAACACAATAACAAGCTTAGATGTACCTTTGAGAAAGGGCATATAATCTTGCATATTTTAACACAACATTTAACTTTTTCTTTTCCCCTATAAATCATACTATGACTTTTACTTGTTATTCTTGGCAGTGAATGAACTTCTACCTATTTGCCTGATTTTTAGTGATTAGAGAAATGCAAATATTCCACTCTTCAAACAAAGGCCTATGATTCAGGTGAGCTCATAGTGAAGTTTTTTTCTGTTTCTTGACAGATGTCTTAGAAGAAACTAAACAGAAAATATAGATTTTACAAAAATGTTTTTAGGTTTTTCCAGAATATAAACATTATAAAATAAACACAGAGAGATGTCAAAATGTATTGCTTTAAAATTAAATATATGCAACAGTACTTTGATATCATAGCAGTTGCTTGCCTCAATTTACATGCTGACTAAAGCAAATATATTTTTGATTGGGTTAAAATAATTATTTATATGGTTTTTGTCTTGTTTTGTTATGAAAATGCTGCATTGTTGAGTACGTATGGGAGAGGCAGTTGGCCAAAATATGACCAAGGTGCAAAAGATTCTACTGGCTATGCAAGTGTATTTGAAAATCAGTATTGGCCTGCTGACTATTTGCAAAATAAACAACGCACATTGAAGAATAAACCAACTCTGTCCTTAGATGCAAGGCAGTTTGGTCAGTTATTCATTATTAATAGAACTTGACTTACTGGAACTCTGGAACTCTACTATTATTTTCTACTTAAAATTCAAAACTTGTTCTACTATATCACACTATTGAAGAATAACAAACTCTGAGCCATATTCACACCTAAGAAGCAGAAACTTCTTACGTGTGTATATTTAATAAATGACCTTCTACGCATGTGTAGGAGGTCATTTATGCAATCTACGTACTAGTTAGGTACGTAGATTGCCTCTGTGCAGTTTTTAAGGTTGTATAGAGTAGTTTAAGTAGAAAGAGGCGGCGTAATGCCGCCTCAGGGGGTGATTAGTTAGAAGTGGGAGGGATTTAAATTAGCCGGGGAATCTAAAGGAAACTTCAAACGGTTAGATAATGTAGCCCTATGGCACTCGTAAAGTGCCATAAGGTACATAAAAACGGGAGAGCGGCATAGTGACAGGATGGATGAGTTAGGTGGTTGAGAAGCCCTGCCATAGATCTTGCATACTATTCAAAATTAGCTCTTTTTTCAAGCCCTTTTGTAGTAAACCTATCTACCATGGAGAATGTCCAGGTCTTTAAGTCCAGCCAACTGCTGATCCGCTCGTAAGCTTTGTATTCCCTTACGCCCACCATGCCGGGAGGATGGGAAGACCAGCCCTTTTATGCTTAATTCCCATCATAAGTTCCAAACGATAGGTGTTAAATGCTGAAAATGCCGCCCCAGACACCCCACTTAGGTACATTGCATGTGTTAGTGGGGTGACATTCTGAAGTGTGGATCTATTCCCCTGATAGGGATCTGTATATTCCAAAATAAAGGACCCCCTCCCCTAATTTACCTTCTGACCTCTACTCCGTCTTACCTGGCTGCTTGAACACAGGTAGGGGCTAACTGGAGAAAAGGAGCAAATCTGCTCCTTGGAAAAAAAAACATGTTGAATTGCAGGGGGAACATTATTTTAAATGTGTCAAGAGAATGAGTTGAGAGGTGATATTTTGTAGCTCAACTCTAAATTACAGTTTTAAGAGAAAGCTGACATTTTTCCTGCATATAAAAAACATAAATTCATTTGCAATATGGTTTATCCAGGGTTGCCAACTTTTAAAGATCCCAGGAGGGAAGCCATAGATGCATGCAGGGGGCGGGGCTTAACAGCGTGATTTATGCAAATTGTGTCATTAAGCCCCGCCCCATACATGTGTAGTAGGTCATTTCTTAAAAGACCACACTTAAGAAGCAGGTGCTTCTTATGTGCGAATACGGTCCTTAGCATGTTAGCTCACTTAAACAGAGCTCTCTTTCCCACTGAAGTCTGCACCTTTATCACTCCCCCTTCCCTTACTTCCAGTTTATGCCCTTTGACAACCTTTTACCCCTCTCCCACTCGCCCTCACTACCTCACACTACGCTCCCCTCCATGATCTGCTCACATCTTACCTTGCTGTCTGTGCTCTATTTTTATTTTATATTGTATTGTACTATTTATATTCTATTGGATTATTATATTGGATCGGATTACTGTTTATATTGTGTTCTATTGCACGGTACAGTATTTCTGTTTAGTCCCTGCCCTGTATGTCTGTACTGTATTGTGTTGTACCTTGCACAGCTGTGCATAAACCTTGTAACGCCTCATAAATAAACATTAATAATAATAATAATAATAATACAGCATTATAGCTAACAGTACAATCTTGTACTTGCTGCCATTTGATTGGGCAAGTTAAAAAAACATATAGTGCTGCTTGACTGTTTTGTGATCTTACCCAAAAGGACCTTATATCTAAAGAAATCAATAAGTGAGCTGTGATTGACCTCAGGATCAGAAAAAGATCCATTATTTGTGTATTATTTTTTCAGATCATGTTTAGGTTCCTATTCGATACATGTGCAGGACTGCTCTTGGGGTTGTTGTTTATAACCTAATCATTGTAGACTGTACTGTAATTATATTTAGGTTTGCCTTTTTCTTAACAGCATTGCATTTTGAAAAATTTGATTTTCAATATAGATCCTAGGTTACGACACATATATAAACACTCCCCTTTATTAGTGAAATATTAACATGATGATACCTGATTGTTTATGAGTTATCTCAAGCCAGGGTTCTTTTCATTGAGGTTTTATTAAAGAAGGTGAATGACTGTGAGGTGATTAACTATTGCACCATTGGCTTACAGCTTGTAAATCTACAGCACAAGCGATGGTTTCAGGTACATTAAGCACTAAGCATGCTATGGCAGAAATACTGAATGAACTGAACTGTAAATGTATGTTCTTCATCATAACAAGAGGCAAAGCTATGTGTCAATTGGTTCTCATCCGCAAAGCCTTAGCACAAGACCTGTTTAGCATATCTTAAAGGTATACAGCTTCTGGATTCTTGCAAAGTATTGTACAATGATATGAAGGATGACTGGGTTGGTTAGCATTTGCCGTTGGGGGCCCATATTAGCATAACTTGGCCAATGAACAAGCCAACACTTTTTTCTTTAAATTGTTTTACATTACCTAAATTTTCCAGTCAGACTGTGAGACAAAAGTCCTTTCATATCTTCAAAAAGGGAAAAAAAACAAAAACAAATATAACAATAAATTATAGTAAAAGCAATGAAGGAATTATTATATTCAGCACTTTCTGCCATCCTAATACCAAGCTGAACAAAATATGCCCTATACAAGACTAGCTTTTCTCTTTCACAAATAAATTTTAAAATCCCTGTGTATTTGTAGCTCTTTGTTTCAGATCTTCTTAGTTCTAACACTAGTAGGAGATTTTTAAACTCATCAGTGTAATGAACCTCCCATCAGTAAAGGGTTTAAATATCCAGACTGCACATAAATGCATTTCCCTTTGTTTCTCATCAACTGTTCCATGAGTATTTCTATGAACTGCATCACAGAAAGTACTAACATTGGTTTCAAAAGAGATTAGGAATAATCTTCCTATCACAGCTTCTTTGCAGTGACCACCTGCTAGATGCCTTTGAAATGGGCATTCTGTCATCGCAATTTACTCTGTTTATATAGAGTTCCTGAACATTTAATCCCTTCCCTTATCACTAGATACAAATAAAGCAATACAGAATATGTGGTCCAGCAAACAATTCTCATTTACAAACAAATGTTATTGTGACAAAAGCTTAATGATATGCTTAAATGTAACTAGGCAGTTGAATTAAACTATATTATTAAAAATATGTATTTTTTTTTAAACTTTATTTAAAATATTTCCAATATTTGCATAACAATATTCACATCAAGAGAATGCATTATTCCTGCCCATCTCTGTAGCCCCCAATTCAAAATTGTCAGAATGCACTCTGTTGACAAATGCATAACAGACTAGTATGAATTTGATTGGTTGCTAAAATATCCCTAAGCATCTTACACAGTGGAACATTGACATATATTCCACACTACAGATCTATATTTTAAATCTATATTATAAATAAGACATTCCTCTATGGATAAATTTAATACATTTTTACTCCTCTCTTTTTCTTGAGTGTCACAAGTCACAATTTTCAGATCGTTTACATTTATCCCAGTTGGGCTCTTCCAGCAATAAAGTGTTAGATTTTGTAACTAAAATAAGGTATCGCTTGTCCCTAATTAGTTAACAGCAATCATTATATAAGTCTTGGTTAAGCTATAGCTTGCTAGGACATAAATGATCTTGGTGGTTGACATACATGAGTTCCGGGAGATTTTGGGGTCCTACATCTACTGTAGTTTCTATTTGGAGGGGTCAGTCTGAATTTTGGATAAAACTGTCACAAGTGTTCATTAAGTTGTCAACATATTGTTACTTGCCTAAAGCCGCACAATGCACTATATAAAGTTTCATACGTTAAGCAAGGTAAAGAAAGCAGATAGATGTTCTAAACATATCTGAGTCCTTCATAGCCAACAAGTTGTTATTTAATGACTCTTCCCCTAACATATACAAATGCATGCACGTACATACTGGAAAACACAGACTTCACAAAGAGGAGAACAGCCATTTTCACCTGGGCAAATCCATATGGAATTGCAAACACAACTGACAACTGAGAGGCGAGTTCTTCCTGCATTCTTCCTGCATGCAAAAATTTACATTAATGTGACTTACTCTAAATTTTAACATGGTTTTGGCACTCTGGAGAAAGGTTATTTACAAATCATCAGAAATATGAAACGTTCTCCTATGATGCCGTCTATAAAAGAAGTGTAATAAGAGCTAATTGATGCTAACAAGAAAACAGACATTTCTGGGAACCGTTACAAATATTTATCTTCTGAGCAGTAAAAGTTGGCAGCAAAATATAGCAGCTCTGGATATCAGAGTTATCCCTGCAATACCTTAGCTTGCAATGCAATGTAAATATTGAATCCTTAGCACACAGCAATGCAAATTATTAAATGACCCGCATAGTAGCCTGTGAAGGAGACAAGGATTATCTTTGCATCTGATAATATTACAAGTATTGATGAAGTGACGAGTCAGACTCTACTGTTTGAAAGTGCACACCGTAGTCACTAAAGAAACCTGCTCCGAAGATTTCAAGATTAAACTGAATGGAAGCAAGTAATCCTGCTTACAGGATTTATACTCATATGATTTGTAGGGCATTAACAAACCAAAAATATAAGAAAGCTCTATGCCCTGGAATAATCTGAAGGTTAACTGCAGTCTTTTGAAATGTATCAGCATCCAGCAATGATGTCAATGAAACAAAGACTATTGGGATTTCTCATGGATCTTATTGTGTTTGACACATCCCTTGTAGTATGCTATGTATTGTGTATTGTGTATGCTAAGTAGATCAGCACTATTCCTCAAGGAATTCTAAGTAATACAAGCTATGTTCACAGTTGCCTTTATATTTAACTTATGCTACATGTTACAAAATGATTGTATTTTGCTGTTGTTTTTCTCTATATTGTGCCATAAGAATTTGATAGAGTCATAAAGGAGATATGCAAAAAATATGTAAAGAGAATAAAATATTAAAATAAAACAGTACCTTAAAACATTGCAGTAAATCTGCTCTTTTCTGTGTCCTATTTCTTTGTTCTTATTGTTAAAAGTTAGGGTTGGGTTAGGAATTTAGTTATGGTTAAGGTTGGGGTTTTGGTTAGGGTTGAGGTTAGGGTTATGGCAACATTGGACACAGTACAATATTCTGACAGTTGTCAAGAGAACAACACTGTAGCACAGAGTAAGGTCATATAGGAAGTTGACCATTTACTACCAACTGGATAACTTAACTTTGCAACTTTGACATTGCATATCATATCCAACTGAGTGGAAATGAGTAAAGCTTATCATACACCATGACAAGGCACCTGTTTCAAACTAAATGCTCTGATGTCAGGGATTCATTGTGAACTTAATGTGGCCTTGTGCTACGAAACTGAACACCAGGGAGCAGAGTCTAACTGGGGCCTAGTTTTCACTGGAGCCTGTAATGGTAAGGACTGATTTTGGCGCAGACACCCAGCAGGTTTCAACACCTGATGATGTTCATCTTGAAAACTGCAAGTCACCAGAAACACAATGCTTACCCAGGAAATACAATAAGTACATTAACACAAACAGGAACTAATAGTGCAGGTTGCAACACAGAAATTACATTTAATGTAGAAGTATACAAATATAAACAGGGATCAAGATAGCATAGTATGGAAAACAGAAGCAGCAGCAAACATAAGATGCAGGGTAAATCTTTGCTGAGTACTGACAATACTGAAGTATGCAGAGATACATAAATGCCCACATGAATAATACAAACAATACAAGAGCAAACGGTGATAATAGCAAGTGTAACAGGTAATGTGTCAGTTACTGTTAGGCAGACTAAATATACATAGAGCTGGTAATACAGGTTGCAGATATTTACAGTATTACAGTATAAAAAGTATTACCCATACACAATACAGATATAAGCAAGGGGGAAATGGAGGAACTGGAACACAGGAGAAAAACATAGGAGTAAAACAGCACTCAAACAGCAAGGCGGGGAGGCAGGCAGGAAGGGAGATCAATAGACTATGGGTAATAAAGGGAAGGACCCTCAGATATCAAGACTGACTAGCAGTCGCATGGCTCAAAACTAAGAGAGTAAGACAGGCAGGGTAGCTGACGCTATAACTGGCAGGAGCAGCTTGCCCCTGCTGGTCTATTTACAAGGAGGCTGTCCAATCAGGGGCAGACATTGGACCAGCCTCCCCTAACTGATAGGAGACTGTCAGCTGGGACCAAAAGCTGTGTCTCGTGCCCGCTCAAGACACAGGAGCATCCTCAGCAACGCCTGAAGGCACCAACAATCACAGCATGGGAGTCTCGGCAGCCGGAAGAGCTTTGACTCACTGTGCACGAATGGGCCAAATGCCTGAACACAAACAGCTGAGTGTTGAGTGGTTTATGAATTTATGGTTCCTGTGAAGATAAGACAAGATTGCATGGATGTGAGGAAGCCATTTGTAGTAAGGGTAGTAGAGTAGGTCATTTGCCACGTTTTGTACCAAAACTAAAGCGTTTTTACTCTGAGATCTATTCTTCAGAATTCCAGATCATTATTTTTTATTTTTTTATTTACTTATTTATTTTTTGCTAAAGTTTGCCAGAATCAGAGTTGGTTTTCAAATTGTTTAAGTTTGTTGACTAAATGACAATCTTTACAATTTGCTCTTCTTGTATTAACAACAGTATCTGTGTTGCCTTTGTGTCATCTCGATCTCAAGGCATACAACTGTCTTGGCACAGGCTACCATTTCTATAAATATGTTGCAGCTAATTAGTCATAACACAGCTAGCTATTCTTTACAGTAAAATGTGACAAGAGACTGATGGATTGAAACTGCAGTGATAACAAAATATCTTTTCAGCAAACAGTATAATTTTAGGACTATGTGCAAAGTTGTATTAATATGTTATTGTATATTATAGATTACTCATTCTTTTGCTAACTAAATATACATAAAAGATAATTGCTGTGCCAAAGTTAAGGGTCAGATCAGCACTAGGAACTGTGTAATCTAAGAGATCACTAAGGTTCCTGCCGGCTGTGTCTAGCAACATCTTTGATCCAGGACAGTCTGTGGGTACCAGGACCTTTCTCATATGACCCCCTTGCATCCCCTGTCATCATGTTATAAGCCAGCCCCACCCACCCCAGCAAATTATGCCCCTAGGCACTTCCCTTATTTCCTAATAGGAAAACCTCCACAACATACTTGTCTCTCTAGAATACTATAAATGTTTAAATGAAACATTTTCATGAGATGTAGTTTGAAATCATTCATAGCCTTGTATACATTCTATGACTGTAAGGAGATTATGTTTTATAAGCTTTAGATTTTAATAAATACTTCTAAATCTAAATTGAAGGAAAACACAACATGGTGTGATATCAGCACATAAAATGAAATCAGAAGATTCCATATATTCAGTTTCAGACTATTCTCATATAAAATAATGTGGTATAACCAGAGGCATCACAGCCTAGCTTAAAGTTCCTTTTATTAGGCTACAAGGACATTGGGCCAGATCCAGACCCCCGCATGCTTTAAGCGCGTGTTGAGGCACTGAATTAATGCAAGGTAGAGGGGAGTGTATGCTCCCGTTACCTTTCCTCCACCGGTAGTAATTCTCAACACTTACGTGTCCAGATCCCTACCTTAACTGTTACGCATTGATCTGCGTCTGTACGGATGCAGATCAATGTGTATCTGGAATTCCCTGCCCCTTCATATGGCATGCGTGCCTGAAGGGTCAGCCCTTTCATCGTACCTTCTAACGTACGTAACTGAAGGTACGCATGAGTAACATTTGTCATGCGCATTCGCTGATGTAACTTGTCAGGGGACTAACTTAAATGACTTGCGTAATCCCCCTGACATTGGGTTGGATCCAGACTGCAGTAAGTGCATGAACTTAGCTACTCCTGGGCTAAACCATGGTGATTGCAGGTGAGTCATATTTCATCTGTTGCTAACAGTATTAGAGTTGAGAGGTGATGTTTCCAATCCCTAGTCTAAATAACAGTGTGATAGTAAAGCTGGTCAATATCTAACATACAAACATAGAAAGTGACGGCAGATAAGAGCCACATGGCCCATTTGCCCATTTGTTTATTGAAAACTATACTGACCCTAGACCCTATTTAACCAAGGGATTTTCCGCCGGTATTTTTGTGGTGTCGGGATTTTTGTGGTGTCGGAATTTTCACTGTCGGTACCCTGGTGGAGGTATTTTTAACGTCGAGATTTTTAGCGTCGGAAATTAGTACTACACCCATCCTATCAAAGGTCAAGAAATAAATTACAGAGGATGGAGAGAGGAGAGAGAAAATCAAGCAAATTTTTTAAATCTAGCACACTCATTTTAACTCCAGATAGAGTATCATATGGTTTAAAGTAGAGTCTAAACCATGCCTATAGAGTATACAATAGTAATAAGAAAGCATTTACTTTACTGCTAATTTCATGTGTTATTGGTGTTTTTCATTCCTATCATTAGTGATAAATAATAAACAATTGCAAATTCACACAGTCATAAAAAAAGGGGAATTTAAGTATAAATAAATATGTTTCCAGAAAACTTTCTATTTATTACTCTGTAGCACAATATTTTGTTTCTATTACTAAGTAACATGCTAGAAGCCCTATAGTGTTAATGTTTTATAAAGGCATGTAATAATTTGCAGTTCTTGCTTTAGGTTTAATTCTTCAGCAGAGATTTTTTTCTAGATTTGTAGTTTTTTTTTGTTTTTGTTTGTTTTTTAAACTAGGGTTGTATTAGTAAAATATGATCACAGAATTTTCCAAAAATATCTAGTCTGGGAACTGGGGACACTTATAAATCTTCAAAGTGGGATGTCATGGTGTGTATCAAGCAATTTATAAAGTGATCTATTAAAATTTGTCTAGTTGCCTTTTAATTGCTAAAAACCTAATCAGAATGAGGAATGCTTTAATGGGAACAGACTTAATAGTTATACACAGGGAAGTCCCACAAATAGTGTCTATGTAATAAATGACCCAGAGTAAAGCATGACATGCTGTATAAAACTCTTAAACTGTAAAAGAAATCCAACTAGAAGTAAAGTAAATTAAAGATAACCCCAAGCTTGTATCAGTGTACAGAGTGCACAATATTGAATTTGACAAGTAAATGCTTTCAAGTCCTCACATTTCCTTTGACATAGTTAGTCAACACATGCTTTTAAAGTGGATTTATTAGCATGCCTAGAAACACAACACGTTATCCTCTACTCTTCTTTCCCATAATAAGTTACAGATTTTTAGTAGGGCTATCATAATTAAAAGAGCTCCCTTATTCCTTTGCCCAGACATAATAAATGTAACAAAAGATTTTGTCTTATAGCAGTCATATACATGTTTTACAGGGCTTTCATGTTATAGTATCACAAGACATGAAAATGTTGCCCTGGTGGTACAGAGCTAACATTGTTAAGGACATAAGACCCAGATCTACAGCCGACAGGGGACTTACGCAAGTCATTTGCGTAAGTCCCCTGTGCCGGAACATCTGCGCATGCGTGCACCAGATGTTCCAACTGCCTAAGTACAGACGTACATAACTAAATTATATGTTAGTACTTACGCAGAAGGTGCTTACCCTTTATTTACGATGGCTGTATGTAAATGAGGGGTCGGGGACGAGGAAGCCTCGTTACGACTAGGTCTGCGGCTGTACGACTGCAGATCTTGTCATAAAAGTTAAGGTAGCAATCTGGACATTTAAGTGTCCAGATTTACTACCGACAGCGGGGAGTGCAGGGGAGGTACACTCCCGCTACGGGCGCATAACTATGGATCTCTGCATGCATGAAAAGTGTGCTGGGTTTTGGATTTGGGTCATATAAAAATATACAAATAATATTAATAATATGTAGGTCTGTTCAAAGGACCTTTCACCCAGTCATTTAAATGCATTGTGTTTATTAAAGTGTGTTTATTAAAGTTATTTAAACCTGTGAAGATTTCACTTTCATTACTAGCACAGTTCAGCTCATGCTATTTGTTGTTTGTTTCAATGTAAGGAAACAGTCAGAGAGGTTCATTAGGAGGAAGTAGCAGAGATTTATGTAGGACATTGCAATGCTGCTAAAACTGGTGATGGAGGTGGTAGGACATTTCATAGCCTGAAGCAGTGCATCCAGCTACCCCAAAAGGGAGAGAGCTTCTCTCTGGGGAAATTAGGGGACAGGGCAAAAACTATTGTGGGGTTCCTCTTGATAATGCTCAGTACTACTCAGACTTTATTGCTCAGGACCCATGAGAACAATACAAAAACATTGTATCACCATATAACATATTTCAAGCATTTATTTATTTATTTATTTATTTTGGCTTTGATTAATACAATAAAGCATTGACAATTATTAGAGTAAGCCATATATACTTTTTGCATTTATATGGGTTCTAAAAATACATCTAGTAGCCCAACCAAGTGAAAGTGGGTGTGTCTTGCACAGCCCAGAAAGTGGGTCTAATAAATGCCCCATAGATATTAATTCAGCAATTTAAATTTTTTCCCTTATTATAACATAAAAACATAGAAACATGAAAAGTGGCAGCAGATAAGAGCCACATGGCCCATCCAGTCTGCATTGTTGTTTATTTAAAACTATACTGACCCTAGATCCTATTTACCTTTAATTTAGTTTGAAATTTAGAATATCCTTATATTTATCCCAAGCATGTTTAAACTGTTCTTCTGTGTTAGCCTCAACCACTTCAGATGGGAGACTATTCCACTTATCTATCACACTTTCAGTGAAGTAATTTTTCCGCACATTTCCTCCAGTTTCGAAAAATGTCACCCTCCTCTAGCCGGTCACAACCCTTGATATATTTGAGAGCTGTTATCATATCCTTCCCTCCCTTCTCTGCTCCAAGCTATACATGTTTACTTCCTCTAGCCTTTCTTGGTATGTTTTGTGATACAGGCCATGAACCATTTGTATTATATGTCCAGCAATCCATATGTATTCCCTTATTATATGTTCAGCCTCCATATATCTGCCCTTTAGTATATGTCCAGCCTCCATATCAGTCCCTTATTATATGTCCATCCTCCATATGTCTCCCCTTTTCAGGCCCAGCCTCAATATCTGCCACTTAATTAAATGTCCATCCTCAATATGTCTCCCCCCAAAATTGACGGGGGCACCATGGTGGCGACGGGGGATCGCCTGTCAGTGTCCAGAGCCGGCGCTCCCTGCTCCGCACTATGCACACTGCAGCACTCATACAGGACGTTCCTGTATGAGCTGCAGCAGTAGTTACATAGAGCATTGCTCTATGTAACAGCATTGCTGTATGTAACAGGAACTTCCTGTATGAGCGCTTCCTGCTTACAAAAAGAGCACCGCGGAGGTGGAAGGGAAGGTAAGGAAAAGGGGAGAGGCTGAAAGAACATTATTGTGAATACTGGGGGTCGGATGGAGGCACAAAATGAATGGGGAATACTGGGGGTCGGCAGGAGGCACATTATGGGGAATACTGAGTGGGGGGGGGCAATGGGTAGCTACAAGGAGGGGATAGAAACACCAGATGGACACACAAAGAGGGGACAGAAACAATGTATGGATACAAGAGGAGACAGAAACAATGGATGGATAAACAGAGGGGTAGAAACAATGGATGGACATAAAGAGGTGGCAGAAAGGCTACATGGACACACAAAGAGGGGCAGAAGCAATGGATGGATACACGAGGGGGGAGAAACAATGGATGGATAAAGAGAGAAGCAGAAACAATGGATGGACACAAGAGGGGGCAGAAACAATGGATGGACACAAAAAGGGGGCAGTAACAATGGATGGACATAAGGAGGGGTAGAAAGGCTACATGGGCACACAAGAAGGGGGCAGAAACAATGGATGGACACGGAGTGGGAACATAAGAAAGGGGCAGAATTTATAGATGGAAACAAACAGGGCAGAAAAACTAAATAGACATACAAAGAGCAAAACAAACCTTTAAGATGGAAAAACCTGCAAAAAAAATAAAAACATAAAGTCTCTCTGTTGGGTTTTGGGCACTAGGATGTACTCTGTATTGGATTGTGGTCACTATAAATCTCTTTTTATTGTATTGAGAAGTCAGTAGATATAGTATTAGATGGGGCAAAAACATACCGATATGTTAATTGGCTGCTGACTAAATAAACCCTAATGTATATATGTGTTAGGAGAAAATTAATGAAGCAAAATACAGAAAACTGGGCATTGGATGAAATTATTTCTGAATAAACTCATCATGGTTTCATTTTGTTAAACTTAAGATGGTAAAAAACAAATCTAGTGGAGGGGGAGAAGTTACTTTCTATAGCCATTTTGTCTAAATATAAATCTGGTAATCATATCTTTGCATTTGCAATGAATACAGTGAGGCCACATTTCTACATTCCACTGGGTCGCAAGCATATACTTCTGTAGGTGTTTTGCTCTTGAGGACCTTGAGATATTTGTGTCTAAATATATACACAGAAGCATGTTTGATTGTTGTGATGTTGATTTTCTGTGTACATATGAAAGCAAAACTGTATTCAATTTAAAATGTAAATTCATTTTAATAACAAAAACTGTTATAGTTACTG
>WWET01000860.1:238886-263063 GCA_011038615.1 Limnodynastes dumerilii | reverse complement strand
AAAAACCTGTTAATAAATAAATAAATAAATTTAAATATAAAATATAGAGAAATCATAACATTTTCAATACACTATTTGCCATAGATGTTGTTGTATTATTTATTTATTTATTTATTTTTAAATGATATTATATTATCAGATATGAATTTTTTGTCATTTATTTGCCACCATAGGGGTCTTGCTGAGTTTTGTGCACATAGGACTGTATTCACACTTAAGTAAGTGTAGAATCTACGTACGTATTTTTACGATCAGTTAAACTGTGCATGCCCAGAACCCAAATATACGATCGGAAACCATGGCCGACTGATTCACATACATGGACGTCAGACTTAGGACTGATGGACGCATCGGCATGGAACAAGTCCCACATGCGTGTCTAGAGGGGCAAGTCTCTTAGTGCAAATGAGCAGCGTGCGGGCTACTAATGTATCAGTCCAACAGAGTTAGGACTGATTCACAAGTAGGAGTGCCTTGCGTAAACTAACATACACATGGGAAAAGTTAAGGTAGCCCTCGATCACTCGTAAGTTAAAGAACCGTATTGTTTGCTGTGAGGCCATACGTCTTCTCTTAATTTGTTCAACCCACACCTGCTGCGTGTTTATAATCAATGGAAGTGAAACAAATAAAGGCTCATTTTTTTAATCCTATGCTGATTTTATGTTTTGTGCAAGACTTTAACCTTGTAAAGGTGCCATTATTTGGTTAGAGTTTGTGAAGGTTTTTTTTTATTTCATTTATAAAAAATTTTGTGAACAAACACCTTTACATTTATTTATATTTAACTGTATTGGTTGTTTGTGTTGTTTTTTATTATTTAAATGATTATTGTTATTGATTTTATTGTTTTATGAAAGTCTCTATATGTAGTGGATCATTGTATTTCTAACGTCATGCAGTATGCGTTTATGTGTATTGTAAAGTATGTCCTGATTATTCTTATTTCTAATTGTATTTTTAATGGTTACTTTTTTTTTTACATATGTTAATGAAAGTAAGTGCTGTAAGTGAAAAAAAAAAATTCTTTCACTTTCCAAAGCCTAATCAGTTTGTTTAGTTAGGTATCTTTGAATCATAAGCAATTTTAAGCACCTAAACGCACGACCGATTTACAGCTAAAAAAGTCTGTACGTACCTGATTATACGTAGGAAAGACTTACGTCCTTACGTTACACTCCTGACACAGGAGGAGTGGTTAACCAGGTTCTTTATTTTCTCTGAATCGGTATTGCGGGTTTTTTTTACGTGCGTATATTTAGGTAAGTTTGCAATTTTACTCATAAAGGTGAATCAGGTGGCTGAGGCTGCTTAGGTGCATATTCCACCGGCTTTGCACACTGCTCATGTGTAGTCAGCATGACCACTCCATCTATGTAGCCCTTAGGCACTTAGATTGACCGTACATAGTTTTTTAGGTAAAAGAAGGTGTGCCAGAGCAGCCTCCAGGGAAAGTTAGGAGAAGTGGGTGGGGGCAGGTATATAGATTAGCCAGGGAGGGTGGGTTACAAAAAGTTGGGGCTTATTTTTCTTAATTACGAGGGAAAATACGCATGCTGAGTTAAGGTTATCTATGGCACTCATCAGTGCCATTAGGAACCTAAAACAGGGGCGGTTCAGGGACCAGAGAAGTAGGTGCAAATACATGTGTATCGACACCAATGGATCTCACACTTAAGTGTGAATCTGGTCCAGTGTTTTTTGGCATATTTTCACAGGTGCATGAAACTGGGTGAGATACTCAGAGCTATGCAATCTAGGCATATGTCAACTTACAATCACATCACCAGTCAGTTGTGGTATGGCGTGTTATAAGCACCTTCTTGATTTTTGCTTTAAGGACAAAAAAATTGGGATATCAATGATCATGATGAGTAGACACACATTATGGAAACTGGTCTGGATTTCCTAGAGTTGCCATAACCCAGAACAGGCTTTTGAAAGGGGGTTTCCAATGCGTGTAATACATGTGAGATATATTATCATAGCTGCAAATGTTTTGGAGCCCGAAAACGCGGCAAATAAGCTCCGCCGCGTCCTGCCCAAGCTCTTCTTCTGACCCGCCCACAATTTTATACTGCACGAGGCAAAAATTACCCCTAGCGTGTGTATGTGTGTGTGTTTGTTAGGGAATTAGACTGTAGTGTGGCAGAGGTTGATGTATGTAAAATTGTGAACAGCTACTTAATATGATGCACTGTTAAAAAATAAAACATATGTAAAATGACAATACTGATAATATGGTCGTACTATCTGACTGCCACTGTAAGACATCCAGTAACATTCTCTGTGAAAGCAGGACATTTTTAATGTAGATTTGAAAATAATAAAAATTCTACATTAAGGAATTGCTTTGGGTATTGGTTGTAACAAGTCCTGTTCTGATATTTTTTTTTATAGGTGATTTATAAGTTACTTATTTCACACAGTAAAATAATAGTTTTATATTGAAGGAACAGATCTAATAGTAATAGCAGTATACAATGCATTAGTAGAGCACAAGCACATTACACAATGTACAGATGTAATAGTAATAGCAGTATACAATGCATTAGTAGAGCACATTACACAATGTACAGAGCCTGTGTTAGTGCATAAGCACTGTTGTATTTATAGTGACCCATTCACCATTCTCACCTGCTTTCCTAATGCAGCACAGGCCAGGACCATCTTCCTCCATGTCAGTATAGATCACATGGTTGCTAAGCCACGCCCCTTTCGCGGGACCCGCGAAGTCACATCCTTTTTGAATTTTCAATATTTTTTTTTGTTAATTTTTGGGAATATTTTTTTTTCATTTTTCAATCAGGGGGGTTTCTGGGCAACCAGAACCCCCCTTGGGTGCGCCACTGAACAGGGCTACTGTTATCTTATTTTGTAGCTGACTTCTTTTCACCTCAAATTTGTACAAATTAGCACAAGACCCACAGTTTGCAAATCAGTAGTCTTTAATAAAAAAAAAAAAATATTGTATATAATACCTTGGTAGATATCAAATACATTACAGGTTAGTTTAATTGACTGTCATTTATTTGTCTTGAAACTTGATCAAACATTTCTATATAAAACCATAAAAATAGAAGTCTTTTATACAAAAAAGGGACATTTCTTATAAATATTTACTTTGACAATTACATTAACAGAGCATTAAGGATCGTATTCAGAGATCTGTTTTTTCAGGAAGTTCCGTGCGTATTTTTATGATCCGATGAACTGCACATGCGTAGTAACTAAATTTATGTCATCTACGTTGATTTTACGCACGGAAATCCAGTAGGCATGGACGGACGTGGATCACACGTGGAAAGATCCGTACGGAGGGGAGTGTTAATAACCCATCCGGAGAAAGATCCGTGTAAGTGGGGCATTTAAATGACCATTTGTGGGCGTGGTGAGGGAGTGGTTAGGTAGATACGCACATACGAATTTATTATATGCACGGAAATGGCCACTTAAAGATACGGATGCTCAAAGCACTCGTAAGTCACCATCAGCCAGTCCGTGGGAGGGGAGTGTCATGGGTGTTACCTTGCTACGTCCGTGCGTATATTTGCGAACCTTTACCTGACGGATCTCTGAATACGGCCCTAAGTGTGGCTACTTATATACCAATAATGATATGTGTTTTAGAACACCCTTTTGCAGTACAGAGGAGGAACATGCTTCTAGAAATACTACAATGATGTGTTGATATAAAGGGTCATACAAAATGAGCATGGTTTAAGTTGTCAAGCTTTTTTTATGCACACTAAGTTTTGTGGGATGATCTGCTGTGTTGCAACTGGTGTAGTTTGCCACTGAAAACAGCCTTTTAACATTGGGGTCATTTTCAACACCCCGTTTCTGACGTCGCACCACTGGATCGAGGATATCGAAGATCCCCTGGAGGAATCCCCAGCACCGACTGGTGAGTACTTCCCCAATGCCAAGTTTTATTCTAATCCTCATCCTAACCCTCCTATTACCCTGAAACTTCCTTCCTTGCAGCCTCACCCTAACTTTCCATTTATACTCTGGATTCCCTCCCGCAGCCTAACCTTAAGACTCCCTTTCTACACTAACCTTTCCAGTTGGGTCTCACTGTCAGGTGCTACGCCGGGTGTCTGAAAGCTAATGAATGGGTAAGTTGGTGAAAAATACATTTGGCATACTTATCCATTCATAATAAAAACTTTATATTTTCAAAATAGAGAGTCAACAATTAGCTGTCGGCTGTCTGTACTTCAAAAATTTGTTTTTCATAGTGGAAAACGGAACCCATAATAATGGACCTGATTCACAAGAATTCTTCCGATTTTAGGTGAGTATATTTAAGAACGGATGCACTTTATACGCTATTTGCCTAGGACTTAAGTTTGCAAATTCCTTGCTTATACACTATGAACTTAAAATCTGTAGGTTCGTAGTAACATACGCAGAAATGGGCGTTCCATGAATAAGTAACTAGGCAGATATGCAGATCTGGGTGGAGAGAGGCATTTAAATGACCAAATGAAGGCGCGGTTATGCAGTTAGGTTCCTAAGTAGACGCCCTACGCATTCAAATGCAAACCTACAGTTAAGGGAGCCCTATGGCACTCGTAAGTCACATAAAATCCTGAAAACTGGGGGCGTGCCAAGGGAGTTTCATTGCTATTAGTTGCGTATATTTAGGAACCTATCGCGTTCTTAAGTGTGAATCAGGTCCAATATTCCCAGTTAATGCAGACCAATCAGGACCAAAACTTTTGCTTCAGGAGCCTTATTATAAACTGATTGTTGATTATTTAAAGAATAAATAATCAATTATCCAAAGTAAGTCCAAGAAAATTTTATTTTCCTGAATGTGTAAATTCCCATTTCCAAATTGATTTGGAACATAATAGATACTTATCTTTTATAAGGGGAAAATATGGTTGCTTGAAAACTTATAAGAAAGCAGTCAGCAGAGACATCTTCAACACCAATTACTCAATGATTTTTATTGCTTATGATGATACTGTGGCATACATCTATGTGTGGCAATATGGAGGTGATAGCTTAAACAGGAGCAATAGCAAGAAAATCAAACAGATTTTTCTTAGTTTCCTCAAGGTGAAAACATTTATTTATTCAAATATCCAAATATTGTGCCTCATAAATGACATGAAATAACAGCAGTCTGCTACTAGGGTGTTGGTTAGTATGCTAATGAAACTTAAAGAAAGCACACAGTAATTGTATTTATTAGGATTTATGGTTTAAAAAGAAGCATCCTGTCCTTTTTCTATATGCCACAGTACAATGTCTCATCTTGCTCTCCCTTGGGTGCCATACTTATTTTCCATTTAAATGAATGACATTCTGTAAATTGTTACCTATTACCTATAAGAGATGCAGCCAAGGTATTTTGGCTTAGTACAGAAATCAAGTGGTTTTACTTGCTCTGCTCCCTTCACAGCCAATATTCACCCAAATATAGTGTTATACAGATAACACTGCATCTCATAAGCTATTTTATTAATGTAAACAGGCAGCACTAAAATTAATTCTAAATAAGTAAATTTCAATTAGCCTGTATGATTAATTAGATCTTCATTCGCATACATATTCAAATAGTATAAGAATAAAACCCCAGTAAAGAAAGTTATCAAAATATAATTTGTATTCCAATATATATATATATATATATATATATAAAATAACAAAACAAAAGGGGCGCCTCGTGGTGCAATACCGCAGAGGATAAGAGGATATTAGATATTTTTGTCTATTCGTATAACAGCAGCAACTAAAATACAAGGTCAACATCTCTTTGGAGGCTGCATAATATGACACATGCCACAGACTGGGCATGGTGAAATAAGTACTGAGGGCAGAGGAGAGGGGGAGGGAGGAAGGTTAGGTGTTCTGTAAAAATGGGTAAAATAAATGAAGAAAGAACAAACTTGAAAGAATATGACAGAAAAGGCTGAGGGATAGATAAAAGGATGTAGAAAAATACAAAGTAAAGAAAGAAAAAGGCAGGTAAAAATCAAGTTAAAGTAAGAAGGATAAGTGGACAGAAATTTAGTTGATACAGTTGAACTACTGTATTTTTCCAATTGTAAAATATAATAGAATATGCTTGCATTATGTTAAAAGAGTTCAGTAGTTGTTATTGTTTTACCTAATGTATCAAGTTAACAGGGAAGTACAGGCTTATCTGAACTACTTAAAAAATTATTCTGTAACAATCATTATTGTTAATTATTTTGATTATAGTAATATTTAAGAACTATAAGTGAAATCCTTTAATGGGATTGAGGGTAGTAAAGCGTCCAATTTGTTAAGCGGACCCTAAACGGTATGGTAAGGGTTTAATTAGTTGAGTGGTGGGGAGTGAGTTTATTTAACAGAGATCGAGTGTGATGTAGGCTTTTTAATCTTTACTGCTTCATTTGTGCAGTGGTAGTTAAGTATCAACTGTATAAACTGAATTTATGTCCACTTCTCCTTCTTACTTAATCTTGCTTTTTACCTACCTTATTTTTTCTTTACTTTGTATTTTTCTACATCCTTTTTTCCCTCAGCCTTTTCTGTCATATTCTTTCAAGTTTATTCTTTCTTCATTTATTTCACCCATTTTTACAGAACACCTAACCTTCCTCCCTCTCCCCTCCTCTGCCCTCAGTACTTATTTCACCATACCCTGTCTGTGGCATGTGTCAGATTTTGCAGCCTCCAAAGAGATGTTGACCTTGTATGTTTAATGCTGCTGTTATATAAAATAGTCCAAAATATATAATATCCTTAAAAAATTTTTTTGCAGCTCAAGATAAGTCTGCTATTATAATAAAAGACATAAACATTGTACCTGCTCCCAAGCATAATGCTGCGTTCACACAGGGCAACAAACCATGGCAATTCAATGATTGTGTAATACAAGAGATAAGAATTGGGATATAATAATGATATATTGCATATTGTATGTAATATGCATCATACACATCTTCTATTTGTCATGTGTGACATTTGTATCAGGTATTTTATATACAATTGGAGTTTATGTAAGTTTAAGAACTGTGTGTTACAAGGTTCAATCTAGATTACATGGGTAAGACATAGTTGATTGGCAATATAATTCAGGAACAAAAGATATTGTTGTGTGGGTCAATAGTTGTTGGTGCTAAGAAAAAGAACATGTGCAGTTGTGTGAGAATAATGGGGTGAAATTGTTACTAGGTTTCTTGAGGTTATTCTATGGGATAAATGCAGTCTAAGAAGTCTTGTGATTGTGACGGGAACCAGTAACGTTTGTGGATAAAAGAAGCAGATCTTATGCAGAGTGGAGATATAAACACACAGTTGGCACAGGTAGAGTACATAATATCTAACACAAATACATATATTTTTATATGTCCCCATTACATAATGAGTTGGGTCCAAATTCACAGTTACGTAGTACATGCGTAGTAGCTTATTTACGCTCTCTACATACCATTTCTGTACATAGATCGCAATTTACGCAATCTACGTACAGAAAGGGTACGTAGATAGCATAAACTACGCATGCTTAAAAAACGTACGTAAGACGAAAACTACATAACTGCGAATCCGGACCTTGGTTGTGTAATAGTTGCAATATATTAAGCTAAACTAAACCTGTGCATCATTGATACTGGAGATATAGGATCCTATTTTCTTGTTCTACCTCCATGCAGTTTAAAACAATAATTTGTAGAAATACCCGTTCATTGTCTGAAATATATTTAACTCTCAGTACCAGAAAGAATTTAGTAGCGTTCTATGCCAGAAACATAACTGACACTGATTTGCTGTGATCAAGTTTCAGTGTGATTGTTGATTACAGTAATTTATACGATACAAAAGACTGGTGTACTGAGTGCAATATAATTTGCAATGAGATAACATAGAAGAGTTGGCAGAGAAATGGGACATAGTAAATTATAAATTTGGCATTATCTAACTTGTGATACTATCTGTATTCTATCTTATGTTTCTCCTGATTATCCATTATGTATGAAAGGCATTATGAACTTTTTATGCCTGATCTTGTTCTCAGATATTTTTTAATATTAGATTTTTATGACATTTTGGGAAACAACACCAATAAATAGGTGAAGGTACCGTCTACTTAATTTAAAATTACCCATATATAAGAAAAAAAATCTTAGTTCCAGACATACACATTAAATACTTAAAAGTCTGAGGAACATCGTCTTTGTTATCTTCTTTAGATTTTGCCTTTAAAGTGTACAGAAGAGACAGAATGATCAAAGGACGAATGAATAAAGATGAAATGTGCTGTTTAGAGGGAATTCACAAAATTCTTAGAAAATATATAAACAGCAAACTTTTACAAATGTGAACTTGTGTTGTGTTTAGCCTCATGATTAACATAAGGGTGGAATACATTAAGGTACATTTTAATACAAGACATAAAGATAAAAATGAAAAAGAAGATGCTTTGAAAACAGATTAGGATCTTATGATTGGCATCTAGATATTTCCTTCAGGCACTGAAACGACTTAAGTAAGTGAACAAAATGAACAATTTCTGAATTATTTGACCTTATTCCAGCAGTCTCTTCTCTCTCTCTCCATTCATTCCTCCCTCTCTCAGTTTCCATGCGACCACTGATCCACATGGAAACACTATAACCCACCCTAACTGTGAAAGTTAAATGCTCCCCCCCTTCCACCTTACGGAGTTTAGGCTGATCGAATGTGCCACCCTGTCGGACAGGTCTCCCGGAATACGCAGATCTCCCAGAGAACTTAGAATGCATGCACATAGCCAGATATTCACCCAGCTTCCACAATCAGCGTTAAGAAGTCATACTATATTAGTTCTGAACACACAAAACAGATCAAAAAAGATTTGATCCAAAGAAAACTGTTTATGGTGCACTTAGTCTTGCCTAGTATCAGTTTAAGTCTCAACACCATACTATAAAGGTAAAAAATGTAGCTTTAATATAAAAAAAAGATAAAAACATCAATGAGGCAAAATATAAAGAAAATTACATGAACAAGAGAATAAGACAGAAAATCACAGCAAAAATTGTTTTGCAAAAAATCATCAATCACAAGAAAAATACCGAAAATACCGCTTAAAAGACCCACTGACTTAGAAGAACACAAGAAAACTATCCCTGTATAACAGCTAGCGGCCAGCACTTCACTTCTACCTCCATGCAGTTTAAAACAATAATTTGTAGAAATACCCGTTCATTGTCTGAAATATATTTAACTCTCAGTACCAGAAAGAATTTAGTAGCGTTCTATGCCAGAAACATAACTGACACTGATTTGCTGTGATCAAGTTTCAGTGTGATTGTTGATTACAGTAATTTATACGATACAAAAGACTGGTGTACTGAGTGCAATATAATTTGCAATGAGATAACATAGAAGAGTTGGCAGAGAAATGGGACATAGTAAATTATAAATTTGGCATTATCTAACTTGTGATACTATCTGTATTCTATCTTATGTTTCTCCTGATTATCCATTATGTATGAAAGGCATTATGAACTTTTTATGCCTGATCTTGTTCTCAGATATTTTTTAATATTAGATTTTTATGACATTTTGGGAAACAACACCAATAAATAGGTGAAGGTACCGTCTACTTAATTTAAAACTACCCATACATAAGAAAAAAAATCTTAGTTCCAGACATACACATTAAATACTTAAAAGTCTGAGGAACATCGTCTTTGTTATCTTCTTTAGATTTTGCCTTTAAAGTGTACAGAAGAGACAGAATGATCAAAGGACGAATGAATAAAGATGAAATGTGCTGTTTAGAGGGAATTCACAAAATTCTTAGAAAATATATAAACAGCAAACTTTTACAAATGTGAACTTGTGTTGTGTTTAGCCTCATGATTAACATAAGGGTGGAATACATTAAGGTACATTTTAATACAAGACATAAAGATAAAAATGAAAAAGAAGATGCTTTGAAAACAGATTAGGATCTTATGATTGACATCTAGATATTTCCTTCAGGCACTGAAACGACTTAAGTAAGTGAACAAAATGAATCATTTCTGAATTATTTGACCTTATTCCAGCAGTCTATTCTCTCTCTCTCCATTCATTCCTCCCTCTCTCAGTTTCCATGCGACCACTGATCCACATGGAAGCACTATAACCCACCCTAACTGTGAAAGTTAAATGCTACCCCCTTCCACCTTACAGAGTTTAGGCTGATCGAATGTGCCACCCTGTCGGACAGATCTCTCGGAATACGCAGATCTCCCAGAGAACTTAGAATGCATGCACATAGCCAGATATTCACCCAGCTTCTACAATCAGTGTTCAGAAGTCGTACTATATTAGTTCTGAACACACAAAACAGATCAAAAAAGATTTGATCCAAAGAAAACTGTTCATGGTGCACTTAGTCTTGCCTAGTATCAGTTTAAGTCTCAACACAATACTATAAAGGTAAAAAAAATAGCTTTAATATCAAAAAAGATAAAAACATCAATGAGGCGAAATATAAAGAAAATTACATGAACAAGAGAATAAGACAGAAAATTACAGCAAAAATTGTTTTGCAAAAAATCATCAATCACAAGAAAAATACCGCTTAAAAGACCCACTGACTAAGAAGAACAAAAGAAAACTATCCCAGTATAACAGCTAACAGCTATAACAGCTAGCGGCCTCGCAGGCAGCACTTCACCTCTTCAGTATCTTTCCCTTACCTTTTTTCTAAGCTATAGTTTAGGTAAGGGAAAGATACTGACCTCGGAAGAGACGAAGTGCTGGATAGTTTTCTTGTGTTCTTCTTAGTCAGTGGGTCTTTTAAGCAGTGTTTTTCTTGTGATTGATGATTTTTTGCAAAAAAAATTTTGCTGTGATTTTCAGTCTCATTCTCTTGTTCATGTAATTTTCTTTATATTTCGCCTCATTGATGTTTTTATCTTTTTTGATATTAAAGCTATATTTTTTACCTTTACAGTATTGTGTCAAGACTTAAACTGATACTAGGCAGGACTAAGTGTACCATAAACAGTTTTCTTTGGATCATATCTTTTTTGATCTGTTTTGTGTGTTCAGTAGTTAAAGCTGTTGGTTTTCACCTCCCAGATTTAGGGAGTCAATATGTCTTGGTTACCTATAGCCTGTGCATAGGTTCCTATATGTCTTGGTTACCTATAGCCTGTGCATAGGTTCCTCCTTTTTCATTGTTATATTAGTTCTGAATCCAACTCACAGTTATCAATTGTTTTGCCAAAAAGGGTCTTTTACTGACCCTTTTAGAGATATCAGAATACAACTTTCTGTCCTTATGATGTGCTTATATCACCTACAGTAAAAATATCTGTGTTTTTTAGGTTAAGGTAAACTACTGCTTCAACAATCTGCTCCTATAAGCCTATTTATGCAATCAATTTGGTATGAAATCATCAAGATCATAAAACAATTATTGCGTATTATTATTATTGTGTAACACTTAGTTTTCCCTCTCTCTGTTGTTTTCAGAGTTACAAGGAGAGAAGACTGTACTGTATATCAATAATAAAAAATTAACCAATTCTTGTTGCACGTATATTTTATTTTAGGTTTGAAAAAAAAAATACAAAAGGTTAGATGGTAGATTCTTACAAGCAGCATTCTCGAACTTTGTGTCCACTCCCTGTTGTCAAACGTGCCTAGCGTCAAACAGCAAAAAAGGAGCAAATTTGCACCTCTACAAAATCATGTGGAATTGTATCGGGGTAAAATGTAACATAATTAGAATTGTGATGTTTCTTTGCTTCCAATGTAAACTTTTGCTGCATTTTAAAATGAAAATTGTTTTGTATTGAGTGGTTTAAGCAAAAGTTAACTATATTTCCTGCATGCTTAAAATAAATTGTTACCCCTCTAACTGTAACATGGGTCCGGATTCACAGTTACATAGTTTTCATCTTACGTTCGTTGTTTTAAGAATCGAGGGCCGTATTCAGAGAACCGCACTTTCTCTGATTTCCGTGCATATTTTTAAGTATGTTTAAACTGCACATGCGTAGTAACCTTTTATACGCAGTTAACAATACGCGCAGAAGTGCCTAACGGACGGACTTGTGAATCGGACGTGGAAAAATCTGCACGGAACTCTTGCGGAAATATACGCACGGAGGGATTTGCATAGAAATGGGTGGGGAGAGCCATTTAAATGAAGGAAAGTGGGCGCGATTACACACGTACGGAGAACACATACGCACGGAAATTGATGCAGATAGTTAGGGCTGGTCTATGGTGGCGGAAGTCTCCGTGAGGACGGATTTGCAAGGGGAGTGACTGGGGTTTGGGTGGGTGTAACTTGCTCCGTACGTGCGTATATTTGCGAGCCGATCGCCAGACGGATCTCTGAATACGGCCCAGAGCTATTACACATGCGTAGTAGTTTATTTACGCTATCTACGTACCATTTCTATACGCGCGCTTATGCAATCTACGTACAGAAATGGTACTTAGATAGCGTAAATAAGCTACTATGCATGCGTAATAGCTCAAATCTTTAGAACAACGTATGTAAGACGAAAACTACGTAACTGTGAATCTGGACTATAGTTTGTCCAGATGTAGAATCTTTTTTTGTTTAGTATAGTTTTGCATGTGTGCTAAAAGACACTTACTGCTGATGTAAAAAGAAAAATACGGTAGATGTCAATATTTTTACATGCTTCTACTATATCCTAAGTAACATTAGTGCTATCATGTTGATCTAATAGAGAGTAAATAAGTGCATCCATACGCAGTCCACGTTCATCCCATCAGTACAACACACGTCACTCAGCTTTGTAGTACAAATAGCATGTCATTAATCAGTACTCATAAAAGTACAGTCAGCATGAGACCCACGTTATAAATAATATACAATTTGAAAGATGGTAAAATGTATACAATGCAATAAACTGGAAAGGACCACTAAACCACAAAACTGGGATTTATTTTTAGATCTGAATTATAAAGATGAAATACATGGTTCATCGTTAACCTGATATTCTCTGCATCTCAGTGAAAAAAAACTATTACATCCCTACAGCATAGTATAGTTGAAGAACTGCTAATATCATAGGATAGTGTCCTAAGGGGATCTGATAGAGGTCAGAAAGCTGAGAATTCAGTCATTTCATCTATTATGTCATCGATGCTTCTACTCCTGCATATGAATAAAATAGTCTCTCCATTGAAGGTCACTGAAGGTCATCCTTGAAGAGTACATTTAAATTGAGCTTTGATCCTATTTCACCAATATTTACATGAGGCTCATAACTGTTCAAATTATATTTTGTATTGGGTTTTTTCTTTTATTATTTTGCAGAGGAATACATCAAGGTGAACAGTTGGGCCTTAAGTGATGATCATGATTTCTGTTATCTTAGGCAGATTTTATGATCTGGAGCTAGCCCGAGATTTACAAGTCCCCTGGCTTAGCACCCTAGGCAAGGGTCCTTTACTAGTATCAGTGACAAATGCCCACAATGGTACCAACTGTTTATGTATTTTCCACAAACACTGTGGTAACATATATGAAACATAAATGTATTCTCTTAAATTGGATAAAATGTTATGCCCACAGTATAGCCAAGCTCATTAGATGGTCCCAGAGTGGATCTTTGGTTTATAATACACTCCATAGTAAAGTCTCATTCTATGGTACATCTCCATAATAGTTCTCCATTTTATAATACTCCTAACAGTGGAAAACCAGCAAATACTTTGTCCCATAGTTGTTATCCATTTCATAATATTCCTTACAATAGAGCCCTAGTCCATAATATACTCCCACAGTAGAGGGGTGTGGGTTACCGCTTAGAGTGGATCTATTTCGATAGAGCCATTCTCTCCCAGCCAGTTTCAAACTGGCTAGGATATTGATTGCTTAACCCTCGATGAGGCATAGCAATCGATCCCCAGAGCACCGAACACCCTTTCCCTAATTCTAACCCTAACTCTCCCCTTCCATTACCCTAACCCTAACCCTCCCTTTCCTCCAGCCTGACCCTAACCTTCCCTTCTCCCTAGACTGACCCTAACCCTCCCTTCTCTATAGCCTAACCCTAAGACCCCCCTCCCCGCACAGCCTGACCATAACCTTCCCCTTCTTTGGTCTTAACCCTAACCCTCCCTTCCTAAGAGCCGAACCCTAACCCACACCAAGACTAAAAGTCCCTGGAGAGGTTACTCCCTTCTATGGAGCTAGTGGCTGGTCTGCGGCGAAAATAAATGGGTGATTATGCCGATCGCATACTCACCCATTCATTAAAAAAATAACCTGAAATGGCTGCCATTCAAAATAGATACAGCCAAAAAGGAACTTTCACCTGTCTATTTCTAAAAACAGGCCATCGGAGCGGGGACTCCCACCGGAATAGAGCTACTATGCATGCGTAGTAACTCCTTTACGCTATCTACATACCATTTAAAGACCGCGCGTCCACAATTTACGTAACAAAATGGTACGTAGATAGCATAAAGGAGTTACTATGCATGCGTAGTAGCTCTATTCTTATAACTGCACACTTAAGAATCAATGGTCTGGATTCAGACTTAAGAAGTATCTTGAATTTAAGGACCAAATTAATAGATGCGTGTTTATAAAGTATGCAAATATACGGATGTCCGTGGCAAGGCATCACCCATGACATTCCTCTCACAAAGACGGAGTTTCGGTGACTTACGCGTCCATATGGCAACATTAAATCTACATGTGTTAGTTCCTGATGTACGTGCGTACATTACTAACCGCACCCTCAAAAGGCCATTTAAATGCCTCCCTCCACCCACTTTAACGTAACTTTGCACGTATGGAAGACACCCACGTCCCTCCGTACGTATGTCACTAAGTGCGATTCAGTAATTTGTGCCTAAATCCTACGTAACTTGCATAGATAAAGTTACTAAGCATGCCCGGATCATCCAAACCTAAAAATACGCATGCAAAAACTAGCAGAATCGTATCTGTGAATCCGATCCTAAGAGAGGAAAGTTACTCCTGAGAAAAACCATGTTGATTGCAGGGGGAGTCAAGTTAATTGTATTCTTTGCATGCAGGGATATATCTTTGAATTGCTTCCTGCACACAGATACTGATCAGCTTTACTATCACACTGTTATTTAGACTTTGTTTGGGAAATATCACCTCTCAACACTAATACTGTTTGCAACAGATGAAATATGACTCCTCTGCAAACAACATGGTTTAGCCCAGGAGTAACTTTCCTCTCTTAATTTCAAGCTCCTTCTTAAGTCTAGATACAGCCTAATATTCTTAAGTGAGAATCTGACTCTATAGGCCTGATCCAGACCTACGATCATCTGCGTAGCGTATTAACGCCGAACGTACCACCGATGCATGGAAATAGGCACTTCCCTTGCTCGTAGTTTAGCTTCCATACGCTCTGCAAACCCTACCCTAACTTTTGTGTTCGTACCCGCAGCCGTCCCAACGTTCATTGCATATTAACGACGCTTATACTGTACGATTTAAATGCCTCACCCTGCTCCCAGTGCGTGGTTACGGATTTCATATGGCAGGCACGCCCCCATGAGCGGTAATACGAAGCGGTTACAAATAAGGCACATACGCTAAGATTTTCAGAGCCTAAAATGAGCTTAACATCTGCTCTGCGTTTGCGCAGTAAGTACAAATGGCAGTTTTTATGCTTATGATCAGCGTAAAAACCACATCCGAGCGTAGGTCTGGATCAGGCCCTATATTTCTACAGTAATATGTCTCTTGGGGGAGGAGGGGAACAAAGGAAAGGTTAAGGTCCTACTCACATTCCTACTATTTTTTAAGATTTATTTCACATCCATCTCATTTGGAAGAGGATTTAAAACACAACTAAGTTATGAGCACAGTTTCTGTAATGCTACATAATTTAGATACTGGATATTGTAAATGCTTTTTTTGATATCATTAAGAACAAACTCTGGTTGCTAAAGATTTGTACTAGTATTTAAAAAAAACCTCTGAATAATAGACCTTTTACAACACTACAAATCATTTTGCAGGTAACAAGAAGAAAGTATAATTAGGTGAAAGACTAGAAAAACTGCTTTATAAAAAGGTTGTTGGAAAATTAATTTATGGTCCGCTGATGATACTAAAATTCACAGCATGCCTTACAAAACATAGGCATGCTATGCCTTCTATTACTTTATGCGGCAGCATACGTAGGGTTAAGAGCATGCCGCAGTATGTTTTTTTTTGTAAAAACACATTTAAAACAATTAAATATTTTTTATATATTTTTTAATAAGGAGCACAATATGTGGAGATTTTTTAAAATAATTCTAAGCTAGAGGGTGCAAATTAACCCTTCAAAAATCTACATACATCACTGTTGATTATATTAAATTCTTAGCGAAAACGCACCTTTTGTAAATCAGGCGAATTGTGAGCACAAATTGCTGGAAAACTGCGGCAATGGCTGAGGATTTATAATTACAACAAAAATTGCCCTTTAGTAAATCCGGCCCAGTGCCTACATTCAGCAACTGCTCAAAGTCAGGAACTTGCACAGTGCCTGTATTCACCAAATTCCTGGCGTTTGGAATTAGTGCTATACCTCAATTTCCAAATCGTCAAGACTAAGGGCCTGATCCAGACCTACGCCCGCGAGTGTAGCGTATGATCGCCCGGGCGTATAAACTTTCACGCCCATGACACTCCCATTGATTGTACCTACTTACGGGGACTATCGTCGTACTAAACGCACGCCCCTTGGGCGAAAAATACGCTCAAAATACGCTTGCTGTACGCTCATGTCCTTCGGACGACCGGAGGTTGTCGTACTGCACATGCGCAGTGCGTTTTTTCGCCTGGTTTTACGCTCCCGACCGGCGTACGATCGCTTGCGGCCGTAGGTCTGGATCAGGCCCTAAGCCACTAGTGATATACTTTATTCCATTGATTTGCTTTCTCAAAAGATTATGGTAAATAAAAACTCTAGCAAATTATGGAAATTGATGAAATATTACAATTTTCACCTTACCCATAATTTTCATTTCTGCTTCTATCTTACAGATGGTCGAATAATTTGCTTTAGAAGATGTTCCAGTAATAACTCATCTGTTTGGGGAGTGAAACAGAATCTCAGCCACTGGAATTTGTTTTTGTGGACACTGGATTTACAGTAAGCAGAGTTTTCATTTGATGTTATTGTTACATCGTTAACTCTATTTATTTTCCCTAAACTTTCGTTTTTGATCATTTGCAGCTTTCTTGCTCTGTGTGCACGATGCCAGTTTTACAGTTTTTGCTGCCAATGTTGACGACTAATCAAAGAAAATTCGATATTTGATTCCTTTAAGTCATCCTAACAATTGTTTTGTTCCATCTGTTGAAAAAAAAAAAATCAATACCATAATTATAAAAAGACTACATGACAACAAAAAAGTAACAAAAATATTATCACTATAAATGGTCCGGATTCACAGTTACGTAGTTTTCGTCTTACGTACGTTGTTTTAAGAATTGAGCTACTACGCATGCGTAGTAGCTTATTTACGCTATCTACGTACCATTTTTGTATATAGATTGCGAAAAGACCGCACTTACGCAATCTATGTACAGAAATGGTACCCATGCGTAGTAGCTCAATACTTAAAACAACGCACGTAAGACGAAACTACGCAAATGTGAATTCGTACCAATGTTATTTCCTGTCTAGGAACTGAATTTGTGAAAGAAAACATTGCTCTAAGTGAACCTAAACCACAACTACATTACTGTACAGATTTTTCTTCTCGGTGGCATCAGTTATTTGTTCTACTCTCTCAGTGATCTGCTCATTGAGGTCTTGCCATGGTTACAAAGTACAGTTTTAATAATTTTAATGGTATGAGTTACTGATAACAGGGCATTATGCTAATTGCCCCAATAACAACAGTTAATTAGATCTTATCGATTCAGAGGTAAGACCGCAAGCGGAGTAATTCAAGCTGCTTGCATAAGTCTCCTTGCATGTGACATTGGGCCTGATCCAGACCTACGCCGATACGCTGTGCTTAGTAAAGCACAGCGTATCGGCATGTACCTCCCCCGACTCTCCCACCTGTCCTCAGCGTAACAGCGTCGGACTCCCCCTGCCCCATCATATTTACCCTCGCTAACGCCGGCTGAAGGCTACCCTAACTTAAGCCGGCGTAAGCGAGGGAAAATACGCTCGAACAGGAGCATGTTAACTAAAACCCCTCCCACATTAATCTACCTCCCCCAGCCTACCTACACTAACATTTGCGTAGTAACAGCGAATTGTTACTACGCTGATGCTACGTTTCCGTAGTTACGCCGGCCAACGTCTGTCCGGTGCATGCGCAGATCGGCATTTCAGTCGATCTTATGCTTATGTCTGGCGTATTACCACCGGGCAGCGTAGGTCCTGAATCAAGCCCATCTGCTCTTGCATGCGTCAAATGTTATGCAACGGATCTCCATGAGGACGGAACTCTGGGGGGAGGTGGCATTAAGCTGGTCCGTACAAACACAGATCCGTGCGGTAAACTTAAGGTCCATAGCTCCAACAAACATACCCAAATTCACTCCCCTCTTCCGCATGTATTTACAGACCTCCAAATGTATGGAAAGCGTGCAGGGGTGTAAATCCAGTCCGTCATTTGTATTGTTGGTTTAAATAATGTCGAGCTATACATTAATGCAGATACAAAAGATTCCCGGGGCCAAATTGAGGCTCTTAAAAGGAGGTGGAACACACCCTCCACTTACAAACCTTCTGAGGAAAGGGGGCATACCCCATGAAACGCGTCAAGGCTAACTCTGATTTGGAGGACTCACAATTCAACTGCAAGGCGCATATTATAAAACGGCAGAGTACCATCGTTACTGGGAGGGCTTGCATTGTGTTGCCTTTTGGAGCGCTCCAAGTACCCCTTACCTGCCGGGAAATCATCTAACCTTGTAGCTGCATGGCAAATACCAGGTGAATTAATTCCATCGTTTTTACCAGTGTGGAGATCACAGCCGGGACATCTCCTAAGTCTGCATCTTGCATTTCTCATCACATCTCCTGGAAACCAGCAACTGCTCCAGCTCCTACTGACTATTAATTGTATTGTTCCACAGGAGACTCTAGTGTGTTATACAGCCGGTAATTGGTCCATGGTTCCATATGTTCACCTGCTAAACAATTGGAACATTAACTACGTTCCACTGACCTTATATAACTGTAAATTCTCAGGAGGTCACTTTATTTCCTAGCCATCGGTTTTGGGACCGTCCACAGTATTCACACCATTCTATAATTGTTTTCATCTTTTGAAGTCTTCAACTATGGAGCATTCTTATATGCTTGTTATCAAGCTTGACTAATTGGAACTGGTTTATTTGTGTCTTTTAAACCGATCTCCAAGCTGCAAACTCCACACAATACTATTGCCTATGTCAGCCAATGGAACTTATTGCTAATATATCTGCATGTTGAATGTTTTTTTTTTTCTCTTACACAACAACGTTTTTTAATGTTATTTGCTCTCATATATTGAGGTGTTCAATTAATAAATTCTAATTTTCGACAGTTACTGTATTCTGAATGTTTTGGTTTGCCTAAGCGCTGACTAGTATAT
Organism: Limnodynastes dumerilii; assembly: GCA_011038615.1. Lineage (NCBI taxonomy): Eukaryota > Metazoa > Chordata > Amphibia > Anura > Limnodynastidae > Limnodynastes > Limnodynastes dumerilii. The sequence goes on along the minus strand of WWET01000860.1, from coordinate 243,503 downwards.
TCTCTTGTTGCTTCCACTTTTGTGGCTCTTAGGCGGAGGGCCACACTAGTTTCTTGTGCTCTGGCATTTGAATGTAGTGAACATTAATCAGACTGGGGCCATTTGTTTTCTAGATACAAAAGATGAATGAGTTAAAAAATTAAAAACTTTATGAATTTTTGGACTCTTGGGGCCCCTCTACCGATATGCCAAAATATCCACACCACACAATTTCCTTTGTAAATCAAGCAGAACCCTCCATAGGCTCCTAGATTCATTTCAACAGTGTCCAGTTCTTGAGGGATTCGGTGTTCCGGAACATTAGAGACTCACTGATAGACACCAGTATTTTGACTATATTGTAGATAAAAACAGTGCTTTGTTTGTCATAGAACGCACCGGAATGGTGTTCTGGCACCTACGGATTGTCCAAGTTTTAAAAGTGTCAGCAGCAAAATAATTAAAACGGTGCATGAGGTACTGCATGTGTACTTCGTCCTCGCTGGTTGTGATGGCACTGCTCGGCTTGTGATTGGTCACGTTGTCGCGCATGAGTTGATGTGAGTTCCAGCACCTTTTTTCTTACAAAAAAACTCTGGATAAAACTATTGTTGTCAATAATCTGACACTTCTTCCACAGAACAGCACAACAGGTTTTGAGTATCGGTACAAACATACAAGCACACACACTATTATATTTAGACAGTCCCTCTACTTTGATTAGCAGGTGATTTATGTGCAGAGAAATGGTGACTGATCAATGTGGAGGTCATAGTGGGCATTGTATAAGATACCAAGAAATGACACAGAAGAGAAATGATCACAAGACAGACCATAAAGAGAGAAAAAGATGATGATCAGATCATTAGGGCCTGCTCTGAGAGATTTTATTCCCTATCTGTCATTCTGAGCATCCTGGTCTAGGATAACCAATATTATATTCTAATGATGACAGAATCCTCTGCCAGCAGACCATAGCCTTGAGATCTCTGGTCATCAATGGCATTATATTTATGAGTGTATGGGCCCCCAAGACTTATGAGCCTCTATGCACTACACGCACTGCACCCATGATATGCACTATTTTGCTAAACACCCCAGCAAGTGGACAATACATTGTTTCTGACCTGTACTCTATAATGTCTGTAACATTGGGGTGACATTACTGTATAGCATCTATTTGTCTTGTAATGTGTATTCTGCACAAAGAGTGTTCAGGAATCATGGGTTATTACATCCACCACCATTGCAGTTCTGCTTAATATTTAGTATTTTTTTATTATCAACAAAACCTTTTGTTCCATTCCTTATGCGGCAAGTACATGCAATGCAATGAGGTAAAAATATTGCAGTGACTGAAGTTCCTTCCAACAAAATATACCAACTGATATTAGGAATAAGAGTGACACAGGTATGCATCACAATACTAACAGTGGTCAATAATGAACAAATTCTCAATATTTACAGAAATAGATCATTCTAAGGGCCCAATTCAATTAACCTTGATGCCTGGTCGCAGTGTAATTTTTCCCAAATTAGCATCACGGATTTCAATATGGACCTCATAGAGGTGCGTATTAAAACTCGCAAATTTTACTTAGTGTAATAGACGGAAATAGGCGCACTTTGTGTTTATTCCGATCTTTGCAGTCAATTGAATCGGGCCCTAACTGTTTAAATTGCACCAATTTGTTTGGCTTCACTTACCTGGTAGTCTGCACCATGCTATCACACTATAGTGATAGTAAGTCGTCATTATCTACTAATAATTATAAGTTTACTGTACTTAATAATTAATATTCAGCTGTAGGCTGTACATAGCAAGAAAAGAGGGGAGATATATTTAGATGTATAAACTGCAACAAAACATATTGAAGATGTTACACTATTTAAATATGTACCAATCTACTTTAACAATAAATTGAGGAGACGATTTAGACCCTACGTCAGCCGAATTCCGCAAACTGCTTATAGAATTCCACTGAATTTCTGGCTATGCGCATGCTAGATGTTCCACAACGGATCTCCAGGCATACAAATCTTAGTTCCGTAATCCAAAACTCCATATGGTGGGCATGGGGAGCATTTACATTTTACAGTTAGGGCAGGTTTTTCCATTTCCGCGTTGAACAGCTGATCCGGACATGTGACTTAAGGCAGCCTCATGGCAGCCTAACCCATCTAAAGTCTGTACTAGAGAGGGGAATGACAGGAGAGTGCTGTCCCCTCTGCTATGCAGACTGCTAGCCATCTGTACATGCAGTAAACGCACACAGAGGTCAGGATCCAGTCCAGAAGTTCTATGTTGTTCCTTGCTGTTAAATCATATTTCCCAAAAATATCATGCTAGAAAAAATTGGCAATTCTAAAATATAACCACTTGGTGTTAATAGTGGAGAACCCTGTATTGGCAAGTGCAGGCTGGATGAGTTCCAATAACTGAGGATTGAGTTTACCCCAGGAGGTCCCGAGAAGCTCTCGGTTGTGATTGGTACAATTGGTATAATAGTGTGTGTGTGTGTGCTTGTATGTTTGTACTGATACTCAAAACCTGTTGTGCTGTCCTGTGGAAGAAGTGTCAGATTACTGACAACAATAGTTTTATCCAGAGTTTTTTTGTAAGAAAAAAGGTGCTGGAACTCACATCAACTCATGCGCGACAACGTGACCAATCACAAGCCGAGCAGTGCCATCACAACCAGCGAGGACGAAGTACATATGCAGTACCGCATGCACCGTTTTAATTATCTTGCTGCTGACACTTTTAAAACTTGGAAACTCCAGATTCATAGACCCGGACATATTGCATCTTTAAGACCACATATACGCAATCTACGCAACGAAACGATACGTAAATTATGTAAAACAGTTACTACGCATGCGTAGTAGCTGTTATCGGTAAATGAATTACGTATGTGCAATACGTCCGGGGCTGTGAATCCGGCCCGTTATCTGTTACTTACCATACATTAATTTTGCCTGCTGCACTATCCAAGGTCTTTATTCTCCGGTCTAAATCGATCTGGAGAATGGCTTGGCCAAGCGGTATATTAATGTATGAGATCAGAAAAGATTAACCCACAGGTGACTTTTCCTTTCAGTTTCTTTGTGCCTATGAGGCTACCACTATTTTCAACCATGTAGGTTATTGAGCGCACATTCCTGACTTTTGTGTTTGCTTATAAATATACTGACATTTCATCCAAAGAGCTATATGTGCTTATTGTGAACTACCATTGATTAGTTTTCTTATAGTGCACAATAAGGTTTTTTATATTATTTATATATACAGTATATTTTGTAATGTTTATAGTGTTTATTTCAAGAAAATGCATTGATGTCTATTGATGTATATTGAAACAAGTGCTGTTCTTTTTATTATCAAATACTAACATTGGGCCAGATCCTGAGCTAAGTACGCTAGCATTTGTACGGCAAAATCGGCAATTTGTATGTACTGCACATACGCACGCCAGATGTTACACAACGTTACTCTGATCGTACATAATTTCAGTGTAAATACGAACAAAAGGGTGTGTCTTCCAGAAATACGCTTAATAGGCAGAGGGAGGCATTTAAATCGTACAGTATAGGCCGGGTTAGACCGCTATGTACATCAATGCATTACGTACATCAGTATTTATGCTTTGAAAAGTTAAGGCAAACATAAACCGAGTAAACTAACTATGTACAAGCGAGGGGAGTGCCTAGGGAAGTGCATAGTACTTACGATAGCGTAAATACGCTACGACAGCGTACCCCATTATATTTAAATTAAGCGCTGTATTTTTTTTTCTATATTTTTCTTTTTATAATTATAACATTTTTATTACATTAGTTACAAAAAACCAGTAAAGTTGTAGAGGGAAAAAAAGCAGGTCGGGCCTCAAAAACGTAATTCTTTATGTGCAGTATATTTATTATGGGATAGTTTCCTTATTACATATAAATGACAATGTGTCACTGATTGCTTCATAAAAGCACTGCACCATTCCTTTTTTATTTATACACAATAAGGAGAGAAAAAAACAGTATGTGCCTTTTTGCAAGAAATGGATGAATAGATATCAACAAAATAATCTCTTAGAATATTATTGTATTATAACCTGCACTTTACATAATGCCAAATGTACACTAACCACTGTAGGGATTTGTTTCTCTAACAAAAGGACTTTTAGTGACTAAATACCCAAACATTTCTATTAACCAGTTTGGAGCCTTTGAATAAAACAAAATCAGGAGGAGCTGATACTATACATGCATTTCCATTTAAACAGATGCTTAAGGATTGTATACATTACAGAATTAAGCATGCAGTGTATTAGAGCAATAGGGAGCATTTAGATTAGAAATCTACTCTGCTGTGTATACCCTCTACACTGATGTGCAATGAAATTACAAACCGTTTCTATTACAAAGCTGGTGTCTGAGTTGCCTGAATAATTATATACAGAACACTTAGTAAAATAGGACTAGTATTAAAAGCACAATTAAAAACAGCAGGCTGTTTATGTCTGATTAATACACTGGTAACTGGAGAAATGTGACGTGTTTCATAAAATAAAATATATTAGATGCAGGGTTAGAATTTATACTTGAAATATCCTGTACTTTGTAAAGGCAACAATATATATATAT
>WWET01000860.1:220864-234134 GCA_011038615.1 Limnodynastes dumerilii | reverse complement strand
TGCTCTGCTCTGCGTATGCACCGGATGACATCACCGACGCGCTGTTCATCATAATGTGCCTGTCAGAAGATGGCAGCCATTGCAGAGCTAGGAGAGTCGGCAAGTGAGAAGTCAGAAGAGCGCCACGGAAGAGGAAGCAGGACACAAGTGTGCGTGAATTTCTTGTTGAAAAGATGGTAACCCTAGAATTCACCTCTCCTTAAAAGTGCTCTGCGTATGCACCGGATGACATCACCGACGCGCTGTTCATCATAATGTGCCTGTCAGAAGATGGCAGCCATTGCAGAGCTAGGAGAGTCGGCAAGTGAGAAGTCAGAAGAGCGCCACGGAAGAGGAAGGAAAGCAGGACACAAAGGTAAGTAAAAAGGAGAGAGGCTGGAGAAACATGGTGGGGAATACTGAGGAGAGCTGCAGGCACATGATGGGGAATACTGAGGGGGGGCTGGAGGCACATGATGGGTGTACTTTGCAGGACACCCATACACAAACCCTGGCAATGCAGGGACTGCCCCCACCTGGTGACACAGGGACTGCCCCCGGTAACATAGGGACCACCCCCGGTGACGCATGTACCTCCCTACGCATTTTACTTTTCTCCCTGAAATGATTTTTTAAAGTAGGCAACCATGATCCACACTGTTAGAGAAAGTTCTTCTTACAGTGTCATGTGACCTTCCTGGCTTAATAAGAACTTCTCCCTTTTTCCCACAGCAAGGACTTGACTTCAAGGTAAGATTTGTGTTTTTTTTTTTAATTACTATTACTAATCACTTAGTAATCAAGGAGGGAGGGCTTTAGAAATAGCTGTGTATTTTTTTTTTAAACAATTTTTATGTCACATGTATTAATATAGCAACATTAGAGGATATCATTATTTTATGTGATAGATAGATGTTGCTACTGTGTTTGCTGCGTAGATTGTTGTAAGCAGTTGTGTAGAAATGGCACCCAGAGGCTTAGAATAAATAAATTTAAAGTACAGAAAATGCATTCAATGTTTCAGGAGCCCTGTATGACCAAATCTGTTTCTGTGAATGACAGTGACCGTCACATAGAAATAGATTTGGTCATACAGGGCTCCCGTAGCAGCCCTGTATAACCAGCTCTGCTTATGTTGACCCATGACCTCCGGGAAAGGAACAGACAGCGTGGGAGTGCCAGGGAGGAAGAAAGCAGAGAAACAAGGTAAGAAAGAATAAGAGGGGCAGAAAGATGGAGGGTGGATAATAAGGGGCAGCAAAATATAGGCTGGATAATAAACAGAGGTAGATATATGGAGGCTGGACAACAGGGGCAGAAATATGGAGGCTGGAGAATAAGGGGCAGTAATATGGAGGTTGGACAACAGGGGCAGAAATATGTAGGCTATACAATAAATGGGTGGAAGTCCTCACTTAGAAAGTGAGGAAATAGGGACAACTGTTAGTTCCTTTTTGGCTGTCTCTATTTCGAATACCCATCTAATTTAGAATGTTTTGTTCAGAATGGATGAGTATGCCTATCGCAGCTTCAGTGGACCACCGGAAGAGCTAAGTAACCTCTCCAGGGACATTGGGTTAGGTTAGTGCTATGGTGAGGCTATGGTAAAAGGGAGGGTTAGGTTCAAGCTGCGGGCAATGGAGGGTTAGGGTCAGGCTGCCGAGAAGTAAGTGTTAGGGTCAGGCTGCGGGGGGAATGGAGGGTTAGGGTCCGGCTGTGGGGAAGAGAAGGTTAGGGTTAGGGTGATAGAAGGGAAGGGTTAGGTTTAAAATTAGTGGAATGGTTAGGGTTATTTTTGCTACTTACCTTTCAAAGCACTGTGTTCGGTGCTCCGGGGATCGATTGCTATGCCAGTTTCGAACCGGCTGGGAGAAAATGGTCCTATCGGAATAGGGCCGTTCTAACTGGGGACCCACACCCACAATGAACAGGGGCAGAAATATGGAGGCTGGACATAGAAACGGGAAGACAATGTGGAGGCTGGACATAGAAACAGGGGCAACTATATAGAGACTGGACAAGTAAAAAGGGGCAGACAATATGAGGGCTGGACATATAATAAGAGGCAGACAATAAGGAGACTTGACATATAATATGGGACCGACAATATGGAGACTGGACATATAAACGGGCATACATATGGATCTGGGCATAAAATAAGGGGCACATCTGGGTGGTTTAAGACACACTCACTTCCCCATACACGCTCACTGGGTGGTACAAGACACCCCCCACCTCTACCATGCCATAAAAATTTTGTCCCTCTTTCCAATTTTCAAATGTTGGGAGGTATGCTAAGAGGGAACACCCACTTGATAACTCTGTCTGAACTTCATAGCTGTTGAATCTGGATTGATTGGAATGATATTCTGTCAGTTAGCACTGGCTTACAAGCAAACATCTTCTATCCAATTGATAATAACAGCACAAACACTTGTAAAGTGTTTTTCCAAGAATAAACATGTTTGGTAGCTATAACAATAATTGTTTTACTGACCTTCGCTCTGACCTCAAAAACTCAGCTTAACATTAATTCCTTCATGTGCTTTTTATGCAAATAAAAATAGGCCATTTTAAGTATTTTAAGGAACTGATTATTTTTAGCATATGTAAAATATTCAAATAATGATAATTGCTGCTACAATTTCTTATTTTATTGTTACATCATAATGTAAATTATAATTTTATGTAAAATCTATACATAGAAGTATAATATGGTTTATGCAGTCAAAATTATTTTTTTTTATCTGTTCAGCATTATACACAGTAACAGACCAAACTGACCAAACAATCGATGTTGTAAATAGCTTTTTTAAAGCTTGTCCTAATTTGAATAACTTTAAGCTCTTCAATGATAGATGCCTTAGAAAATTGTTTAGGATTTAGAAAAGAAAGCATTAAAAATAATAGAAAGTGACCCTACAGTGACTTACTATTTACTTCAATAATCCTTTCTGTATGGATATAAACTTCTCTAGTTTTTTTTTTCTTGTTTTTAGATGCCTAAGAAAATTGTTTAGGATTTAAAAAAAAAAAACCTTAAAAAATAATAGAAAGTGACCCTACATTATGATCTTATTGAATAATGATAACAATAATGATAACAATAACATGATTCAAATATTAAAGCACTTGTTTTCCTTTTAAACAAAGTTTATAGTAGTATAATTAGACCTTGACACATTTCCTGAGTGTAACTTAATGCTCTATGTTATGAAAATTCCACAAATGGGAGTCTGCTATATAACTTATTCACTAGTGTGTTCCATTATCACACACAATGACAGCACAGTTAACAAAAGTAAACCCTAAAAAAAATGCACCTTTTGTATGTAAACCTACAGATTCACCAGAGAAAAAATGAAAATCTAGGTAAATAATTCGTTCTTTAACCAAAAGCTTTGACTTAGTAACTTAGGGGCTGATTCAGAGATGCGATTGCGAAAAGATCGCAAATATACGCATCTAATGTTAAGATCCTAGCAGGTTCCAGCCCACTGCATAAAGAGTCACTCCCCTTGCAAACAGCGGTGGATCTTAAACTTAGACCACCATTGACTAGCCCTAACTCTGCGCTGTCATTTGGGATCTTAAGTGACGTGGTAGCGTTCATTTAAGATCCTAAGTGTCTGCCCGCGCCCACTTTCTCTCATTTCCCTGCCTCCCCCCGCCCATTTCCATGCAAATCCTTAAGATCATAAAGATTCGCAGCACTTAAGATCTTAAGTGCTTGCATGCGATTTAAACTTACGCTCTTAGCGAATTTACGCTCCTAACCGCTACGTAGACGGCGTTGCACTATTACTATGCATGCGCAGTTTTGCGAATTTTCTAGGATCTTAAATATACGCACCTAAGTGCCGTGGAAATCGTATCTCTGAATCAGGCCCTTAGTGTCTGAGTCAGGCCAAACTATTGCTCATAAACATACCAACAGTGGTTTAGCTGAGCCAATGACATGTAATACTATAGTATTTCATGTTTCCCATCAAGTAAAAGCACCATGTTTTATATATAGTAATATCATGCACTGCCTATTAAATGTTGCTTAAAAGAAGAAAGAAAAAGAAGAAAAATAAAACCTGCAATGCACATTTTTTCATAAAATTAAGGAACATGTAGACTGGTTTATGTTTTGTCTTTGAAAGTGTAGAACATAAATAACAAAGACTTGGTACAACTTGCACCAATGGAATCATTTCCAATAACACACTTTCCTCTTCCAGAGTTTAGTAAATTTAACCCCTTAACATTTCTTCTCCCTCTCTCGCACCTAAGGTGTGTAAGTGGCCTGACTTCACTGGAGGGCGCATGTTACGCTAGGCTGTGCTTCCCCTCCACTCACTAAAGCGGACAGGGGGAAGCATGCACTACGCTGATCCGCACTACTGAGTTAATGCAGGTTTATTGCAGTGTAGGCTGCCATAAAGCACGCATGAGAGAGGGGAGTGACGGGGGGCATGCACTCCCCTTTCTCTCTCGGACATACAGACCCCCACACGTACAAAAATAGTCTTTTAAAATGTGATCCAGTTTTGAATTCTATTCTTCCTGATCTCCCATGAGTTATTTATTTATTTTTTAAATAGTTGTCTAAAGAATGCCCTAGCCCATGGTACTATATTTAAGAGTAAGAGAGGGGAGAAAGTTAGAGAAATCTCCATTAAATCTTAAAAATGTGATCTTGAAATTCTTAAAGGCTGTTATAGATGTGGTTTGGGAATTGCATTGCCTGTAAATTTATTATAAACAACATAAAAAAATTGGAGACCCTTTCTTGAATAATGAGTGGTATATTAACAGTTTATTAATTGTTCACTGAAAGGGTGATAGACAAATGGAATATTCTCCCATCTGAGGTGGTTGAGGCCAATACAGTAGAACAATTTAAACATGCTTGGGATAAATATAAGGGTATCCTAAATTGTAAACCAAATTGAGGGTAAATAGGGTCTAGGGTCAGTATAGTTTTCAATAAACAAATGGGCAGACTAGATGGGCCATGTGGCTCTTATCTGCCGTCACTTTCTATGTTTCTATGACATTAAATTCGTGATTTATGTCCTGTTCTGCAGTTTTCCTTTGGTTTATGTAGGATGAACAACACATATTCTAAAGGCTAAATTTACTGAACATAGAAGAAGTATCAATGTAATTCTCTATATTCAGGGGGTCCAATAAAACGGTTAAAATTAATTAAGTTATTTAGATATTTCTAATAAAAAAAAAATTTCATATGGTTTTTGAAAGTTCTTTAGTGGACTCAAATTATAAAGGGGATCCAATAAAATGGTTGAAATTAATTAAATTATTTAGATATTTCTAATATAATTTTTTTTTTTCCATATGGTTTTTTAAAGTTCTTTAGTGGACTCAAATTATAATATTGTTTATCTGTATAATTTTTGTTTTTCTATTTGGAAGATTGAATTTGATCTAGTTTTAAGGTTACTGTCTCTTTAAGAGGACGGAGTTAAAAGCTAATATGTCCAGCAAGACTTCTTGACAGAATGTGGTATGCTTTTATAAACTTGTTTCTATCTTATCTATTGAAACTACACACAGATATTTAATGTAACTTACTTCATAAGGGAATTTTGAATGTTTTATTATAAATATGTTTTGTGTAAACCAATCAGAATTGAATGTGTGTTATTCAAATCAGACAATCATGCACCTGTGCTATTTTTCCCTCTGATAAAGTTGTCATGAACAACGAAACGCGTAAGGCCCACCTCAATCAATTACTATAGTGTGGGGACCCGTTTCCCTATTACAACCAGCACTTATTAATTGGGAGCCTTTTAAATGGATGACGTTGATGACATGGCAGCACATGAAATGCTATCAATGTATCACTTGTGAACATAGGCACGCCGAATCGGAAGTTCATTATTCCCATGGACCTCAGCCCAAGTGAACACAGGAATTTTACATTGCTCCTGGATTGGACGTTTCTATTCCCCCCATAGTGGTGGTAAGACCATTTCCAGGGCTGTGCCGCCAGCATATTGAGACAATTTATTGCTAGACTACTCCGATACGGAGAGGCTTTATTTACCGAGACAGGTGTGTCTTTATCAAATGCAAGTCTAACTTTTTATAAGCCTTTAAGCTGTTTAATGGTATTTGGTTAACCATCTAATTGGCACTGCAAGTTTATGCTCCGATTTATATGAATACAAGCTGCTGCATTATTGTCTATTAATTCCCTCTTTTTGGAATCAGTTTTCAACTTCTTAAACATCTTAGGGTCTCCCTATATTGTTTGTTTTATCATCTTTCTATGCAAACTGCTATAAGAATGATTGATTTCTTCTTGGGATACAGCTACTATCCTATTTTGGCCTTGAATTTAGTTGCTACCACATTGGGCCTGATCCAGAACTATGCCTCGGAGCGAATTTACAAGTGGCAGAGACGTAAAATCACTGTTTAGTACGCACTGCGCATGCGCACCATAGAAAATACGCACATTAACGTAGCGTAATTGTGAACGTATAGGCCATATGTGTCACGTAGGCAGGGGGGTTGTATTTAAAGTGTACAGTATGGGCGTGCTTAGCTGCGTAAATTCGTTCAGCCCATACGTACGTGTGCGTATGACTGCGGTTACGTTGGAAAAAGCTAAGGTAGGGTTTGGAAAGCGTATCTTGACAAAATACGTCCGTGCAAGGGGTGTGCCGAGGGGAATGTAACAAATTTACGCGCACGAAAATACGCTCCGCAAATAAACTAACAGCAAACGTTGTTCTGGATCTACCTCATTGTGTCTAATGTGCGTATTGTTATTTTGTTATTTTTTTACAACAATTATGATCTTTTATAGCTGTTTCAATATTGATATTTTACTGCTGATTATATGTTTGTCTACAGCTATGACTATCAGCTGCTTCAAATACATGTAGTAGTGTTCAGGTGGATAAGGGTTGGTGATTTTTATGTTATTTTTATAATGTTTTTTAGCATGTGAATAAATTGTAATTTTTGAGGTTGAATAAGTATTTTTCATGATTTGTATAAACAAAGTCTTTGGACATATTTTTTTTTTATGCTGAACTGAGGTTGTTAAGCCCTGCAGTGCACTTTGTTAAATAAAAACAAAAAATATAACATGGATCCAGACTTCTGTGAAAAGGGTGTTTTCCAGTTGCTAGGATGAGAAAATTCCTACATTGTTCAATGGTGTATGCACATGCTCCAGCGTTCAGTACGGATCTGGATCCAAACTTTAATTTTCTTATATTATAGGGGGGAATGTATGTAAATATTACAGAAAGCACGTGCTAAGCTCCCTCTGTCCTATCCAGACTTCCAAAGCAACCCTATTTTAAGGGTCGAAAGCTCAAGGTTGTCTGATCATAAAATCATGTGTGCAAGGTAAGTGGTCTCTCCTTGTCCATGCAGAAGGCTGGATCTAGGGTCAGGGCTGCCATCGGGGGGAGGGAGTTGTGACAATGGCTTGAAGCTGATGGTGGCCCGCCAATACTTAACTAGCTCTGTAGCAGCTGATATCTGCAGTATTTTACCACTGATACTTGATGCTCAGTGTTGTACATTATCAGGCCAATGTGCACAGGCCCGCTGTTAAAGCAGGTCCACAGCGCCCCGCCCCTATGTGACATCACCGATGACACGGGTCCTGCAGTTTCTGACAGCGGCCCTGTCCAGGGTGCTGCAAGTACTTAAGTCTGGATTCTGGCCAATAGCCTCCCTTCTACCTTGGATAACCTCCTTTCTACCCCACTTACTGACCACAATGGGAATGCTTTTCTCAGAGGAGCTACTTTAGGCTTGATTGGTGGGAATCTCTCTTCATGTCTATTACCCTTTACCCTTAGGGGATGTCCTGTTTAATTTTTATATACATATAAGATAAAAATCTATTTTTTATGTTGCTTTTATACTGTCTGTTTTTGTAAATAAAAAAATCAGTAATTTATACATTATTTTAATTATTCTTTCTTCACGTTTACTTTTTTTTTAAAATAGTTTTGTGTTAGATCTCAACTTCTTGCTTCACACTGCTAGATGAAATATTTAGTTGTCAGGGATCACACAGTGCTATCATAACACAGTCTGCATGCAAACATAATATATCTTAATTTCTTTTTTTGATACTGCATACCATATACATATTTCTGATCTAAGTCTGCACATTTGCTATGCAATAATATTGTCTGTGAACTAAACTAATTCCTTGAAGTCATGCTAAAATGTAAAAACTTACACAGTTATACTTTAATAAAATGTCTCTGATATATATAACATGGACACATATGAAACAGTGTGTAACCTCCTCTCTCAAATACAAATGCAGGTTGTGTGAGACACCATGATCAGAAACCCGCTGTCAGGGGCGGAATCAGGGGCCCCTAAAAAACTAAATTGTGGGGGCATCTACCAAAAATTAACAAACAGCTTCCCTCTATTCAATCTATATTAACCAACCCACATAGACACTTTATGAATTCAGTTCTCTTACCTTCCCCGGATCTTCTCTCCAGACTGCTCCTTTGCCGGCAACTGTAAAAACAATCAAATAAATTAATAAAGCAATGATGTTGCGCACACTGTGAAGATCACAAATGCAGCAATCCGTGATGGAACCCTGAGCATAAAAAAAACATCAAAAGGGGCTCTGCTGTAGTGCATGAGGATGGTTGTCAATGATTGACTTCCGTCTCCTAAACACACCATCACAGCCACTGGAATATGCCAGTGACCGGGAAACAGTGTGCTTAAGATGAGAATGTCAATCAGTGACATCCACCTCTTGAACTGCAGCAGGAGTTCTACAAATGTTAAGTTTGTGGGGGCCCCTCTGAATGATGACTGCTCTGGTTGCCCCGTGATTAATCTAGTCCTGGCTGCTGTATCTGCACATGCGAGCAAACACCAATAACCACTCCCTTTGCCGGATGGATTTTCTAAACTAATACCCTACCTTTTTTTAACTCTTTGATTCATGTAAAAATATAATGGCAACGATTTAGAAGTCTGAATTAGAACACAGTCTGTTAGCTTGTCTATACTGTACAGTGTAATGCTAAGTCTCACCCACTTTTGAGTGCAACCTGACCCCCTGTCAGAAAGTGTTACTTGTCTGGATAGAGCAGGTTGTGCACTGAATGGGTATCACGAATGTGTGCGCATGCGCAGAACGCAAAAATCATAAAAAAATTACAAATACACCCACCACAAGGAATAGAGGCGTAAATTTGGCATCTGGATATGAATTAATAATACTCTCATGAACAGGATTTAAATGCTCTTCGAAAAAAAGAGAAAATAAAACTAGAACTGTGTTAGGACTTTATACCTTTATGAAATTATTCTATTGAAGTTTTGTATTATGAAATAAATAACTATTATCTAATGCCTTTATATATGATCTAAAAAGTATTTTTCTCACAAAAGGTTAGAGGAGAAAACGTTACAACCAGCAAAGGAAGGGGTTCTTTACAGTAAGGGCAGTCATATTGAATTCACTGCCAGGGAAGAGTGTGATGGTGGATTCAGTTCATATGTTTTAAAAAGGGTTATATAAATTTTGTGCAGAAAAGGTTACCCAGGTTACGATAGTTAATTAAAATGAAGGATAGTAGTGGAGCCTGGGAGTAAGAGAACTTCCATATTGGGTCATATGGGTTTTTTTTACAGATTGAAACAGATTGGAGGTTGCTTTATCTAGATCAATATCAATTAAAAGATCTGGATCGCAGAAGATCCAAAATAGGTTGAACTTAATGGATAGCTTTTTTTTCAACCTCATTTACTATGTAACTTTGTAAATACTGACTGTTTTCCCTTCAGAAAATAGTCTTCTTAACTTATTTTTTGCTATAGAATTTCATTGTCAGTAATAGTTTTAAGGCAAAAGAGGGCCCATTGCTTGGTTAAAAAAAAAGAAATATTTGTTATAGTTGTTAGTTAGAATGTGTTCAGGTGAAACTTGGCATGAGCTATTTTCCTGTCTCCATTAAGTACTTATTGGTCTGCATAGTTATGACAGTGTCATGTGACTAATATGGTAACCACAGTAAAGTGGCAAAGAACTTAGTGAACAGAGGGTGAAGTTATGACAGTTTCATTTAGATTATTATTTTTTATGTGACCTAGATTACCTTTGTGCATTATTTAACATAAAGACATGTGAAAGCCATTTGAAAAGATTCCATATTTTACAAGATTAAACTGTTTGTTCAAATAAAGTGTATTTAACCTTCTTAACTATTAATATAATACATAAATTCTAGAATAACAATGCTAGCATGAAATACAACTTTTTGCATACATAATAGGGTTGGTGAGAAGCGGACAGTGTGTGACATATTTGTGTTTACAATAAAGTACACAAGATAAGGTGGCATAAAAAAACATATTGTATAATGTATAACAGCAACATTTAAATACAAATACAAGCACATAATTTATTTTCAAGATATATCTTCACTTTATGCGTTGATAAAATTGCACTGACATCATGAATATTATCAATATTAATAAAAAAAACATATTTATTGGTATAGCCTGGTCAGCCGAGAAAACTGCTAGTCTTCATGTGGCGTGAAGTCATTTAAAAGGAGGTAAATTGCAAATGCATTTATACTTTATCCAGGCTTAATTAATGTAAACTGTGGCCAGTGTCCAGTAAGTAGTCGTGAAATTCATGTCATGTCTAGTGAATTATGATTGATATTTACACTTGGAAGAAGATATAATATATATCAATAATGCTCTGCCAGCAGTTGGGAGAGAAGCGACTTAGATAAATGGCTTCCACAATGAGGAACAAAAGTATTCATATTTCACACCATAGATCTATTCAAATATGCAGCAGAGAACCCACTATCACTACATCATATGGCAGTCCTTTATATTGGAATGAAAATGAAAGAGAAGGGAGCATTAGCGATACTCATTGCAGGCAGATTGCTTGCTACAAAGACATTACTGATACATTGCAATACACATCAGCAGCTTTGTAATTCCAAGGGTAAGTAAAGAATTTTTTACGCCTAAAAGTACATTTTCCAGCCAGCCATCCTATATGTATTTACTTATATATTTTTTTATAAAAGGAATGTTTTTCACTTTTGTTGCTTTGTACCATATTTACCACTTTCTCTAGAACTGAAAGGTATTTAAACCGTTCCCTTGGTAACAAAAGGCAACTTTTGTAAGTGTATTTTTCAGTGATCCAAAAAATACAATGAAACAGCTACCCCAACAATTATAGATGTGTAGATATGCAGACATTTAGTTCAACATGTTAAAAAAGTGCGCTGGTGCATCTGAACATCTTTGGGTTGGGGGTATAATATTTCAGTTCAGTGCAGCTTAGTCAACAAATGCAATGCACTGAGGCTGAAAATGTATTTTATTAGAATGATTAATACTTGTCAGCTGTGTGATTGGTGTGTATAGTGTGGATAAGCAGTGTAATTGATATGTGATTACTATACAACATTCAGCTCGGTCTGGCTGCATTTACCTGTGCATGGCAACAGAAACATGGCAGATGAATCCAGGGGCAGATCTCTTTTTCTTGAAGGGGTTGTAAGTGTTTAGTTTGGACCCTGTTCTAGTATTGACATCTCCCCTTATTGTGGGGCTTGATTCACACATAAGATGGCTTTAAGAAGGTGCGGATATGCATGGATATATAAGCATGTATCCGCACCTATCTTAAAGGTCCCTCCCTCCGTTACCTCCCCTTTTTTTTTAAGAACCTAGGACCCCTAAGAGTGCCCTAGGGCTTCCCTAATTCTTTAACCTCCCCTCCCACTCTTCTTACATCTTCTCAGAGGCTGCCGTGGCACACCTCTTTCTATTGCCTAAAGTGTGTGCAGTGCTTTAAAGACCGCACGTACTCAAGCTATGTACCAAATGGTATGTAGATTGTGTAAATGAGCTTCTACGCATGTATAGTAGCTCAATTCACATTTCTACGCACTCCACCACAGTTTCATCTTTACCCCTTTCTTATTGGACTATTTTTGCTTCTTCTTTCCCTGTCACAGCTACTCTTATCCCTCCCCCTCCCTGCCTCTTATACAGTAACTAGAATCATCCAAAGACAGGTCAGATCCTCTGTGTCCATATTTATGACATTTCTTCTATGCAGTGGATTTGCAGTGCAACAGTCAAAGACATTTAGGGCCCGATTCAATTGATACAAAGTCTGATCATGGTGGCTTTTTCTCAAATTTACTTCATAGAGGTGTGTATTAAAATGCTAATTTATCTTACCATAATAGATGGGAATAGACACACTTCTTGTTTTTCTCCATCTCCGTGGACAATTGAATTGGGCCCTTACAGTGTTAAAAAAGGTGTTCATCCAGATCAGGTAAATGCATTTTGCCTGTGAGCTATAACTACAATTGGATGTTGAACCATTTGCCTATGAGCTATAACTACAATCGGATGTTGAACCATATATATATATATATTGACATAATTGCTAAGATTGTATTCTAAAAAAAAATCTGAAGTATCTGATCAAACATAAGTGTGTTCATGATTTTAAAGCATAATTCCTCTTTCCTAAATGTTTATGACAACTAAATAAGTTATTTGTGTATAATATAAATTTAGAATAAATGATGATGATAAACCAGAAACGTTAAGTAATACTACAATAAAATATATACAATACAATATGTACAATATGATAGATAGATAGATAGATAGATAGATAGATAGATAGATAGATAGATAGATAGATAGATAGATAGATAGATAGATAGATAGATAGATAGATAGATAGATAGATAGGTAAATTAACCCATCTATTCAAAGGTCATTTAATGCAGTTATAGTACATTGATTAAATATGAATTGCATATACATTGCATCCCATCATTTGTGGTATGTCAGAAAGTATTTCATGACTTACATTTATACATACATATTTACTTACATATTAACATGTAGGGATCTATTTACTAACTTTATTTTCATGTAATAATGTTGGTTTTCATGTGAAAACGGGCATCGGCACATTAAAATGAAGATATATCTATTTATAAATAATGAATTGCCATGGAAAACTGCAGTTTCCATGGCGATCCATGTAAACATCATTTCACCTCACCGGCCCGTTCTAATACTTCATTAAATTTACTAAATGCTAAAGCAGAGTTACACTCCACTCCCAGCGTAAAAATAATACCATCTCAGGCTGGTGTTATGGAAAGTATTCTAGCGATGTCCCCATATACCCCTCTTTTTCTTTCTTTAATAGCTGTTTTAGGGGGAGGATAAGAGGGGTATGTACAGGGCC
>WWET01000860.1:206005-218407 GCA_011038615.1 Limnodynastes dumerilii | reverse complement strand
TGGATATCATATTACACTTTACCATTTTATTTAATTACCAAATGATATGCTCTTTAAAAAAAATTTAAAAATCTTACTGAAATAGATATATCAAGAAGGATATATATCTAGATATAGATATAAACACACACACACACACACACACATACACACACACACACACAAAGGGCCTGATCCAGAGGTACGATGTAGCGCTGAGCTACATAACCAAATGGTTATTTGGTTATTAAAAACTAACAACCCACAATTCTTACCTTATCACTTTGGCTGTGTAGAAGCAGAAGGTCTCTGGTCTCTGCAGCCGGCAGCTGGGGAGGTCACATGACACACTGTGAGAGAGAGTTCCTCTCACAGTGTGAATGAGTCATTGCTAGAGCTGGAGACTTCCGTCTCTGTCTCTGGGATGACTCATAGGCTTCACTGACAGCCTGTCAGTGTCTGAGCTGAGGATCTCCGGAAGGGAAAAAACAACAAAGTGATTTTTCTACTAGTGTCCTAGGCAGGACAGAGAGGAGGCCTGGGGCTATCCCGAGCCCCCTCTCTGTCAGGGCCGGGACACTAGGCCCGGCTGTGCACCCCTGATGGTAGCCCTGCGTATGCAGAACAGGAGCGAGCACACATGGCCGTCTTAACTGAATTGTAGGCCGTGGGCAAAGCAATGCACAGGGGCCCCTACCCATCCATTCCCAGGAATAAAAATGTAACCAAAAATTTAGAACATTATATTATAGAACATTATATAACTTAAACAATAAACAATAAACAATGATTTATTGGTAACCGTGCAGTAGGAATTATTAACATAAATAACTTAACTTAATTAACTTAATTATTATAACTACGGTAGGGGCTGTGCCATCAAACTATAGGGGCACTGGCACAGCCTGGAGGAGGCAGCAGGCTGGCGGCAGATGCTCAGAGGGGGGGGGTAGGGGCTCTAATTAAGGGGTCTATTTACTTATGATTTCATTTTTTAATGAACGATGCTGATCCAGGCTCGCTTCTCCTCGCAGCGAGCCTGGCAGCATTGTTCATTAAATTTACTATTACTCGATGATGTCTCTGTTCATCGCAGGATAAGTCCTGCGCATGGGCAGAGACTCTGTTTCCTGATTTAGAAAATTTCAGGTCCAGATATGAAAAAACACTGCGCATGCGCAGTGTCTTCATATCTGGACTGAGTCTGATGCTTCTCCCGGACGGGTAAGTTTTACTATGTTAAAAAAATTTTTTTTACAGTTTTATATTATTAAGATTAGATTATTATCTAATTTTAGGTGTATTTATTACATTTTTACATACAAATATAATTAACTTTTATTTTTTTATTTTTTTACATTTTAACAGTGTCAGCATTGACAGCAGTGTCCCCATACATACCCCCCTTTTCCTCCACCTAATAACAGCTATTGGGGGAGGAAAAGAGGGGTATATGGGAACATCGCTGGAGAGATGCCCCCTAACGCCAGCCTAAGCGTATCTATAATGGGTGCAGGGTGTGCAGTGCACATGGGCCCCTCAGAACAGGGGGCCCTGTGGCATGCATCCTGCACCCAGGGTTGGCAGGGGAAGGGGGCCATTCAGCATCTATTTTTCCCCTCTAATATCATCCGGAGGAAAGAAATAGATGCCAAATTAGTCCCCCTTCCCCTGCGGTGGGACTGTCCCGATTCACGGGGCAAAAGGGTCGGGGCTTATAGCGCCATTAAGCCCCGCCCCTTTTCGGGCTGCTAATCTGGACAGTCCGTTCTCAGGTAAGGGGGTGGGGGGCCCATGTGCAAATCCTGCACACGGGCCCCCTCACTTCTTAAAACGCCCCTGCCTGGAGCAGAGTATAAAACTCCGCTCCGAGGCTTTGTAAATATAAGGAAGCGAAGGCCCGCTCTGAAATGAACGGGCCAGTGGAGACCCCCTATAGTAATATGGATCGCCATGGAAAATAGTAGTTATTGTCTGTAAATAAAAACAGTTCATTTTCATGTGATAATGCCCATTTTCACATGAAAATGCACTTTGTAAATAGACCCCTAAGAGAGGACCACCTCACTGTATATTAATTATTATTAGGGACCCACAATGTTTTAAGATTGATATTAAGTCATATATTGGAATTGATCAAGTATTGCGTTTTCACCACCACATAACACTGGAGCACTTTACAATCACTTCTTAATAAGATAATATTTATTAGCCCTCACTAAGTTTTATTGGAATAGGTATTTTTCTTTGACGTCCCATTATATATATATTTACTTTTATTTAATTTATTACATCTTAAACCAACATTTTAATAGAACCCCAGTGTTGCCCCCAGCGCCAAAAAGTGCAATTTATACAGACACACACTGCCCCTATAGTTTGATGGCCCGGCCCGGCTCTGAGCATCTGCTGCCACTGCCAGCCCTGCTGCCTGTCACCTCCTCCAAACTTTGTGCCCCTATGATGGCCCTGCCCCCTCTGGTCATGATGTGCTGCCCTTTCTTCCTTGCCCTTTCTTCCTTCCCCTACTCAGCCAGAGCCAGCCTGTAAAAAAAAAATCCTTACCTTGTTCTCCTCCGCTTCTTTGTCCCCCACGGCACGCCCTCTGTACAGTGAGCGCTCACGTGAGCGGCAGGCTGCTGGCGAGCTGCTGGGACCACTGGGTAACGGGGAGGAGCAGCCCAGTGGTACAGAGTATGCTGGGCTGTGCTGCGGACGGTCATGCCGGCGGCCGGTTCTGGTCCATCTGTAAAAGGTATTTTCATCCTCTGCTACAGCCCATGCAGAACTACATTCAGAAAATGTAATTCTGCATGGGCTGCAGCGGAGGCTGAAAAAGCTTTAGGGTTGGACAGGGTTAAAGGGCCCCTTGGTGTGTTGGGCCATTGGGCACTAGCCCAAACGGCCCAGTCATTAAGACGGCCCTGTGAGCACAGAAAGATGGGCATGCTGCTGTCCATCCGACTGTGTTCGCATCCTTGCGCTCTGTGCAGGGTGTAACAGGCAGTTCCTTTATATTTAAATTAGAAAGTGAGTGGTGGAGTGCTGCTGCGAGTGCCTGCGCTTACACCTATAATTCTTCACCAGTGGTGTAAGTGTAAAATGAGGGGAGGGGATTTTTATTCAATAAATGGCCCTATTTTAGGTTGAAAAAAACCCAAACATCCCTACACATGTTTTAAAATTACAATAATTAACCTGAACCATAATTTATTTAGTAAAACATTTTTAAATAAAAGTCATGATCGTGGTTTTTTATTATTATTATTATTCTTATTATTATTATAAATTTTTATAATTTTTACAGATAAACTGTGAATAAGGAACAATATGCAATTAATAAATTTTAAAGTATATATGACTCAAAAGATCTTACACATGATCAGTTATTGGAGTAAACTATATTAATATTCATAACTTAATCCTGTTGTTCTTTGTTGATAAATAGGGTTAAAAATTTAGTAGCAGGAAAGGGAAAAGAGAGAATTCAACTGATGTGGAAAGATACAGAGTCAGACTAGCAGCTGCATGATGGTGCAATTGCTGTTCTATATTGAAGAGAGGTTAAAATAAGGCTACAACCACTTGATTTTTTTTTCTCTCCCTCTTTTTCCCTCTCATGATCATCACAATCTTCCTATAGAGTTTTTTTGACGTCGTCCTCCTGCACTTGCATAGGAACGCTGTCAGTGATATCATTTTGGGTGATGGAGACATTTTTGCTTGTTTTTGGTTTGTTTTCTGAATATCCTAGTGTCCTTCCTGGTGAAAGCTGTGTCTTATGCAGAAGAAGAAACCAGCAAACAGTTAATTATCTATTCTGATCATTACTTTCACTTTATCTGTTTGTTGGTTTTACTGAATGTTAGGTTTACAACAATAAACGACCTGCTTAAAGCATCTGCATCACAAATATTTCAGTGATTAGATTTTGATGACTATTTATTCTTCCACACTTTCCTTAGATTTTAATTACCCATGTCAAATTACCTCTTGATTTTTGATTCTTCTTTGTGATAATAATTTAATAACCTTTACAGTAATCGCTGTAACTAAATTGTGCATAACTTTACGGGCCTCTCAAGCTTTGAAGAGGTTAATGAGTGTTTTGTATGTTATTTTAAGTCATTTTAAATGCTAAATTTATTAATCAAAAGCAGCAAGTGCTCTTAGGCTCTCTTTTGACAAAATATTAATTATTTGTGGTGATATATGGAAACGCCCGATCGTAGATCGGGCGTCCATAGTAGCGCCATAGGGACGCTGGAGGGGACGTCCTCCAGCGTCCCTACGCTCACGTTACTGCTGGTGGGCGGGGGGAGGTAAGTAAATGAGGGTGAGGGGGCGTGCTAAGCGGCCATACGCTCCTGTGCGAGCGTATGGCCCCTTCCTCACGCCGGCTGAAGCTAGGGTAGCCTTCAGCCGGCGTAAAGAAGGGGCCATACGCCCGCACAGGGGTATTGCCAAGGTAAGTGAACGCCGACACGCTGTGCTTTAGTAAGCACAGCGCATCGGCGTACCTCTGGATCAGGCCCAAAGAAACTACTTACATTTCCTAAACCAACTTAGCAACAGAGAAATAATTAAAGACAATGGAGTAGTTCCACTGGCAAAAATCAATTTTGAGAAACTTTTCTTTAACTACTTCATTGAAAAAAGGTTTTTTTAAACCCATTAGAATTCTGCTTTTTTTTTTTACATTTACAGAGTTAAAGTTAATTCAATTCTGCTGGAGTGCAATCAAATTATGTTTCTAAATGAGCAGTATCTTGAATTTGTAGCTTATATTGCAGTGATGGTTGGCAAATAAACTTTTCTTTTGCACACAGAGCTCACATATTGCATAGCTTCATTTGTAATCTGTACATTAAAGTTGAGCTAGGACACCACCTCTTAACTATACCTCTGTTTAGAGTATAAATATGCCTTCCCTTACAGTTTAACGTAGTCTTACTCAGGTCTTCACTTGCACCTGTTTTGCTCCAATTCTCAAACTATGGATCAGCCCAAAGATTTCTTAAAGATATTGCTGGCATATATTTATATTTATTTATACAATAATATATAAAAGTAAATCTAATTTAACAAGCAACTCTAGCAAAATAATATATAGATGGTAATAATAATAAGACACATGTCTTCAATTGAATGTTTATAAAATTATAGATCAGTAAATCAACAGGAAATGTATTTATTCTGCGAAAACAATTAAACTAACTATAGCTGACACACTCCCTTCACTTGTCAGTCCACATACAATAAATAATGACATGGACCACATTATTGGATTTTTAAAAGGGGGCACAGATTTACTCCTTGGAAATTAATATTGAAGTGATTGGGTCAAAGGCAGCCCCCCCCACCCCTTCAAACGGCACCCCCCCCCCCCCCGCCTGCAGCAGGTCTCTTCCTGGGAGACATTGGAGGTCCCGATCATATACACAGTGCAGTTGCTGCTCTCTCCGGATACCTTTCAGATGTCAGTGTGCCCCGCACCCCCCTCCTCCTCCCTCCTTGTGAAGCGTGATTCATGCACGTGACCTTCATGTCCCTGCCTCACATCAATAAGAAGAGGAGACAGCCCGTGCACCGCTGAGGATCAGGTAAGAGAAGTGCTTTATATTTTTTAACAGCATCCTAAAAATGCTTAATTTTACAGGGGTGTGTGCTTGTGGGGTGTGTGTGTGTGTGTGTGTGTGTGTGTGTATGTGTATGTGTGCGTGCGTGTGTGTATTTATATGTATATATATGTGTGGTAACCATAATACAATAAAAGCACAGCCTTGTAAGCACTTAGTTATCCAGTTTGTGTGTGTGTGTGTGTGTGTGTGTGTGTACTGTATATATATGTGTGTGTGTGTGTGTTTGTATATACTGTATGTATATATATATATGTGTGTGTGGTGGTGGGGGGGAGACAGGCCAAACTTTGCCTAGGGTGCCAAGAGACCTGGCACTGGCCTGCATATCTTACTGTGTTGTGTTGTGTATATTAGTTTACATTAAAGTCTATGAATAGAGTTGTGCTGTAGGTTTGCTGCCAGGGAGGGAGTTTGTGAAATGCAATGCCAGGAAGTGGCATAATGAAAATGAGGCAGATATTCATTTTAGAAAGGGTTTGAAAATGATGTCCATCTCTAACCCATTAACTTCATCACATTACTCACAAGGGGCTAGATCCTGAACTAAGTACTTTAGCGTATTTACGCTAGACGATGACATAATTTGACCCATTTGTATATACTACGCATGCACGCGGCCGATATTACGCCACGTAACTCCTAACGTATGTACCATCAGCGTATCTACGAACGAAGGGGCGAGGGCATCAATACAACATACGTAATTACGCTTTTGGAGACGGGGAGGCATTTAAATTAGACAGTATGGGCTGGGTTTGGCTGCAACATGTGTAAATCCATTACGTACGTCAGTACTTACGCTATCAAAAGTTAAGGGTAGGGTTTGGGCAGCGTAAAATGGCCAAAGTAGGTACGAGCGAGAGGAGTGCAAAGGGGAGTGCATAGAACTTACGCTAGCGTAAATACACTGCACGTTCTAACATAACTGGCCCATAGGTCTGGATCTACCCCAAGGCTTCTTACTATAAATAAATAAAAAAGTTTTTTATAAACTACTATTACAGACATTTTAATAAATTAACTATGCAACAAATTTGAATAAGTAATGTTGTATATACATAACAACTTATGTCTTATAATAAAAAACAAACTATTATAGCCGCATTTGAAAATGCAGACATATCTAAGACTGCTACACCTCCCCAGAAAAAAGTTCTGAAAAGTTAGAAGACATTGTGAATGTTATATACTGTAGTGCCCTTTGTAGAAATAATATGAATATTCATACAGCGTTCACTTGCTCAGTTTGTACAGGATTGCGCATTGCTTATAGCAGCGATGGATTTTTGTATTTCAAACATACCAAAATCGAATGGATGAAGCGGACCTTTCAAAGCACAAATAAATAAGTATATTCAAGTCAACAGTAGAGTGGCATAAACATAAATATTGATGGCAAAAAATGCATGCTGTTGGAGAAAGCAAATCTGTTAGTACATATTATCTTTATAAAAGAAGATTATATATTCCTTATTCATAGTGTTTCTTTGGTTTGGTTTTAGTATCCATTTCTGAGACTCACAACCTTTCAGTAGTTTAGGCTTTCTATGCCTGCCTGGCTTTTTACTTATTTATTATCTTAAAAGCCTGCTTTGAAATCATGGTCACTCCTTAATTTTCATATTTACTGATCCGGTTGGTGCAGGTGTGCGGTGTTAAATATACATAGCTCAGAAAGAAACACAAGGCTACTTCAACATTTTTTCTATTTTTCTTAAAAACAATAATTTATACTACAGTAAAAGGCAGCAAATGGAGGCATTAAATACAGTGGATCACAGCCATAATCATGGAGATATTCCATCGTCCTGGAGCCATTTTTTTGCTCATTTCCCAGGCCCAGTCATATAAACATTTAGGTTGAAATGAGTAAGTCGGGAAACAGATCAAAAGGTGCTTAATGAAACCGATAACATTACAAACTTAATTAGAAGAGCAGGTACAAAGCTAACTAAATTGTGGTATACTCATTAGAGGCGGAATTTACGTAATATTCTGAAAAAAAGACATTATTAGAGGACAGGAGTGTGGCATATGTTCTGTTCTGGATAAATCCACACAGAAGGCATACAGTAGCACTTTAATGGGCTGGGTTTGGCCATCACGTATGTAAATCCATTACGTACATCAGTACTTACGCTATCAAAAGCGTAATGATGCAAACTCCCTCTCAACTGACCACTCTATAGTTCAATGCAAAAAGAATCATCAGGGCCTAATTCAGAGTTGAGTCTGATGGTGTAGCCTATCTCTTATGGTAACGTAGACTAAGCAATTCAGCATGTCACTGCTAAAACCCTTTACCCTCATGTGAGCATTTTAATGTAGGGAAGAGGTGGAGGAACATATTCAGTGTGCAATAATGGCAGACTCACGCAATTATATGCAATTCAGAACACAATCAAGACCAAAGGTCATAAGTACACACAGTTTTTGACTAAATTTTGCACCAACTACAGGGCATATCTAAGTCCAGAGAGAAACAAAAGAGAGGTCCGGGGCTTCATACAAACATTATATAACACTATGGGCTCTATTTACCAAGATCGTTTCCATATGATAAAGCCCATTTTCGTGTGAATGTCCATATTTACAATGCTATCATCGCCATGGAAACCATAGCAATAACGCTCCCGATCGCCGGCGCGTTCTAATGAATGCGGGCCGGCAGATTGCTTTATTTACTAAGTGTCAGCACGGATTTTAACAATCTGCGCCGACACGTTAAATAACGCCATCTGAATAGTATTCCAGCAGCCTCCCCATATACCCCCCTTTTCCTTCCCCTAATAGCTGTTATTGGGGGCAGGAAGAGGGGGGTACATATGGGGAGGCTGCTGAAATACAGTTAAGTAAAAAAAACATTAAACTCTAAGAAAAAAATAATATATATATATTAACTAGTTTTAATGAATTTTTGTATAATAAACATATTTAATAAAAAAAAACACAAAAATAAATAGAAAACAAAGGTTTTAAACTTACCTGACCGGGCGCGCGTCTGTCTCTAATTCCGGCGCATGCGCAGTGATTTTGCCTTTTGGGACTTGAAATTTTATAAGTCCCAAAAGGCAGCTACTGTGCATGTGCTGGGACTCCATAGCCAAACGATGTCAGCGAAAGGCTCGCTGACCATCATGGGGACCTCGCCGGAGGGGTAAGTATTAATAAATACTCCCCGCGGACCTGCTAGGCTCGCTGCGAGGTGCAGCAAGCCTGGTTACTATCATTAGCGCTCAATGCGCTAATGATAGCAAATAGTGCCCTATGTGTCAGCACTTGCATAAAAAGGAGGTTTAGTTCCCTATATAGCTATATTGGGTTAAGCTCACCTGCCCAGCATCAAGGCACCTCCTGTAGGTGAGTCCTATCCGTTTTCTCTATATCTACTCAGGAGGTCTGTATTAAGACACTCCTGCCATTTAAAAAGTGTGCAGTGGCCATATTGGGGAGGGGTTAGGCTCCCAAAGCAAACTAACAGTAACAAAAACACACAGGCCGCGCTTCAATTCAAATATATGAAATGTGTGCGAGTGTTTATATAAATGAAGAGGTGCAGTCAGAAAGTCCAGAGAGCTGGTGATGACTGACACATACCGTTGCATCAGACTGACACAGACCCTTGCATCAGCAATTACCCTTCTGAATCAATGCTAAACATATGGCAAATCTGCTTATGCATTGCAATGTGTTGGTTTATAAAATATATTTATTTTTTTATTTGTTTAGAAGCTAATCCAATAAATAAACTATTAGAGCGATTCAGATTGTTGTTAACTAAACAGATTCGAATTTTTGGGTTCCATGTTGAACTGAGCAATGCCTCAGTTCCTCCCACCAAATTCGGATCTATAATTGGGGGGAAAAAAAACACTTTTTTCACATGATTTTCGAGCCTTATACTTTCTGCACCCAGCTGTGATCAGTCATTCATAGAGGGCTGAACATAGAGGCAGGCTTGTGGACACTTTTTTTTTTGTTAAACAACTACAACTGCACTCATCTTTAATCCAATCCACCCTATCAGCTGCTCCCATGCAGCCCTGCTGAAGAAACAGTCCTCACATGTCATTGCTGGAGCTACACACAAGGAAAGAAAGATAAGAGCTAGACTGTCAGGGGCCCAGTGGCCCACCCATGGGGTGTCTCTAGTAGCCCATAAGCACCCCCAAAACGATTATAAAAAAAAAGAAAGAAAAAACATTAACTCGAAAAGGGACGTGTCTGCACTGGCATGTTGGCTAGACGGACAAAGAAAGGGAATCTCACTTCCCAAATGTTTTACATGAAGTGACAGTGTGAGGGGTCCATGTCACACACAGACAGAGGTTCACATAGTTATGCAAATAGGCAGGGTCTGATCAGCCAACAGGGTGACAAGGCTGCAGCTTAGGGCGCCAGACTCCGGAGAGTGGGGGGTATTGAAATGTGTTAGAGAGAGAAAAGTTTTTGAATGTTTTTCTAGCATTATGCATGTCAAGAAAAATGCATACACAAATGTCTGTGATGATGAATTGTATGCATTTTGAGCACCTGGGGTAAGAACCTGACCCCCGCATACTTTACTTATGTGTCCAGATTTCTACCTTAACTTTTACGACTAGGTCTGTAGTACATTAATACTTATGCTCAGGGAACATCTGGCAAACACATGCGCAGATGTTCCCAGTCAGGGGACTTATGCAAATGACTTGCGTAAGTCCCCTGTTGGCCAGAGTTCAGGATCCTGCCCCTGGTGTTTAGAGGGCAATACGAGGCATTTCAATCTGGCTCTGGGGAATGGGGGCGTAAGCTACCATAAAGCCCACACGAGAGAAGGGAATGACAGGGGACATGCACTGCCCTCTCTCCATCAGACGGACAGATCCCCGCATGTATGGAAAGCGTAAGGTGGTTAGGATCCGGTCCCTGGTCAGTATCTGTGTGCAATGAACAAAAGCAACTTATTCTTCCTGCACGCAAAGAATAACATTTTTTTGACTCCCCCTGAAATCAACATGGTTTTGCCCAGGAGTTACTTTTCTCTCTTATTTTTAAACTCTAAATCAGGTCCAAATATACACGTTAGACGTTTTTTTTTGCACGTGCCTGATCCTAGTGCAAGCATGTGCACGCATATTATGGAAGCCTCAGTCTTGTTATAGTTATATTGCATATTTTCAGAGCACATATTTTAAACAAACAAACAAACTGTACATTGTGCGCCACATTTCTAGAAAAACCTTTCTTAGTAGTGTAAAACACCATTATGTAACAAATCCATGCGTACACTGAGTTGTATTTCAAATTACAGTGTGTAGCTACCTGTTGAATAAATAAGCATCAACTTCAACTGATCGCGTTTATATCAAACTCCTTTAATGGTTCAGAAATACTCAGTGGACGGAGAGTCTCTCGTTCCCTTGCAGATAATCCCAGCCCCTATTGTACACACCTTTAAGACACCATAGCCCACCAAAACCATTGAAGTGAAGGAATCAATTCAAAGTACGAGACATTTGTATTTAGCTCATGTTCAACTGTTGTCATACTTTGAGAGTATTCTTTTCTACAGTGCCCCTTGTGTGACATGTGGAATAGTATATAGATCTGCTTGCATAGCATGAAAGTGTCATGGAAATTGAATGCAGCTTTCATGTATAACACTTTGATATATAAGCAAAATATCAGGATTGCTAACCTTCTCTTCACCTGCCTTTCTTCTATTAAATATACATACATACATACATAAACACACATATAAAGTATTCTGTCAATCAAAAATACCTTTTTGCCTTTTGTGCAATAATAGATATGTGCAGAGGTCTTTAATTATTTAAGGATAGCTAATTTGACATATAAAAAATAACCATTTGCTGGAAATAAATTAACAAACAAGCATAAGAATAGCTCTCACAGTCAGCTTTATTCTATTGTAAGATATCTGTGGACAACTAGAATACTATAGAGTGATTCACTGTATCTGCTACATTTCCCCAGGTTTCTCAAACATGAAGATGATCAGAATCTGCCACCATGCTGTTAAAATGATGCATGGGCCTACCAGCCTTCTGAAATGATCAAGTATTATTTCAGACTCTTAAAAGTTGGCCACTGAGATAATTTGGCTGGTGTTGGAGCAAGTAAGTACTATGACCCCTGTGGCTAAACTTTCATTGAATAAATACGACGTACTGCTGCTTTTGTTCTCCCTGTATATAAAAGAGCAATTAATGTGTCAAAAAGAAAAATCACAAAGAGAGCAAATTTTTTTTCAATAAAAATGGTAATTCGACATTCACTTTGCCTTTTAGACTTATTGTACATTTTATACCTCTAAAACATACTATGCTGCATGTTTTCAGGATA
The DNA here is from genome assembly GCA_011038615.1 of Limnodynastes dumerilii. Taxonomy (NCBI): domain Eukaryota; kingdom Metazoa; phylum Chordata; class Amphibia; order Anura; family Limnodynastidae; genus Limnodynastes; species Limnodynastes dumerilii. The sequence continues at coordinate 206,438 of WWET01000860.1, read as the reverse complement.
ATTTTTTTTATCACAATAGAATGATCATATAAAGTGCTATGTTTTAAAATGCTTGAAGTAAAAAAAAATACAGAACACTTAGTGTTTGAAAGAGATCGGGTTTACATTTTTTTTTCAATCAAAGCTGTTGATTTCAGAGGCATAATCTGGCTTATGCTCTATGGCCACAGTTATGTAAACAGCTACAAAAGCAAGTGCACTTTTATTATTTGCAATGTCACTGTCTGCATTGTAAGTCTTATTCTTTTAAGTGTTAGGTATTTTAGTTTCTACAAGGTTGTAGTTGTAATAAGATATATGTTTTCTGAAGTACTCGGTCTCAGAACATTTGTGGAATAATCCTTAAATTGAATCCTGCTTTAGTACAGTGTATAATGTTGAAATATTTATAGTACCATACTACATATGAAAATGGAACTGAGTGCTGCCTTCA
>WWET01000860.1:180692-191820 GCA_011038615.1 Limnodynastes dumerilii | reverse complement strand
GCTGATATTGCATTCTTAAGTCCTCTTGTGTGTTCTGACTCCCTGGTTCCAGGTCCTTGGATCATATCCACCATCTTAGCTCCTGTGGGTTTGTCCAGAGGACTGCGAGCTGCAGCTTGCCTGCAGCTAAGACCATCCCCACCATCAGGGGCTCTGATGAACACCAAGCTTGCTGTTAGACTCCATGCCTCTGGTCTGGTGTGGTCCGTTTACAGACTGGTGCTGAGTTTGATGCATTACACTTACCTAAGGATGAATTTAGGGGATGAGGCTGCTTGCTAGAGGGCCATGAGTGTGTATGGTTCAAGGTGGCCATTAAACCAAGACCTAAGCTCTCAATACTGAGGCCACCTCTTCTGGTCTCATTTATTTAAATTTTATTTAGATTTATTGAAATCTTTTTATTCATTTTTATGGATTAATGTCCAAATATAAACAAAAATAATACAATGACCAAGCAAACAAAACAAAGAACACTAAAAATTGGGCATCCAGTACTGACCAGACAAATTAAGATATCATGCACAAACCCCTTCTGGTCCTGAGCTGACTTGTCCAATGCAAAATCCAGTGCAGGCCTAATATTTGTCAGGGTATAAGGGAAATAGGGATAACAAAACCCTCGATTCACTGCTACTTACACCAAATAATACCAGCATGAACTGACTACATGTCACCCAAGCAGACAAGACAGCCAAAAGCAAGTTAAATAACACTCAGCGCACTTTGCCATGCTAAACCAAACATACACCAAGAGATTTACTAGCAACACAACAAGTGACAAATGGGTGATAGCTAACCAATTTCTGTATTCCATGCATGCACTGTATAGACCAGCATTACATAATGTTAGTCTCACGTAATCTCTGTTCCACTTCCTACCAAGCACATCCTTAGTGGCCTAACTTGGTCTTCTGGTCTAAGAATGTGATGTTCTGCCTACACAATATGAATAACATGCATGCATAGCGGCACATACAAAAATGGAGAACAGCTGCCATCTTAGACTGTATTGTCACAGGTTTAAATTTTGCTTTAGTATTTCATTTAACTGCTTAATAATTGTTATGTCTGTAGAACGCTGCTGTAACCATGTAGAGGTGTTTTTACTGAATAAAGAACAAAGCAGGCGTAAGATTTTTGAAGGAGATGCAGGGTAACATGACTGCTGTGCTGAAAGCTGCACTGGAAACTCCCACTTTCTTATTTTAAAATAGTGAATCACCAGAGTGTGATTCATTTCTAAAGACCATTAGACTACAGCTGAATGCAGACTGATGGCAATTGCCAGCTGTTTGCATTCTAGAAAGTGGCATATATGCGACTCCTGGAGTAATCCGCCAAAAGATAAGTGTTTTAACCTAACCCTTCCCTTAAGCCTTTCTAAACCCTAACTCTCCCTTTCCCATAGCCTAACTCTAACCTACCCCTTCTTCAGCCCTAACCCTAATACTCCATACACCGCAGTCTAAACCTAACCGTCCATGTCCCACAACCTAACTCTAATTCTCCATGCCCTGCAACCTAACCCTATCCCTACATGCCCCACAACCTAACCCTAATCTTCCATTTTCATGATAGATCCCGTGGTGCATAAGTTTAATGAAAAAATATCTGGATGAAGTCCTTTAAGTTTAGGACAAACAGATAGATTTTTTTTTATCTTTTCTTTTTTTTTTATGTGAGAACAGTTTGTCTGAAAACCATTGTGGGATCTTGCCATCTAACAGTAAATGATCTGGCTCAGCATTCCTGAGGCACATCTGCTGTCAAGAAGTAATCTTTTTATAAATTTGGTAAATAGGTTGTTTTTATCTCTACCACAGTGTGAATGCATATAAAAGTATAAACTCATATATTAAAAAAGACAAAGAATAAAACCTACATGAGCTACATTTCGATAAATAAAAAAAAAAAACAAGTTCTCAGACAAATGAGCTCAACATGTAAAATGGCTGGCTGCTAACTTGACACGCACCATGATGCCAAGTCTCAACTAATAAACAGACTAATGAGCAACTTCTTGCTGTGGTAAAGTGGTAGTTTCTGTACAAAGTCATATGTTGTGATATTCATAGAACAAAATGAATGTGCATTTGTGCATAAGCATATTAAGGTTTCTTTTCATTTAGTAATATAACAAATACTGTTTGTAGATTTTCTTTATGTAAAACCCAATGTGTAGTTATATAATGTAAACAGTAGTTGTGGGAATTATTATTATTTTTTTTTGGGCGGGGAGGAGGGGTGAGAAATCCTTCAGCTGTTCAGCATGATGATTAAAAAAAAACAAAAAAACTAAACAAACAGGAAGTATTTCGTTATCCACTCTTACCCCCTCTCATGAAGAATGCATATTAGTTTTTTTCAGGTTTTTTTATTCTTTTTATACTGCACAATTTTTATTAAGATTTTTAAGAGGAGATTTGGGTCTAGATTCACAGTTACTTAGTTTTCGTCTTCCGTACGATGTTCTGAGAATTGAGCTACGACGCATGCGTAGTAGATCAATTCTTAAAACAACGTACGTAAGACGAAAACTACGAAACTGTGAATCCGGACCTTGATTATTATATGCAAACACACAAAGGGGTCAACACGGAGAACTTTCATGGAACTGTTTTACCACAAGGTACACACGAAGGGTAGAGGACGTTTCACAACCAGCTAGAATCCAGACCTTGATTATTATTATTTATTATTATATGCAAATACATAAAGGGGTCAACACGGAGAACTTTCATGGAACTGTTTTACCACAAGGTACACACTAAGGGTAGAGGAGAGGATGTTTCACAACCAGCAAAGAAAAGGGTTCTTTACAGTTAGGGCATTCAAGATATGGAAGTTAATACCAGGGAAGGTTGTGATGGCAGATTCAAATGATTCATTTAAGGCAGAGTTAGACAAATTTGTTGGAGAAAAGGGTATCCAGGGTTGCTGCACTTAATTAAAATGAAACATAGTAGTGAATCCTGGGATCTAGAGGACTGTCATTTTGGAATAGATAGGTTGATCCAGATTGAAGGTTGGTTCATCTGGATCAATTTAATTTAAAAGATAAGGATTGCAAGAGATCAATAATAGGTTGAACCTGATTAACTGGTGTCTTTTTTAAACCTCATCAACTATGTAACTATGTAATTTTGTGGTTACTATTATACCAAATCAAAAAGAGATACCTTGTTTAACCGTTTTCATGTCACTATTGCTATAAGAATAAATACTAACAAATAACACATCTCTGCAGATATCCCTGGTAGCACATTACCTGCAGCTCCCTGCATATTAAAGCACATATAGGTTGAAAAAGAGCTATGACCTCAAACTCAGAGTTGTCTAGGATAAAATTTACCAGATGTCACCACAAAAAGCATACTTTGCTAGGGTGACCCTATTTCACAAAAGTATCAGTGATGCTAATACTTTAACAGACTTGTGACAATTCTTATTCTGTTATTGCTAGTTATAAGAATAAGTTTTACATTTTTACTTGAGAAAAATGTTTTGGTTTTTTTTTGCAAGCTTGGTGGCCATTGAAATAATATTGTTTACATATTTAGGGTTAGGGTAGGGGTTAGGGTTAAGGTTATGGTTAGGGGTTAGGGTTTAGGGTTAGGATTCAGGGTTAGGGTTAGGGTTAGGATTTTGGGTTAGGGTTAGGATTTTGGTTAGGGTTAGGGTTAGGATTCAGGGTTATATAAATTCACTAAGTCTGAGGTAGTTTCCTCCTTTGGGATGGTGTCTACATTGAGTTAGTTGACCTAAAGACAGACAAGGTACAAAATAGGCATCCAATGTTTATACAATCTTTTCTGTTCTCTCTGCTGCACAATTGCATTTCTGACATGTATCGCCCGATCCCTACATCCAACGTTTTTATTCATTGTGAAGTTTGTGGCTTCACTCACTATTATTGTATAAATTAACTTATATAATATGTACATTGAAAAAACACAATCTCTGCTGCTGAAAAAAAAACATTTTCTCTTGCTTCATCCTTTTGTTTTTTGTACCATTAACTTCTGCTCAATATCTTCTTTCTCCATCTTGACCTTTATGTTCTCCAACGATAATCTTACTTTATGTTTTACAACTCAATCCACCTTTCAGTAAAACAACCCTCTTTTATTACTATAATGTTGCCTCTTTCTAAAGAAACACACTCAAGTCCCAGGCTGCTCCTTTTACATCTATGTTCAACAATCAAATTATAAATCATGGCACTTCAAGTAAGCCCACCAGCTAATACTGGAGGTAACATATCTACAAAGCAGACATCAGTTACTGTACATTAATATTTCCAATATTATCATTTTCTTCGTACTTATCAAGCAAATATAATTCAGTTCTTTAATATATATCAGTCGGGTGGGGATTTATATTTTTCTGGGTTTTCTGTTTGTTTGTTTGTTTGTTTTTTTGGGGGGGGCAATGCATATTTTTACACCTGGGCCCATTACTTATATATTCTGCCTCTGCTTGATGCATACCTAACATGCATTATAGTGCATTGTGTATAGATTACCTGTGAAACAAAAGTAACTTAATTGTGTTTGGTTGTTATGTGTTCAGATAAATCCAGAGCCATACTTATATTTGTGATAAATCACACATTATTTGTATGGAGTTTTCCCAATCACAGGGAACATTCTTGTTTGTGCCTGGATTTGGCCCATAAAGTTGAGTCCAAATAGACATGGTTTCATTCATGGTAGAATTAAGATAGTGATTTCAACCGTTTTGAAATATGTGTTTGAATTTTCCCTATTTCCAAGATAAACATGGTTCATGGTTCTACAGCATATTGTATTGTAAATATCCTGCTGAGATTCCTTATCAAAAGAATGCTATTTTTATTTATTTCCTTCTATGTTGTCTGTCACATTTCTGTAGTGTGGCATGTAACGCTTTTGAAATCATATATACATATAAATATATAAATAAAGTGAGAGGAGCCCACTGGAGTGTGTAACAATATATTTTATCTCAAAGGAAATGTAGAAAAAAATTGAATATCAGAATAACATTGCACTATGCATGTAGTCTTGTGTATTGCCTTTCAGTCTCTTCAGTACAGTATTTGCATCCTTGATTTAACACATGTTATAGTAGATAGTTATCTTGATTAAGGAATAAATATGTATACCAATGCATTCCAAAAGTGTCTGATTATTAGAAGGTCTTCTATACAGAGAGTTAATGGAAAAGGAACTGGACAATAATAAAATATTTATATTAGGTGCAAGGTTCGCTCTCATATACAAAAAATACAGTGCTTATCAAAATTAAGTATTGGTATTGATGATAACAATAAATAATAAAATGAAGAATACCAATGTCTAGAAAATATTAATGTTAATTTCTTCATTGTAGACTACTAATTCACCTATCCAGTGGATATTCGGTATGAATGAAACATAGCTATTCACATAGAGTACAAGGTATGTAATGATGATGGTGGAGGTCTTTTTAGGTGGCTGCACAGAACACATAATGGACACAGTGTCCTGCCTGGATGTACAGCCTGTATAGAAGCATCAGTTATCCGACTTCCTGTTACTTTATCTATAGAAGTCATGAAGAGGAGATAATGTACTAGCTGTAGTATTCTATTTAAGTAGAACATGCTCAGAGACATGAAAGGAGATGTAAACTCAAAACCAGATGATTAACATTCCGGATAATGCAAAACCACTTCTTAACTCAGGTGATCAAAAGCAATATTAAGCAGCAATCCAAATGAATAATCCAACTGAATAATGTAAATTCAAAGTCAATGTCAGAACAGGGAGGCTCAGAAGTTGGCATAAAATCAAAAGTGTCTTTGAGTAGCACACTGTACTTTGGAATTGCACAGGTTTATCATACCTCCAGTCTGTGGCATGAGCCATGGGCTTGCTCAATTGAGATGTCCATGAGATTGCACCAGCTATCAATCTCTGAATCCCCTGTATAGGGTCTATTTAAGATGTTTATACCACAGACCTGTGTCTACTGTTTTAAAGTCGTTTTGAAAGGATTGCGGTGATCATACTTACAAAGGATCGTGTAGTTTTGTTATTGGTGAAATTAATGAATACATTCTGCAGAGGTAAATGACATGGTAATCTGCAGCAATATGTATTAACATTAAGTGCAGATAAACTTGTTAAGAAAATTAGCAGTACAAAAAAAGGTATAGAAGAGGTAAAGCTAGGTCTGTGGATATTGGGCCTGATTCAGACTTAAGAAGGTGTTTAAAATAAGAGAAGAAAGTCACTCCTGGGCTAAACCATGTTGTTTGCAGGGGAGTCATATTTCATCTGTTGCAAACAATATTAGAGTTGATAGTTGATGCTTCCCAGCCCAAGTCTAAATAACAGTATAATAGTAAAGCTGATCAGCATCTGTGTGCAATAAGCAGTTCAAAGATATATCCCTGCCAGCAAAGAATACAATTTACTTGACTCCCACTGAAATCTGCATGGTTTAGCCCAGGAGTGACTTTCCTCTCTTATTTTAAGCACCTTCTTAAGTCTGAAGCAGGTTCATGGGGGCAGATCCTGAACTACGCATTTCCGCGAATTTATGTGTGGTGGACACGTAAATTCGCAGATTTGTACGCACTGCGCATGCGCACCGCAAAAAATACGCACATTCACGTAGCGTATTTTCAAACGTATGGAGAATTCATGTATTGCTAACGTAAATACTTACGTGTGGGCGTGCCAAATTTACGTTAGTCAACAATACGTGCGTTTTACGTGAAGTAGGCGGGGGGTGGTATTTAAAGTGTACAGTATGGGCGTGCTAAGCTGCGTACGTTCGCGTAGTCATTACGTCCGTTAGCGGACGTATGCTGTTACAATTGAAAAAGTTAAGGTAGGGTTTGGGAAGCATATTTTGACAAAATACGTCCGTGCAAGGGGTGTGCTGAGGGGAGTGTAGCGAACTTACGTGTACGAAAATACGCTCCGCGAATATACATACGCCACACGTAGTTCTGGATCTACCCCAATGTTAGGTTTGTGGATCTTTCAGATGGTAGTAACATGAATCAAAGTCATAGACTGGTTGAGAGCTGAGATATAGTTGCGTGTGGAGACCCTTGTAGATGGTATAGCAGAGTTTAAGAGGATAGACGCTTGTCTCTATGTTCCTGTAACCACGTCAGCGGCTCCCCCGGCAAGGTGGACACCGCAGTCCCACAGTCGGCTGTTAGAGAGGATCAGCAGGATGAAATAGGGGTCCCAGGCGTGTCCTTCGTATAGTCTCAGGCTCAAATATAGCAATGGCAGGGATATTTGTCCCGCAGAAGAGTGCTGGTATCGGTGGTACCACCGATAAAATCAGTGCCTCAGTGATAGTAAAGCTGGTCAGTATCTGTGTGCAGTAAGCAATTCAAAGATATATCCCTGCATGCAAAGAATACAATTAAATTGACTCCCCCTGCAATCAATATGGTTTAGCCTAGAAGTAACTAATTTCAAGCACTTACTTAAGTCTGGATCCAGCCCAGTGTTCATAAGAATTTCCATTACATGTATCATGTGTTGCATGCACTATAAAAAAGAAATCTTTTTTTCATACTTAGCATGTCTAGATTTATCAACACAGCAAAAGTAAGTCTAGCTCCAAGACTAAATAAATCAGGGTCTGTACATTTTTTAAAGGTTCAAAGTGTGAGATTTTTGGAGCCGCACATGTGCATCAGTGAGCATGCACTTCTCTACAAATCTAGGTTTTTCAATCACAACTCTTTGCTCTTTGAGAGTGTTTTTCGCTGTGGAGAAGCTATGTGTTCTGCAGTAATTGTATAGATGATCCTCAAACATGTTTGAGGATCTGCAGCAGGGCCGGTGCTAGGGTGTTCGGCGCCCCCCTGCAAACTTTAAATTTGCGCCCACCTGTTTAACAATTTATTATTATAGTTACTAGAGTATAGTATCCATGGACTTGATTCAAGCTAAAGAAAGCGTTAGGTTCTTAATTATACGCAGCTAGTAACAAGGCGACTCCCCCGTCACGCCCCCAGATTTCATGTTCTTAATCGACTTACGAATGCCATAGGGCTACTTTATCTTTAGGTTCTTAGTTGTGTGCGTAGTGTGGCTAAATAAGAACATTTTTGGCTATCCATGCTATAGAGCACTGCTCTATGTAACTACTGCGGCAGCTCATACAGGAACCTCCTGTATAAGTGTTGCCAGTCTCCATCGTGGGGAGCGGGGAGGGATGACTGGCACCAATCCAGCATGGCGCTGGGATTCCCCACATCCCTCCGTGGAGCGGGTCGCTCCGGCCCTGCCCACAGCCAGTAATAGCTATATTAATGGCTTGGGTCCATTACTGGAGCCAAATCAAGAACCGGTCACTACTGAGGGGGGAAAATGGAAGTGCCTCCTCCTGGATGCTGTGCCCTGAAGCTCAGTGCTGCCATTGCCTCCAGTACTTCTGCCACTGCATAGGAGGTCCTAGGCATGGGCTGGATGGGAAGTCCACATAAATGGAGACCCCCGGCTGCTGCTCTCCCCACACTGGGCTGGATTAACAATGGGGCAGATGGGACTACAGCCCCAGGCCTACATCTGAAAAAGGCCCATCAAGAAATCCAATTATTATGATGACTGATTGTTCAGCCAGCTGCATGGCTTCCAACTGTTGCACTCTGCCTGTGTTTTCCCATGTACCTCAGTCACTGTTCTCCTACTGAGCAGATCTGTGGTGTCATTAATATGTAAAATGGCCAGTTTTGATGCTGCTGCACATGTTCTGCTGCAGCAGCTCCTCCCATCAGCCATTGTGGAGCGCAAATGTGCCTTGTGAGCCTGCAAGTAGCTAAGTAATGTTAGTAACATATGCACCTTGTGCCATACCCACTCCAATGTATCCTTTCAGCCCCAGGTCCATGTGGCTCTGTCACAGCAGGGCAGGCGGTTATTATTGCAGCGGAGGAAGGGGGGGTGTTGCCATGCTGTTTTAGCACTCCCTTTGTCTATAAGGCAGGAGAGACGCTGACCTTGTGACAGAGCAACGGTTCTGATGGATGTGGGTCACTGCTGAAAACAGTGCGAACTAGATGGGAAATCAATTACTTCTGCAATCGATCGACCGAAGAAGATTGAGTGGCAAATGGTGAGTATTAATGCTTTTGTGGGCAGGTTTATTGTTGCCGCGGGGAATTAAGGGACAGATTCAACTAAAAAATATGTCCAGAGCATATGAAGGCATGAGGAAGCTGGACTTCAATTGTGTATTGGTAACGATGGGCTGTATTCACAGATTCGATTTTGCATTTGGTTCTATGCATATTTTTAGGAGCGGATTAACTGTGCATGCGTGGTAACTGTTTCCATGCAAATTATGCAGTATTTACGCAGGTAAGTACTTTAGGCACGAACTTGTGAATCGCACTTAGGGACATACGTATGGAGGGGCGTGGTGTTTATCCGTGCGGTAGAAGTTACCGTACAGGGGAAAGCATTTAAATGGGCATTTGAGGGCGCGGTTAGATAAATACGTACGTATGTTACTTAAGTTAAGTACACAAGTAGAGTTGTTCTATGAAGGCGGTATTTACTGAAAACCCGTCTTTGCTAGGGGAGTGTCATGGGAGTTGCCTTTCTACGTGCGTGTGTAAAAACTGATCTGTGAATCCGGGCGCCATCATTATTGTTACTGAAAGCTCCAGTGTGTACCCAGCTTTAGAGTATCATCTTGTCAGATTATTAGATTATTAGAGCCTAGCAGGCTGATGCCAGTGATCACTGACGGCTGTCTGAAAGCTCTAATAGTGACAGTTGATTGTGATCTCTGGGCGCTGACAGCTGTCAGTATTCAGAGACTGGGTTTGGCTGTCCCACTGCTCTGTCAGAAGGTCAGTCAATGCAGCGTGTGGGTAATTAGCTAAAAGAAGGGAAATAATGGTGCTAAAATGTGTTCAGTAATTTTAATGACCATATGTTGGCACAATTTTTTATTTTTATGTTCTTTGTTTGATTTTCTCATTCAGACCTTACATGATATAAATTATATGTTATTCATCGATTGTTTTTACAAAGACATTTTTTTTTTATTGAACAAAGTTGTATTAAAAAAATGTAATACATTTTTTCCTAAAAATTACTAAGGATGTAAAAAAAAAAATGCCAGTTTCAGCACGGTTTTTCAAATGGTCACATTAAAAAAGATCTGAGGCAGGTTCAAAACATATGAGAAGTGATCTCTACTACAACCGCTGGCTCCTCCTCTCAGCGTGCATGATGACTGATCTAGCTACCGACATCTATAAAGGGTATCCTCAGATCCCAGGCTGCGGGCCCCTTGGACTGGACTGTAAACCTCTTTTAAGTGTAATATCCTGCAAATCACAGGTATATTACTGCATGCATTCATAGAACATAATTGCAAATTGTGTTGGCCTTTTTGTGGTGAATAAACTGCAAACTACAGCCCCAGGCTACACACTAGGGGCCAGATTTACTAAGGGGCCATTTGTGTGGCGATTATAACTCACCAGCCATCGCCATGATTTTCTGGCGATTTATGTTAAAAAATCACTGAATGGGGCATTTTGTGCTGGCAATTTTTAAAGGGTTAATTTGCCACTATTTAGCCTTAAATCATGGTGAGTTATCCTCATAGATTGCATCACACCGAGCCTCGATGTTTACAAATAAAAATTAATTAACTAAACCAATAATAAAATGTATGAAACATCTTCTTCAAAAAATAAAAACACATTGCGGCATGCTTTTAATCCTTAGCATGTTGCCGCAAATAGTACCAGAGGGCACAGCATGCCCATGTTTAGTAGGGCATGCTGTGCTTTAGAATACCCTCAGCGGCAGCATGCAAAGGGATGCAAAAGTGCATGCCTCCACAATTAAAAATGTCTTCCAATGCACTATGAAAAGATTACACTGTCCCCTGTTAATTAATTCAATCAAACTGTCCTCCGATACTTTATATAATAACTATAGTCTTCTCCATTTATTAAATAAATAATTAAATGTCCTCCGAACTTTTATAAAGTAAATAAAGTGTCCTTCGTGCATACAAAATAATCCATAATGGACATTGGGCCAGATCCAGAACAACGCTTGTGAGCGAATTTACGCGTGGCGGAGACGTAAAATCGCGTTTT
>WWET01000860.1:158793-176580 GCA_011038615.1 Limnodynastes dumerilii | reverse complement strand
AGGAATACGACATCGGATCCCGCTGCAACTGCGCTGCATTGAGGGTCTGGATGCGGTCCAAAGACTTAAATGAGCATAATCAGGTCTGTCCGACCCGTGACTCTTCATGTGCTCTGAAATTACAGGCTTCAGCTTGTTCTAATTACACATGTATAGCTTATACCTGGCAAAGTTTCACAATACCTGGAGAAGCCTGTTACAGACGTTGAGAGCATGTAAATATTTCTGTAACATTTGATGGAAATGAGAGCTTAGATTTCTACTCTGAATTTTCTCACACCTGCATAGAAACAGAAAAAAAAAAAGAAAAGTCGATATAAAGGGAGACAAGAAATAAAATAAAATATTACATTGTTCACTTGACAACCATTAAGATTATAAATGGAGTCTAAAATAGTAAAATTATAAACCACTGAACAAAATGATACAAGTTATCCTCTATTTTATTGTTATAAAACATATTAAAATATATACTAAATGTTAGCAAGTACATTTCAGTGTTCTGCATCACTTCTGGCATGCTTCTTTATAAATTTGATGAAGTATAAAACTTTTCACAAACTTCACAAGTGTTCGTCCAATACCTTTAGATGTTTCAAACATTAAACTGGAGTTGCCCTTGTCACATAAACATTCTTTCTACTGGCCTACATACATAAATACCAACGAGTGATATATATGAAAAAACAGCTAATAAAATCAATAGGTATTTAATGTAATGAATAAGAGCAAGATAAAATAAATTAAATAAAAACAGAATAATAATCAAACAATTTCCAATAACATGAAAAAACATGGAAAAACATGGATTAGGATCACAAAGCCGGTGTTGCAAAGGAACTGCAGAGCATCCCCTAAAAGAAATACTGAGCCATATAAACTGATAGATTGAATAAATTTGCAGACTATTATGGCTCATAGGCAATGTCCTGGTGGATTGTAAAAGTAGATAATCTTGAGAGACATGGCCACAAGTTAAACTGAAGAAACCTACCACCACAGGGTCTGGCCCAGTAACTGAGAATAGATCGGGCTGGTCTACTTGAGTTATTGTAATCACAATGTGAATGTGAAACAAAAAATATCCAGGAAACTGCTGGGAGTAGTACTGCTATAGACACTACTTCTTACATGATAAAATGGTGCCAAAAATCTGTCGGAGGTAGTGGTACTAATAAATGAGGCTTCACATAAAAATAAACGGGGGTACCAATGTCCGTTTCACATCAAACAATTGGTAGTGTCTCCCCTGAAATCAACATGGTTTAGCCCTTGAGTAACTAAGTTAATGCACTTAACAAGGTCTGGATCCAGCCCATGGCCACAAGTTAAACTGAAGAACCCTCCCGCCACAGGGTCTTGCCCAGTAACTGAGAATAGATCGGGCTGGTCTACTTTGAGTTATTGTAATCACAATGTGAATGTGAAACAAAAAATATCCAGGAAACTGCTGGGAGTAGTACTGCTATAGACACTACTTCTTACATGATAAAATGGTGCCAAAAATCTGTCGGAGGTAGTGGTACTAATAAATGAGGCTTCACATAAAAATAAACGGGGGTACCAATGTCCGTTTCACATCAAACAATTGGTAGTGTCTCTACAATGTAAATCTTAATAGTGTAGCCTGAGAATTGGTTGTACTCACTGTCCTGATGAAAGTTGTGCAGATTGGTGACTCAGTTGTTGTCATTAAATGCTCAGGTCGGCGTCGCTCCTCAAATGTTCTTAGGGCGTCCCCGCATGTGGTAGCAGACGCACGGCTGATCAGCTGTTAATGAGTAAGTTGTAAGTCATAGGTAATAGAACACACTGCAGGGTCTTCTGCAGGAAGATTTGCAACGCACAGTTGTCTCTACAACGCATTTCGTCCCTTCTAACAGGACTTTGTCAAGCATAGAGACTTGAAGTTCTTTGGCCCAAATAAATATTTTCAAGGACCGCCCATGTTCGTGTGGACGATAATCAGTTAATTAAACAACAGCTGATCATGGATCTGGATAGGCTATTGTAGTTTTCTTTTTAAGAAAGCTGTTATAGGATAGTCAACATTAGGATATGACAAAATGTTTGTTCTGGTGAAAAAATCACGCTGAGGTAGTACATTTAATATTATTTGATACTTGCATATGGAAATATAACCATGTTGTATAAAAATTGCAATCATTGTTTACTCAAATTTTTTTTGCAATAAATGAGTTATGTTAACAATAGGTGTGAATACATATACATGTGCATACCTAGAAAAATAGAATTTGGGGGGTGGATCATGTCTAGGCCACTTTGACGGGAGGGGACTGGTAAATGCTTCTAAATAATGTATGTAAGATGGGCACATGCTTCGACATCTTGAGCCTGATCTAGACTTCTGTGCATGTTCCACATGCACGGAGATCTGAAAGTTCGCATATGAAGGGGAATTTAACTCCCCTCTCACGTATGGAGTTCTGGACACTTAAGTTTTCAGAACCCTACCTTAATTTTCTACACAGATCTTCGTCCATTGGAAGTGCATACCGCACTCTCACTCCTCATCATCTGCCCTTGCGGATGTACAGGAACGCCCTGTCAGACGTGAGTTCTATTGACTTTAAAATTCAATATTTTCAATGAGCACTTTTAAAGGCTTTATTTATAATATGGAAATGTGCTAGGCTGGCAGGTATTTTATGATATACTACATAAATAGCAAAAAAGTGCTTTCAATTTATTTGTTTACTGTGTTAATGAACTGAATGTATGCTAATTTATTATGTAACACAATGGGCACGTGCACATTTAAAATACATAACATAATCCTATTTGCCATGCATCTTTTCTCATAAATGTGTATAGTGTATATATTAGTGTATATATTAGTTTTGAATAGAAGAAGGTTCACAAACTGTACATCATCAAAATATCTGTGGTGTTGTTAGATGACCTTACTGTGTGTCCCATCTGTTGGACAAATACTTTTCATTTTTAACTTGTCAGTTGTGAGTCCCTTGTCTATCGCTAATGATACCAGGTAGTTGCTGACCCAGTTTGTGTAAATGTGGTGCAGGTGCAATAAATTCCTAAGTGAAATGCTATTAATTCTCAGTGCTCTCACAAAAGTAAGAAGATGAAATATGTTGTTTTACTACAACCATTTCTGTCGATGACAAGTAAGATTGCTGGAGCATTGACTAGCCACATATTTACTTGTGCTTTCAAAGCTGGAACACTGCCAATGTATGCACAAAGATATTGAGAAAATTAGTTTAATGATCAAGGAATCCATTGTTAGCATTTAATTAGTTTAATCAAACAGTCATATTTCATAAAGTATTGTAATGCTAAGCTAAGGGAAATTAAAATACCAAATTTGTACTATACTGTACTTCCAAATTATGAGTAATATTAGACATTGTTTGTTATTTTACAGAAATGAACGATTACCTTGTCTTAATTATCTAAACAGCAAATCTGATTTTATCATGCTTCAAATTTCATATAGTCTAAGGCATTTAATCTTTTTTGTATTTTTTTCATCATTATTTTCAGTGTTTCTTCTTTTTATTGTACTTAAAAAATGACTTATTCATATATTACTTTTTTTGCAAAATGTTATTTTTTTTTAGGTTATCAAAAGTTATTTTCCATAAATGATACTAAATAATATATTTCCATGTGAGAATACATGTAACACCCATTTGGTTGTCAGGAGGCAAAGAGCAGTGAGGGAAGAGTCTCTTTGTTAGAAGTCATAAAATAGACTAGCTGCAAGCAGGACTGTCTAGAGACCAGGAAGTATGCTCAGAGCAGTTACCATGTCCTTGGCATGTATATATACTTAGATGGTTACATAGAGGGAATTCCAGTAATCTACAGTATGGACTCAAAAGGGGCTCCCAATTATACAGATGAAAGCTGGAAGAGAATGGTAATGATTAAATGAGGCATTATCAAAGGAAGGGAGTCAGGTCGAAGCCTTCATTTAAACCCTTTGGGGGCTAGCGTATCTAGGGAAAGAATCCCAAAGGATTCCCTTTGCGATAATTTTTGCAAGTGGTCACCCACTCTAGGGTCCTTAGGAATGAACTCAGTAGTCTTTACCTTTAGTGTGTCTAGGCAGGAGTTGTGGACTTGGGCAAAGTGTTGTGAAACGCTGTGGTTCTGTATCTTATTAGTAATGTTCCGTATATGTTCCAGCGCTCTGATTTTAAAGCATTTTTTTTATTTTGCCCACATACCTTAGGCTGCACCTACATTCCAATAAATAGACAACGTGGGTGCTCATGTAATTCAGATATGTTTTTATATTAAAACTGTGTCCTGTGTCTGATCCGGAAAATGTTTTATGCTCTGGATGACAAAACTTGCACACTCTGCAAGCACCACAGCTGTTGAGGCCCAAGGCATTAAAAATGCCAGTTTTTTTAGAGGTTTCCAGTGTTGGTACCATACTGGGGGCCAAAAAGGATTCAATTCAATTTGTTTGGATTCAATTCTATTTCCTCAGTATATTCCTGACAGACTGAGTTCTGTAGCAGCGCACCTACATTGTGATGAAACTTCCTCAGCACGCCCCCGGTTTTCAGGTTCTTATGTGACTTACGAGTGCCATAGGACACCCTTAACTGTAGGTTTGCATTTGAATGCGTAGGGAGTCTACTTAGGAACTTAACTGCATAATTGCACCTTCATTTGGTCATTTAAATGCCTCTCTCCACCCAAATCTTCGTATCTGCCAAGTTACTTATTCATGGAACGCCCATTTTTGCGTATGTTACTACGAACCTAGAGATTTTAAGTTCATAGTGTATAAGCACGGAATTTGCAAACTTAAGTCCAATGCAAATAGTGTATAAAAGTTACTACGCATGCGCAGTGCATCCGTTCTTAAATATACGCACCTAAAAATGGAAGAATTCTTAAGTGTGAATCAGGTCCATTGTGTACATGTCATGTGGGTCATGATTTCTATGTTTCAAGTTTAATTAAATGATCTGGTTACCGCTAGGGAAAAACAATGATAGCTCCCCCACAGGGATATTTCTAGGGGCGGGCGATCCTTCTGTTTGTCCAACCAACCTTATTGCCCCTCCTTTTGTGTGCCCAGCCAGCTTTATTGCACCTTCCTTATGTGTATCCAACCAGCCTTATTGTCCTTTCCTTCTGTGTGGCCAGCCAGTCTTATAGCCCCCTCTTTATGAGTGTCCACCCAGCCTTATTGCCCCTCCTTCTGTGTCCAGCCATCCTCATTGCCCCCTCTTTACTTGTTTCCAGTCAGCCTTATTGCCCCCTCCTTCTTTGTCCAGTCAGCTTAATTGCCTTCTCTTTATTTGTGTCCAGTCACCGTTATTGTCCCCTCCTTCTGTTTGTTTGTCCTACCAGCATTATTGCCCCTCCTTTTGTGTGAACAGCCAGCCTTATTGCCCCCATTTCATTTGTGTCCAGTCACCCTTATTGTCTCCTCTTTTTATAGCATCATTGCCCCACCTTTTGTGTGCCCAGCCAGCCTTATTGCCCCTCTTTCTTTGTCCAACCAGCCTTGTTGCCCCTCTTTATTTGTGTCCAGTCACTCTTATTGTCCCCTCCTTCTGTTTGTTTGTCCAACCAGCATTATTGCCCCTCTTTTTGTTTTTGTATACAAAGGGTTAATGGGGGTAGATCCAGAACTGTCCAGATCTGTTTACTAGCGTAACGTATTTACACGAGTGTACCTTCTATACACTCCCCTAGGCACTCCCCTTGCATGTACGTACTTTGCACTCCCCCTGCATGTACGTTCTTAACTTTTGACATGTCCGCACACATACGTATAGACAGCACATAGTTACGCCGCTAAGCTCGCCCATACTGTACGATTTAAATGCAACCCCCGCCTACATTGCGTAATTTAAGCGTACTTTCGGCTACGCACAGGGGTAGTGCCAGGGAAAGTGACCGCCGATACGCTGTGCTTTAGTAAGCACAGCGCATCGGCGTAGCTCTGGATCAGGCCCGTAGTGTATAAGCATGGAATTTGCAAACTTAAGTCCAATGCAAATAGTGTATAAAAGTTACTACACATGCGCAGTGCATCCGTTCTTAAATATGGAAGAATTCTTAAGTGTGAATCAGATCCATTGTGTACATGTCATGTGGGTCATGATTTCTACGCTTCAAGTTTAATTAAATGATCTGGTTACCGCTAGGGAAAAACAATGATAGCTCCCCCACAGGGCCATTTCTAGGGGCGGGTGAGCCTTATTGTACCCTCCTTCTGTTTGTCCAACCAACCTTATTGCCCCTCCTTTTGTGTGCCAAGCCAGCTTTATTGCACCTTCCTTATGTGTATCCAACCAGCCTTATTGTCCCTTCCTTCTGTGTGGCCAGCCAGTCTTATAGCCCCCTCTTTATGAGTGTCCACCCAGCCTTATTGCCCCTCCTTCTGTGTCCAGCCATCCTCATTGCCCCCTCTTTACTAGTTTCCAGTCAGCCTTATTGTCCCCTCCTTCTGTTTGTCCAACCAGCATTATTTCCCCTTCTTTTGTGTGCCCAGCCAGCCCGTATTGCCCCCTCCTTCTTTGTCCAGCCAGCTTAATTGCCTTCTCTTTATTTGTGTCCAGTCACCATTATTGTCCCCTCCTTCTGTTTGTCCTACCAGCATTATTGCCCCTCCTTTAGTGTGAACAGCCAGCCTTATTGCCCCCATTTCATTTGTGTCCAGTCACCCTTATTGTCTCCTCTTTCTATAGCATCATTGCCCCACCTTTTGTGTGCCCAGCCAGCCTTATTGCCCTCCTTCTTTGTCCAACCAGCCTTGTTGCCCCTCTTTATTTGTGTCCAGGCACTCTTATTGTCCCCTCCTTCTGTTTGTTTGTTTGTCCAACCAGCATTATTGCCCCTCTTTTTGTTTTTGTATACAAAGGGTTAATGGGGGTAGATCCAGAACTGTCCAGATCCGTTTACTAGCGTAGCGTATTTAAACGGGCGTACCTTCTATACATTCCCGTAGGCACTCCCCTTGCATGTACCTACTTTGCACTCCCTCTGTATGTACGTACTTAACTTTTGACATGTCCGCACACATACATATAGGCAGCACATAGTTATGCCGCTAAGCATGCCCATACTGTACGATTTAAACGCAAACCCCCACCTACATTGCGTAATTTAAGCGTACTTTCGGCTAACATAAAATTGGCACGCCCCCTCGAACGATTTTACGCTACTTATACGTGAAAGGTCCTTACGCTCAGAGTTACATTAGAAACGTTGTTCTGGATCTGTCCCAATGTCTGTAGATAGAGCGCACTAAAACGGTAATGTGAAAAAGCAGAGGAGATAGCTCACAGTTCTGTAGTCTTTTTAAAGTTCAGAGGTTCAGAAGTTTTTCTCTTGGTTGTAAAGTTCTTATCAGGGTCGTGACACGGATCTCCCGGACTCTCCTCTGATGCTGGTGTTTTCCTTGTGTGGCGTAATGCGGCTCTCTCAGTGTCTTTGATCAGCTTCTTCTGGGTAACGGGCTGTGATTCTGTGATTTTGCATGCTCTTTTCTGTTCTCAACTTTCTTCCTTTTTCTTCTTCCTTCCCTTGTCTTTTTTCAGGTGCCACAACCCCAGTTTCCTTCCTCTAACGAGCGTCTTATTGTCCCCTCTTTATTTGTGTCCTGTCAGCCTTGTCCTTACCTTCTGTTTGTCCAAATAGTCTTATAGCCCCCACTTTGTGTCCAGCCAGTCTTATAGCCCCTTCTTTATGTGTGACCACCTAGCCTTATTGCCCCTACTCCTGGGTCCAGTCAGCCATATTGCCCCCTCTTTATTTGTGTCCAATCAACCTTATTGTCCCCTCCTTCTGTTTGTCCTTCCAACCTTATTATCCCTCCTTTTGTGTGCCCAGCCAGCCTTATTGCCCCCTCTTTGTGTCCAGTCAGCATTATGGTCCCCTTTCTTGTTTGTCCAGTCTTATTGCCCCCCTCTCTATGTTCAGGCAGTCTTATAGACCCTCTTTATGAGTGACCACAAAGCCATATTGTCTCCTCTGTGTCTAGACTTTGTCCCTTCTTCAGTTTGCCCAGCCTTATTGCCCCTCTTGTGTCCTGACAGCCTTATTACCCCCCACTTTTTGTGCAGTCAGCCTTATTGCACTCCTTCACTTTACCCAGTCTTATAGCTCCCTCTTTATGACTGTCCAGCTAGCCTTATTGCCCCTCCTGTGTCCAGCCAGCCTTATTGCTCCCCACCTTAGTTGTCTCCACCCAGCCTTATTACTCCTCCTTCTGTGTCCAGAATTATTGCCCTTCTATGTGTGCCCATTCAGCCCTATTGCCCTTTTCCAGTCCAGCTTCCCAATCCCCCATTACAAATCCCAATTCCCAAACTACTTTATAAACCAACTAAAAAATGTACCTTTCCTGTGTCTTCCGGCTCTCTCCTCTGCGGCGCGCGCTCTGCAGTCTAAAGACGCTCACATGACCTTAGGTCATGCTTGCGTCTCTCAGCAGGTGGCAGCGGTCTGTCAGCAGTCCTCTGTGAGACCGCTCAGAGTAAAAATACAGCCGCTCATGAAATCTTACAATTCTGTGAGCAACTGTGTTCTTACTCAGAGCTGTCTCACAGTCAGTGCTTTAGAAGTGCCGGTATGCCATCCCCTCTTTATTTGTGTCCAATCAACCTTATTGTCCCCTCCTTCTGTTTGTCCTTCCAACCTTATTATCCCTCCTTTTGTGTGCCCAGCCAGCCTTATTGCCCCCTCTTTGTGTCCAGTCAGCATTATGGTCCCCTTTCTTGTTTGTCCAGTCTTATTGCCCCCCTCTCTATGTTCAGGCAGTCTTATAGACCCTCTTTATGAGTGACCACAAAGCCATATTGTCTCCCCTGTGTCTAGCCTTTGTCCCTTCTTCAGTTTGCCCAGCCTTATTGCCCCTCTTGTGTCCTGACAGCCTTATTACCCCCCACTTTTTGTGCAGTCAGCCTTATTGCACTCCTTCACTTTACCCAGTCTTATAGCTCCCTCTTTATGACTGTCCAGCTAGCGTTATTGCCCCTCCTGTGTCCAGCCAGCCTTATTGCTCCCCACCTTAGTTGTCTCCACCCAGCCTTATTACTCCTCCTTCTGTGTCCAGAATTATTGCCCTTCTATGTGTGCCCATTCAGCCCTATTGCCCTTTTCCAGTCCAGCTTCCCAATCCCCCATTACAAATCCCAATTCCCAAACTACTTTATAAACCAACTAAAAAATGTACCTTTCCTGTGTCTTCCGGCTCTCTCCTCTGCGGCGCGCGCTCTGCAGTCTAAAGACACTCACATGACCTTAGGTCATGCTTGCGTCTCTCAGCAGGTGGCAGCGGTCTGTCAGCAGTCCTCTGTGAGACCGCTCAGAGTAAAAATACAGCCGCTCATGAAATCTTACAATTCTGTGAGCAACTGTGTTCTTACTCAGAGCTGTCTCACAGTCAGTGCTTTAGAAGTGCCGGTATGCCATGCCACCGCATACCGGCCCACTTCGAGCACTGGCTCATTTAAGTCATGGGGGATAACACTATCTAATATAAAAATCTATTAAGATGCCCTGTGCCAAAAGGGCCTTTTTGTCCCCCTGCAGGAAAGGAAGGACACAGTCAATGATTTTACAGCGTAAATTCGATAATACATACTTGTATTCCAAAATGGGTACCTATATTCAAAGCAGTTCTTATAACTAACTGGTGCAAATTCATTTACACTAAGCCACATGGGCAACGTAAAAGATAGATGACAAATTTGGTTGTGAAAGTTAAAACATCTTGAATTTTATATCTTTGGCCAGTTCTAAAACTGTTGCCTGTTTCCATAACCCTATATGTAGTACAGTTAAGACATTTTTAGCAGCCTGGGGACTTGCTCAAAAACATGCTCATTGGGCTTCTCATTTGGGTTACATCTGTATTAACCGACAAATCTCTTATATACTTACCCTTAGTTTGGCATTGCATGATTCTCCTCTGGTTCATTGATGAAAAGGAAGCCTGACTGATTGTATGTATGATATAAGGACTCCCCATGGAAAACACAAGGAAGTGTATTTGGTGTCTGTGTTTTCACTTTTGATTGAAGTAAATGCATTCTGGGTTTAGAGATGGGTTTTGCTCTCACTTCTAATAGAGTATGTTTGCAAAAAATTTAGACTTCATCACATCCAACTGTGCATACCTACAGCCTGTGTCATTGTTAATACAGCAAATGCATAAAAAATGTAGTAAAAGGGAGTCTTCCCTCTTGAAAGGTTGTAGATGTTGGCTTGAGGCCAAAAGAAGGGTATTACAGTCTGTGGCTTTGTGAAATATTCTGTTTTGAATTGTGCCAGAAACATAGACAAACATCCAAAATATCTATTTCAACTGGTCTAAGGTGAACGTGAATTTAATGTTATCATCAATAGAATTGACATGCTCCATAAAATGCGCTCACCAGAAAATTAAAAGGTCATAAATAAACCTTGTGAATAATACAATCCTGCCACTATTATGTGGGTTTTTCAGAAATAACGTCTGTTCCACCTTTGCCATAAAGGCATTCGCGAAAGATGGTTCCATAGCTGATCCCATTGCACACCTTGATACTTGAATATAAAATTGACCATCAAATGTAAAATAGTTACATGTCAGAGTTAACTCTAACAATTCCATTAACAGATCAATAGGTGGCCCTTCATAGTGCGGATTGTCCAGAATCAGTTCTCTTACTGCCACCAGCCTCCTCTCATGAGGGATGGGAATGTAGTACCGTATTCACAGATCCGTGTTTACTAAGTATGCTTTTTTACGCATGCAGGTAGCATGGCAACACCCATGACACTACCCTCTCACGGACGGGTTTTTTCGGTAATTTACACCTCAATAGGGGACCTCTATTTCTATGCGTGTGCTTACATGCGTATGTTACTTACGTATGCGCGTATCTTACTAACCGCGCCCTCAAAAGCCCATTTAAATGCCTCCCACTTGCACGTAACTTCAAAAGTACGGAAGACAACCACACCCCTCTGTATATATGTCCCTAAGTGTGATTCACAAGTCCGTGCCTAATGGACTTACTTATGTAAATACTATGTAATTTGCATGGAAAAAGTTACTACGCATGCGCAGTTAATCCGCTTCTAAAAATACACACGCAACTCCATGCAAAAACTTATCTGTGAATACGACCTGTAGTCTTTAGTTTGATAATAGTATTTTAGAAATACAGGCAGCCGAAAACTCATTTTTGGCTACCTCTATTTCGAAAATACTACTGTTGTGAATTTTTTATAAATTAGAGAAAGGAGTATTAGGGTCAGGCTAGGGAGAAGGGAGGGCTAGGGTCAAGCTGCAGGGAAGGGAGGGTTAGGGTCAGTTTGCGGGGAGGAGGGTCTGAGGGTTAGGCTATAGAGAAGGGAGTATTAGGGTCAGGCTAGGGAGAAGGGAGAAAGGAGGGTTAGGGTCAAGCTGCAGGGAAGGGAGGGTTATGGTTAGGGTAATGGAAGGGGAGGGCTAGGATAAAAATTAGGATAAGGGTTACAGGTATATTAATACCATTTCGGGGATGCCCTCCTCAAGGCAGAAGCAATTGATTTGGGACAAATTTCTACATTACCAGGTATGAAATGGCCCTTTTCATACAAATGGCCCTACGTGTCACTAAAAAACACCCAAGAGGGATGTTGGTATACAGGCTCAATACATCTACTGTACACAATAGTAGTTCTTCCGGTAATCTTGACAGTTGAGTCAATTTTTGCAAAAGATGCATAGTGTCTTTCAGATATGTGTTCAATGCCTGGATGCAGGGCTGCAAAAGAGTAACATCACAATGGGATGGTAGAAAGAGTCACTTGCCAAGATTATTGGTCTACCTGGAGGGGAGTCCATACTCTTATGTACCTTGGGCAAAGTGCATAAAAGATGTAGGCTAATTCCTCATAAGGGCGTTTATTACCTCTCCAAATATTGCTCACTCATCAGCCGCTATCTGTAAAATGCCATATAGTTCTGTTTTAAACTATAGAGTTCGATTGCTAGATAATTTGCGGTATCTTGACATATCAGCAAGCTGCCTAATATTTCTTGTTATTATGCTTCTAGACTCTGGAGGACTATTGCCCTTCCTTTATTATCCAGCCTAATAACAATGAACCCAATTCACACTTAAGAACGTGATAGGTTCCTAAATATATGCAACTAATAGCAATGAAACTTCCTCGGCACGCCCCCGGTTTTCAGGTTCTTATGTGACTTACGAGTGCCATAGGACACCCTTAACTGTAGATTTGCATTTGAATGTGTAGGGCGTCTACTTAGAACTTAACTGCATAACAGCGCCTTCATTTGCTCATTTAAATGCTTCTCTCCACCCAAATCTTTGTATCTGCCGAGTTCTTTAAGCATGGAACGCCCATTTTTGCGTATGTTACTACGAACCTAGAGATTTCAAGTTCGTAGTGCATAAGCATGGAATTTGCGAACTTAAGTCCAATGCAAATAGCGTATTAAAGTTACTACGCATGCGCAGTACATCCGTTCTTAAATATACGCACCTAAAATCATAAGAATTCTTAAGTGTGAATCAGGTCCAATATCATTGTGCGATATACAGTCAGGTCCATAAATATTGGGACATCGACACAATTCTCAACACCGCTGTACCCTGTCACAGGCCATCTGGCAGTGGCTTCCCCACTATGTGCCATTCTCCGGTGATTCCAGCAGAAGTCTCCATTAAAGCATGTTTGTCTGTGTATGGGATTAAGCATCTGCCTCATTACTTCTCTGGTGCATGGGCGTCGCCATTTTACCTCCTGTCAGGTGATTCCCAGTATCCTCTCAGGTGCTTCTCTGCACACACATGATTCCTCCAGCCAATCGGTGCACTGGGCGGGCTATCTAAACTCTGTGCACAGTCCATGCTGTGCCCAGATCAACTTGGTCTTCTAGGAACTACTCGTTCATTCTAGGTGCCTGGATCACTCCTCTCTCTTCAAATTATTCCACTTCTGTTTTTCTTCTCCGTGTGATATGTAAGACAAAGAGAAGGACCCAATGGTGTAGTACCCTTTTAAATATATAGCAAATATAAGGAAACAATGTTGCACTCACGTTGTCCTCCTCTTGTCTCAATGCCATGTATTAATAGTCTCCGGACCTCTCTCTCCTTGTTTCCTCCGGACCGTGAATCAACCGAAGTTCTAAGCCTTCGAACCTCCCTTTCCTAAATTCCCTTCTCTCCTCCGTACGTGGTGGTGGGGGACCAAAGGGGGAAAATCTCCAATAGTGCAATACGTTTTAAGCTTTCACAACAAAGATAAACCGCTGACTGATATTGCACTCACATTGCTTCTGTCTTGTGTTTTTACTCGTCAGCAGGGGGTCTGCACCTTCAACCTCCACTCTCTGGACTTCTTTCTCCTCTGATCCTCCATCCGCGATGGTGGGGGGGAAGAACTGGGAGAATTCCAATAGTGCAATATATCTTAACACCACAGATCATCGGCCGACTAATATTGCACTCACCTTGATTTTCTCTTGTGTTTCAGCTCATCAGAAGGGGATCTGCCCATCAAAGCTCCAAATTGCGGACCTCCCTCTCCTCGTATAAACCGTCACCGAAATGTAAAAAAAAATAAAGAAGAAGAAACCTAAATTGTGCAGTATATTTTTAGACATTCATGAGCCACCTGTAAAAAATGCATTCACAACATTATCCTCTTGGGTATCAGCATATCAAATAAATGTATATTATTCCATGATTTTTTCTGCCTTTAGAAGATGCTTCTCCTTTTACAATGACCATTCAGAAAAAAAAACAGCTTGTAATGATCCTTTTAATATTGTTAAAACAACCACACTATGGTAAAAACAATAGTGGACCCCCCGGGTAGACCAATTGTGTCGGGGGTAAATTCTATAACTGCAATTCTCTCAGAGATGATAAACTCTTTACTCCAACCCCTGATGAAAAACATTAAGACCTACCTTAAAGATACAGGACACCTATTAAGGATTGTGGAGCTGTACACAGAAGGTGTGGCCTTTATGGTGATAGCTGGGATGTGAGTTCGCTGTACACTATTATAGATCACAGGTTTGGAATTCAGGCTATAGAATGGGCACTATCAAAGAGAGATGTGGAGGTAGGAAAAATGAAATTGATCACAGAAGGAATTAAGTTAATTCCTGAGAACAATTTCTTTTGGTTTAATGGAGAGTTCTTCCTATAAGATACTGGCACGGCGATGGGGACAAAGTTTGCCCCCTGCTACGCCAATATATTTATGGCATGGTGGGAGGAGCAGACAATTGAGAACTATCCCCTAGTACAGAAGTATCTAAAGATGTACAAAAGATACATCAACGTTGTCTTCTTGATCTGGAGTGGTCCTAAAGAAGACCTAGAAGACTTTTGCGAATATTTAAATTCAAATAAATTAAACATCCGGTTAAATTTTAAAATGAGTGACATCGAGATTGATTTCTTAGATCTGGTAATCTCAAAGGAAGGAGATGGTTTAAAGACACGTAATTTCAGGAAACCAACGGACAATAATGCGTTCATATCACGAGAAAGCAGCCACCACCCTAACTGGCTGAGTTCAAAACCTTATAGTCAGTTTATCAGGATAAAGAGAAATTGCACTGATAAAGAAATGTTTGGGGTACAAGGAGAAGAGTTTCAAAGATAGACTGAGGAAAAAAGGATACGATCAGGCTAACATTGACAAAGCCATGAATAAAGCAAAGAAGAAAAAAGAAATCTCCTGTTGAAGGAAAAAGTGAAGAGAAAAAATAATAAAAGAGAGGAAGTAGCCATCATTACTCAATTTAATAAAAACTACAGGAAGGTATAGAAAATCTTCAAGAGACATTAGGGATTACTCAGGAATGATGATGAGTTAAAAAAGGTTGTAGGGAATAGACCCATATTTATTTACAAAAGGGCAAGGAAAATTTAAAATGTTGTGAGAAGTGTTACCACTAAACCAAGCAAATTGACATTGGTAAAAAGTAAAGGTTTTTTTTCGATGCGAGAACTGTGTAGCCTGTAGGAATTTGAAAATGAAAACATCAAAGGTCACTTCATATCTAAATCCAAAAACAAGGACACAACAAGAAATCTGGATCTATCCAATGGGATGCGCTTGCTCAAAGATCTATATTGGCAGATCCTCAAGAAAATTAAAAGAAAGATGGAGAGAGCATCTAAACAATATAAAGAAGGGGGATCTTTCTCACCCCATGTCCCAGCATTTTAAAGAGAACCATGAGTGTAAATTTAATAGGGATAAAGAGAGTGGAGGGAAGTTGGAGGAATAATAAGAAA
The DNA here is from genome assembly GCA_011038615.1 of Limnodynastes dumerilii. NCBI lineage: Eukaryota > Metazoa > Chordata > Amphibia > Anura > Limnodynastidae > Limnodynastes > Limnodynastes dumerilii. Next base: position 161,296 of record WWET01000860.1, on the reverse strand, counting down.
CAAGAGGACCTAGCAAAAAAGGAAATGGAGATGATTTTTAGATTAGGTTCCTTAAGCCCAGAAGGCCTGAATAATTTATTTGAACTGAAATGGTTTTTATCTTGATTGTATGATATTTCAACTTTGTTTTTATGTGCATTTTAGGTTTGTATATTATAGTATGTATTTATATGTATTTTAGGTTATGTTGAACGGGAACCTTTAAGAAGATTTTAGGATAGTCACTGATCACTGGATAAGAAGATATAAGATGCTCTGTCAATTATAAAGATAGCGGGCCGTATGCAGAGCTCCGGCCGCATTCCATATGTTCTACTGCGCATGCGCAGTAATTTGTTTTATGTAATCTACGTTATCTACGTTACTTGTTGCAACGTAGATTGCGTATGCGCGGTCTTTACCGATATGTTCTATTGCGCATGTGCAGTAATTTTCTTAATGTAATCTACGTTATCTACGTTACTTGTTGCAACGTAGATTGCGTATACGCGGTCTTTTCAAATACATTTATTTGATATGTTGATACCCAAGAGGATAATGTTGTGAGTGCATTTTTTACGGGTGGCTCATGAATGTGTAAAAAATATACTGCAAAATTTGGGTTTCTTCTTTATTTTTTTACATTTCAGTGATGGAGGATACGAGGAGAAGGAGGTCCGTAGTTTGGAGATATGAGGGGCAGATCCCCTTCTGATGAGCTGAAACACAAAAGACAATCAAGGTGAGTGCAATATTAGTCGGCCAATGATCTGTGATGTTAAGACATATTGCACTATTGGAATTCTCCCACTTCTTCCCCCCCCACTATGGCGGACGGAGGACCCCCCCCCCCCCACCATTGCGGACGGAGGATTAGAGGAGAAGGAAGTCCAGAGAGTGGAGGTTGGAGGTGCAGACCCCCTGCTGACGAGTAAAAACACAAGACAGAATCAATGTGAGTGCAATATCAGTCGGTGGTTTATCTTTGTGGTGAAAGCTTAAAAAGTATTGCACTATTGGAGATTTTTACCCCTTTTTTTCCCCTCCACCACGGACGGAGGAGAGAAGAAAATTTAGGAAAGGGGGGTTTGAGGCGTTGAACTTCGGTTGATTCACAATCCGGAGAAAACAAGGAGAGAGAGGTCCAAAGACTATTAATACATGGCATCGAGACAAGAGGAGGACAACGTGAGTGCAACATTGTTTCCTTATATTTGCTATATATTTAAAAGGGTACTACACCATTACACCCTTCTCTTTGTCTTACATATCACACGGAGGAGAAAAACAGAGGTAGAATCATTTGAAAAGAAATAGAGACTATATATATGAAAATCAATTACGAACTCTATTGAATATTTTTACTGAACTCTAAATTTTACAGCGCTGTTGAAGGGTAATATATTTTCACATTGTCAATTGTATATATATATACTTCAACCATTGCTCTTAATTGTACAGGGATAATTGGATATTATTTATTGGATTTAATTTATTGCTACAAAAATTAGGAAATAGGAATAATGTAAGTCTCTAAAAGTCCATGTGTCCTTGCATTAATATAGAAAGTTGTTAGTGGTAATGATGTGTAGGGTCCATGGGCTGGATCCAGACCTTGTTAAGTGTATGAACTTAGTTACACCTGGGCTAAACCATGTTGATTTCAGGGGAGTCATATTTCATCTGCTGCAAACAGTATTAGAGTTGAGAGGTGATGTTTCCTGTCCCAAGTCTAAATAACAGTGTGATAGTAAAGCTGGTCAGTATCTGTGTGCAGTAAGCAACTCAAAGATTTGTCTCTAAAGATTGCGCTTACGCAGTCTACGTACAGAAATGGTATGTAGATAGTGTAAATAAGATACGCATGAGTAGTAGCTCAATTCCTAAAACAACGTACCTAAGATGAAAACTACGTATCTGTGAATCCAGACCATGGTCTTAAACTCAACATTATGGTGCTGGCTGTATCACTCCTGGTTTTGTGATAGTAGCGATTGTACCCGCTTACAAATAACCTGTGTGGATCACTTTGTTGTTTGTTAGTGTGAGCTAGTATGTGTGTTAGTTATAAATCACTGGAAATCTTTCACCTGATCTGACTCCTGCTGCAAACTGACGCTTTTATGTCTTCCAGGAATAAAAAGCTCACCTTCTAGGAATTGCTGATGTCTTTTCCCTTGGTTAGTCTTCCTCTCGGTTGTGATAGATGAAACATTACACACACTGCTGCTAGCACTAAGGTAGAAACATTGCTGTCACATAGACAAACCGGGGCATTGTTTAAAGGCTCTTCACATCACTGTCTTATGCAGCAGGTTAAATTAAATGATTTACATTTAAATATCAAATCATCTGTTCCACATAGGAGTCTTTATAGTTTGTCTTACTCTGTTTTCATAGATAGCTGCTGGTCTTCTTTTGTTCTTTTGACTTAAAGATAAATTTAAATAAAATATTTACGGCGTTCTGGAACTCTGTTGAGTTAACCCTTAAACGAACCTTAAAATAAAAAAGTGTGTATATA
>WWET01000860.1:138783-157866 GCA_011038615.1 Limnodynastes dumerilii | reverse complement strand
CATTGCCATAAGCCTGCCTTATCTAAAGCGTGCGGATCAGCGGTTGTACCCTACCACTCTGTACAATTTCCATGCCCAGTTTAGCCGGCAAAGGGTAAGCTCAGCCCATTTGTTCGGAAATGACATCGTACAGAACTAAGTAAAGTAAAATAACACTGGCGTAACATCTGGAGGGTGTACTTATAATACAAAGATTTTACAAAGGTCGGAAAGGTGGTTTTGAAAATGCAGGACAAAGATGTGAGTGATAACAGATGCAACAGATTTTAAATGTGTGTGTCACCAACACCTTATTTGTTGGGTGTCCCTCCAAACTGAATGGAAGAGTCAATGTCATATTGAGAACGGAAATGGTGGTGTACTATGTACAAACATAGCACACCACCAAAGACAAGTGTGAAGCATGGTGGTGGCAACATTATGTTGAGGAAGTGTTTCCCTTCAGGTGGGACGGACAATTGGTTAGTATTGAAGGGAAAATGGATGCTGTTATGTACAACCAAATTCTTGAGTACTGCTAGACAGCTGAAGATGAGTAGGGGGCTCTCATTCCAAAATGACAACAACCTAAGCATACCATCAAGAAACCAACATTGTGGCTTAAGGATATGATTGTACATGACTTTAATCAGGAAAGTCTGTGGATAGACCTGAAGAGAGCATTCCACCGCTCCTCACAAGTTCTACAAAGTAGAATGAGAAAATATCCACTGATGACTGTAATTGAAGCAAAAGTTTGCTGCACAAAGTATTAATCCGGGGGACTAATCACTCATTATGTATGATAATATAGCTTTTCATTATTTATTAATATCTCTAACTCTTGCCTTTTTAATAATTTAATATTGTAAAGTGAAATGTGTAAATAAAGCTGGAAAAACATGATTGTAATGATTGTCGGTTACAACTTTGACAATGATACAGTCATAACTTTAATACTGGCTTTATTATTAGTCAAAACAGAAATGCACTCTGTGAACAGGGGTACCATGTCATCAGCTGTATGTATGGCAAGGAACTCCTTCATAAAGCTGACACAAATAATTAACAACCTGCCTCTCCATTCAGTCTTTCTCCACTTTGTGCTTTCTGTTTCTCCGCTCTCTCTCTTCTTGGCTTTCTTCCTCCCCTGTGACACTGAAGCTGTGTTTGCTGCGTTCCTACCTACCACTACTCAAGCTGCATCATTTGGAGGAAAGATATTAGCTTGTTAATGACTAATTATGGTTGATGTTAGGGCTATTATAATGCCAAATACATTGGCCTAGACCCAGAGGTCAGCGTACGTTAGCTGATATGGCATATTTCTGCACAATTTATGAGGGTGCAGAGAACAGGAAAGCACACAATTACGGTTGTTGCACAATGTAGTTTGTCATGTAGCTGAATTAAACATAGCTGCTGTTTAACTGTATGCTACGTGCCATAATTGGTTGCCTTTCAGAGGTACCGTTATGATCGCTTTTGGCTTATATGCAGCACGCCCCACTATTACCAACTCATGTACAGGACGTATGCTGTGTTCACTGCTTAGATGTGGATCAAGTGAGTTTTGATATTACAACATTCTGATAGGTGTTGAGAGCGCCAAGTCAGTTAATCCTGTTGACCATTTGGCGCAAGCAACTTAAGTGACAACTCTTCAACCATTACCACCATCCCTAACTACACCCCCTTTTCTACATGAATCTCTAAATTGTTTTATAATTAAAGGTTGTTTATTTTGATACACCAACTAATCTCCTGTGTATTAGGATGTAAGAAAGGAAATTGTATATGCTGAAGATGGTTCCAGAGCACTCCATTCACATTATTGGGCTAATGCAGTCATAAAAGCAAGAACAAAGAACATTGCAGCTTGGCAAAACAATGTTGGCTTTCAGGAAGAAGCAAGTTGTGCACAAAATTGCAGTTGAAAGTGTTTGTGACTATCTAATGTGCGAGACAGCTTAATAATAGTCATTTTTCTTCTTAAATCAAAATGAAAAATAATTCAAACCCACTTGTGGCACATTAATTAGAAATCCATTGTTACTCTGACCACATGTAAGAGCAGTCGGCTGGATAAAAGCACAATTAAAATGTGTCCAAAGTTACAGCAAAACAACCTTTCAGTTTGCCAAACCACATTTTATTTGTAAGTTCTCTCACAAAATGAAGGTGTTATTGTAGTGAAACAGGAAAATCTGAGGCCAAATGTCCCTTCAACTGAATATTTTGGAGAATAATTTCAGAAGAATTTTGTTCTTCTCAAGAAATCGGAAAATCTAGAAACATTTTTTTTTTTATCACATATTGCTAAAATTTAAATAGTTGTTAATAATCTAGATTATGCCAGTGAAAGCCAATATCTGAAATAAATTTTAGGGTAGTATGCAGAAAAATAACTCCTGAAAAACCTGGAATTGTATTTTTGTACTTTTGATAATTTATAAACTCAATCTAGACCAGTGCTCCTTAACCATTTCTCACCCTCGGTATACCTAAGCCCTACCCAGAATTCCGCGGCACACAAAAAGTAAAATATACAAAAAAAGCAGTAATTACTAAGGGCCTGATTCAGAATTAAGAAGGTGCTTAAAATAAGAGAGGAAAGTTACTCCTGGGCTAAACCATGCTGATTGCAGGGGGAGTCAAGTTAATTGTAGTATCCATCATCATGTGTCTCCAGCCTCCCCAGTATCCATCATCATGTGTCTCCAGCCTCCCCAGTATCCATCATCATGTGTCTCCAGCCTCCCCAGTATCCATCATCATGTGTCTCCAGCCTCCCCAGTATCCATCATCATGTGTCTCCAGCCTCCCCAGTATCCATCATCATGTGTCTCCAGCCTCCCCAGTATCCATCATCATGTGTCTCCAGCCTCCCCAGTATCCATCATCATGTGTCTCCAGCCTCCCCAGTATCCATCATCATGTGTCTCCAGCCTCCCCAGTATCCATCATCATGTGTCTCCAGCCTCCCCAGTATCCATCATCATGTGTCTCCAGCCTCCCCAGTATCCATCATCATGTGTCTCCAGCCTCCCCAGTATCCATCATCATGTGTCTCCAGCCTCCCCAGTATCCATCATCATGTGTCTCCAGCCTCCCCAGTATCCATCATCATGTGTCTCCAGCCTCCCCAGTATCCATCATCATGTGTCTCCAGCCTCCCCAGTATCCATCATCATGTGTCTCCAGCCTCCCCAGTATCCATCATCATGTGTCTCCAGCCTCCCCAGTATCCATCATCATGTGTCTCCAGCCTCCCCAGTATCCATCATCATGTGTCTCCAGCCTCCCCAGTATCCATCATCATGTGTCTCCAGCCTCCCCAGTATCCATCATCATGTGTCTCCAGCCTCCCCAGTATCCATCATCATGTGTCTCCAGCCTCCCCAGTATCCATCATCATGTGTCTCCAGCCTCCCCAGTATCCATCATCATGTGTCTCCAGCCTCCCCAGTATCCATCATCATGTGTCTCCAGCCTCCCCAGTATCCATCATCATGTGTCTCCAGCCTCCCCAGTATCCATCATCATGTGTCTCCAGCCTCCCCAGTATCCATCATCATGTGTCTCCAGCCTCCCCAGTATCCATCATCATGTGTCTCCAGCCTCCCCAGTATCCATCATCATGTGTCTCCAGCCTCCCCAGTATCCATCATCATGTGTCTCCAGCCTCCCCAGTATCCATCATCATGTGTCTCCAGCCTCCCCAGTATCCATCATCATGTGTCTCCAGCCTCTCCAGTATCCCCCATCATGTATCTGCAGCCTCCCTAGTATCCCCCATCATGTATCTGCAGCCTCCCCAGTATCCTCATCATGTGTCTGCAGCCTCCCTAGTATCCCCATTATGTGTGTGCAATCTCCCTAGTACCCCCTATTATGTGTCTGCAGCCTCCCCAGTATCCCCATCATGTGTCTGCAGCCTTCCCAGTATCCCCTATCAGGTGTCTGCAGCCTCCACAGTGTCCCCATTATGTGTCTGCAGCCTCCCCAGTATCCTCATCATGGGCTGATTCCAGAACAACGTCCATTGCCCATAATACGTCCGTCAGATGCCGAAAATAGATACTGCACATGCGTAGTGACTCATTTACGTAATCTATGTATCATTTCGTTACGTGTATATTGTGTATATGCAGTCTTAAAGACCGCATATACGCAATCTACATACAAAACAATACACAGGTTACGTAAATTAGTTACCACGCTTGCGCAATATCTATTTTTGGCATCTGACGGACGTATTATGGGCGACGGACGTTGTTCTGGATCCAGCCCCGTGTGTCTGCAGCTTTGTGTGGAACAAATGGTAAAATGATTTCCTTTTTGAGTTTTAGTATGTATTAAAAAGATGTAGCTCATAGAAAAGTATTTTCAGAAATACAACATGAACTAAATTATATTTAATAGAATAAAAATATAGTAATTATTATTATTATTATTATTATTATTATTATTATTATTATTACATTCAATTATGTAATTATGTTCACATTTATAGTATAAAGTTAACTGCACTGTGCATTCCAAACATGGAATTCAATTCAAGGGCGAATTGTTGAAAATGGCACATTCCAATACAATAGATTCATTGTATGGTTTTATTTTGCTAGAAACGGAAGGATATTACAATGAGACGGAGTTGTGAATAATGGAGCAGATCATTCCTGTCCACCTCTTGACAATACAGGAAGCTCAGAAATGCTTTTACAGATATCTATCGAACTAATATATCTTTGAACCATAGTTTCTCTTCATTTCCTCTCCAACTTTATCTGTGAGGAACAATGCTGTTTATTTCAAGAGGTTATTCTCAGATAAGAAGCCCATTGCTCTCCACATTTTATAAACACGTGAAAATGTGACTATATCATTACATAATGTGACTGCATTGACAAAGATTAGAGTTCTACTTAATGCTTTGCAATGGGCATGATAAAAAAATAAAGATCTTGATAAAATGACATATAAATTTTAATTTCCCTTTATACCCCAGAAGAATGACAGGTTGATATATTTTCTGATGGCAACAGATTAATCTAGTTAGTAGATGATGATGATGATGATGATGATGATTATTATTATATTATTATTATATTAATCAGTGATAGATAGGATAGTAATATATCACAGTATCCAAAGATCAGATTTTTCATCATCATTGAGACATCTAAATGGTCACACGCAGTGGTAAAACTACTGTTGGTCCAGGGTCTCAGCTGCACATGGCAGCACCCCCACCATCACCACCTACACTTTCAGAACTCTAAGCAAGATGCACAGGCTGACAGTTTAAGATAGTGCTTAGCACTCTATTTATAAATGCTGAACGCTCTTTTATAAATGAATGCCAGCAGATGAGAGCTGTTAGCAATGTCTTTACAAAGAGTGCTCAGCACTCATACACGAGTGCTGAGCGCTGTTTTAGGTTGCCAGCCCACACAGCTTCTGCATGCATGTAAGATGGGTGCCCCCCCACCCTGCCCCACTTCCTCTCCGACCACATCCTGACCCACAACCATCCAGCAGCATCCTTCCCCATCCCATCCATTCTTAGGCCCTGCCTCCTTGCTATGGTCCCTAGCGGTCAACTTCTGCCCCTGGTCATACCTCAGACAGACTTCTAATACCCATACAACACTTACATTTTCTGATTTATGCAAATGGTAAATGGCGATTTGGAATTCTGGATGGCCTGGCAGCCTATATATTGTAATACCAACTACTTGCAAGTGCAACCTGACCCTCCTGTCTGAAGCTGTGAGAGGTGTCATTTATTGGAAGTCTGCATAGAGAATATTGGTTTCCAGTCTGGTAGCACAGAGATATATGTATATGAATAACACAAAAATGGATGACATTGATCTGGTCACACAGAAATAAGGGAAAATTGGATGTCTGATTTATAATAGTACAGATATCCCTAAATTTAGGTTGGGTCTGTTTAGCAATTTACATATCATGTTAAGGTTAAAGATACATAATTGCACCAGTTTTAGGCACATCATTGAATGTATATGACATATAATATTATTATATTAAGGCCTAAAATACGCACAGCTGTAAATAAGGTCCAGGGACTCTAATATATACGTCTGTATTGTATTCACTGTTATATTCTTTTCTTTCCTTTCTTTCTTTCTTTCTTTCTTTCTTTCTTTCTTTCTTTCTTTCTTTCTTTCTTTATTTCTTTCTCACTACCATATGCCATCCTGAGATTTTGAGTGTTGCCTGTTTGACTCCTGAGAAATTTTGAAAGTTAATGAAATTGGAAATGTAAATTTGTAAATTAACATAAATGAAAAACAGGTGCCTTTTTAAAGGATACTTGGATAACTATTTTATATGTAATTGCTGATTCAGTATGAGATGTATCACATAGCGGCTTAAGTCCTTATGTACTATCCAGCTTTCTGAACCATCCTCATTTTATATGGAGACGTTGTTAAAAAGTTAAGGTAGAGGTCACGTGATGAAAATTCATATGAGCGATGAGAGTGGTTTCCGCTTTCCCGTATGGTTTTCTGGATGCAGCGTGATCCGGCATCAGACCTCTGCTGCCGGGGGGCTGGAGCTCTGATCGCAGCGGCAGCAGGATCCGGGCCTATGTCATTAGTGATATCTATCCATAGACCAATAAACTTGGTCTAGTTAAAAATGTAAGACCAAGAATGAAGCATATTTTTTAAACAGTTAACCAATGGACAGCTGCTGTGCCTTGCTTCATAATTCCATTGACACCAGTGATTTGAGTCATTTTTGGACTTCCATTTCCATTGAGACTAACGTTAAACAAGTAGATGCAGCATGCTTCCGATCTGTTCTGCATCATTGATCTTGTGTCACTAGTCTCTGTAGCATGCACACACAGTTGAATTACTTTTCCTCAAGGGAACACATGTCTCCAGGTGGGCTAATAATAAAATGAATAGCTTAGAGAAACTGCTAACTGCAATAATAGGATGCGAGGATAAATTCCAGTGTTTAACTGTCCAAATTCCACAGTGTACATTCTACTCAGCCTCCCGTGAGCAATGTTCAGACAGTTTCTCACCCAATCAATATTATTGATTACCTATTATAATCAGCTGTAGGTATCAGAAAGACTTTTAGATGGAAATGTATAGCCTAAAATGTGATAAAGAAAAAAGGATCCACGCAACACCTATAATTATAAAGAGTCAATACTCCTTGAGCAAATACTTGTAATAATATTGTTAGAATAAATGAGTAATTAATGGCAGTTTCTACAGCTAATGAGTCTTAAACAAGCCATTCTGTTGTGCAATTTGACATATTAAGTCGAGCTTGTATATTATTAAAGATACACTATAATCATTTTGTCTACTGAAACGTAGAGTTGTCTTAGTTTTGTACTATATACAAAATACACACACACACACAATGTTACTTTACTACTGCTACAAATATTAGACCTAATAAAGTTTATTAAAGTACCAAGTTTGATAAATATATACTGAATATTTCTAATACTATAAAAGATTCCCATGACTAACTATGACCGGGTCTCACATGTCTTGTGCAATTTATTTAGGGTGAGATCTAGTTAGTAAAAAGTATTAAAAAAAAACATTTCTGTGCTCTTCTACCATCTTCATTATTTATATGTTGCAGTGCAGGGTTTCTAAGCCACGGGTACCACTAAAAAGGTATGTTTTTTAGGTCTCCTTGCTGAGGCACAGGTCTGTTCACTAGTGACTAACATATGTGAAAAGTTCCCCAGATGGTACTCATTATGACCTACGTTCATGTTACGTTTGTTAGTGTAGCGTATTTACGCTATCGTAAGTACCATGCACTCCCCCAGGCACGTACTTTTGCTGTTTTACGTCTACCAAACCCTACCTTAACTTTTTCAAGCATAACCGCACATGTATGTATCATCCTGCCGGACATAACTGTCAAACCCAGCCCATACTGTACGATTTAAATGCTTCCCTCCACCTCCAAAGCGTAGTTGAAACGTAAATACAGCTTGTGTATTTTAGGCACGCCCCTTCGTAACATCTGCCACGCACATGCGGAGTAAATACTAATTGGCGATTTTACGTCAGTGGCTAGCGTACGTAGTTCTGGATCTGGCCCTATATCACTTGTGATTATGAGGAGACCTGGAAACCATGCATTGTTAGTGGTACTTGAGAACCCCAGTTGGGGGCAGCAGTGAGTAACACTTGTGTCTCACAGTGCTGAGGTCATGAGTTTGATTCCCAGAGTAGCCCTTATCTGTGTGGACTTTGTATGTTCTCCCCGTGTCTGTGTGGGATTCCTCCGGGTGCTCCTGTTTCCCTCCACACTCCAAAAATATGCTGAATAAATTAGCTGTAGTCTGTGTGTGAATATCTCTGTTAGGAAGTATAGAATGTAGCTCCAATGGTGTAGCATTATATCAAATCTTGTTAATAAATAAATAGTCCTTTAATGACAAACATAAGTGAGGTGGAAAGTAAGCTGAATCATGAGAGACTGATACCAAAGATGGCCAACTCTCCAAAAAAGTAATTGAAGTAGAGATGTTTTTGGCAGACAAGGTAACTTAACAGTTTGCAATAACCAGGGCCTGATCAACCAATATACTGCAGCATAGGGTGCTGGCCTCCAAGGGGTGTATTGCTTCCTCGCTGCACGCAGCACATAGGTAGATGTAAAAAATTGGCGTACCTCATTGGCTGCTGAATCATTGCAGACTAAAAGGTGGGCACAGAAAAATGCTTCTTGGACAATCTGATTGTGGATTACACACCATGGGCCGGATCCAGAATCACGTCCGTCTTGCATAGACGGACGTAGTTCAATAAACAGTAGCTACTGCGCATGCGTAGTAGCTATTGTATGTAATCTGCGTATCGTTTCGATACGTAGATTGCGTATATGCCGTCTTTTAGACCGCATATATACGCAATCTACGTATCGAAACGATACGCAGATTACGTACAATAGCTACTACGCATGCGCAGTAGCTACTGTTTATTGAACTGCGTCCGTCTATGCAAGACGGACGTAGTTCTGGATCCGGCCCCATCAGAGTAGCTTGAAGGCATTCTCTACCTTCATCCCAGGCCGCAGTCAAATAGGGAATGGCTGTCAGTATACTGTCTGGTGGATTACTGGAGATACACTACATGAGCTGGCATACACTGACCTAAGCTGGCCTGGACCTGATTTACTTTGAAATTCCGGACTAAACCCAGCTCTTACTGTACGATTAAAATGCCTAACACCACCCACTATGCATATCTCATACACATATTGAGCACCCTTGTGATCACCAATTTCCACACAGAATGTAGCATCGGTTGGCTGCGTTCCGATACAGTAATATTGGTACTGAGCATGCTCGGTACCAATATTTAGCTGAGTTCCGTACTTAGTGTGCAGAAATCAACTGAATTTCTTAAATTAGGATCGAGCCACTGCTACGACAAAGCAGTCCCAATAGAGCCCTAAACGAGGGACTGTCCCGCCAGTATGTATTATGTGCATACATGTAAATGTTTCATTGTTTGCCCTTTAATACATCCCGGAGTTGTGGTCTAACAAAGGTGGCGCTTCCATTCATGTCAAAAGCTGCACCCACACTGTTCAATGCTGTGACAACGTTGAGAAGAAGGGGTACTGAGCCATGATGACAGACATTGGCTCATGGCAGCATCATACCCCGCTGTGGGACCTAAGTCTGCTTTCCAGTGTGTCCCTGCCTAAAGTTCGAGAATCTCAGGATATTTTAAGAGAGTTGCCAAATATGATATTGCACAACTCTGAACCAGATGTGTGGGTTATCTGCAGAGTTTTAATAAGAACCTCAGTTATGGTACTGAAGTAATTGTCATACTAGAGGGAAGTAGATGCAATCATTGCTTGCAAACTAGTATCATGGAAATCTTGAAACAAAAGAAATCACTAACAAAAATAAATGACATTCTTGAAGCATAAGGGCTTTTATTCTGTAATGGAGGCCTATCTTACTGAATGCATGCAGTATATATACCGTACAATGCTAGACTATGCATTGTTAAAATGAATAACCTTAGTAATGAGTCAATTAATGTAAATTTTGATCTAACCATCTGAGCTGCTAAATCTGCACAGACTACTGGCAGAACATAATCACAGAACCTTTTATATCTCCTTACGTGCAGAATTATGTAATGGAGTGCTTCTAACATTTAGATTGTAAGGAAAGCGGCTCAGAGATGGATAACCTAATATTGTACATTTAACAGCGTGATTAAATGAACTGTGACAATGGACACTGAAATCCATAATGTTGGAGACAAGCGATCTAGCTCACATGGCAGCATTAAACATAAAACATCCAAGACATTGTTTGTATATTCATCACAAGGAAAAATGTCTTTGTCCTTAGTGCTGCCATTTACAGTATATTAGACCACCATAAGCTGTTACAAGTTCCTAACAAAATATAGATGTCAGAGCATGACATGCAGGAGGTGTCTGGTCTATGGAATAGTAACTCACTCTTAGGTATGAATACGGCCCTAACTCACTATTTATTTATTTTAGTTATTAACAGGTTTTTATATAAGACTATTACATTACGCTTTACAGAGCATATTTAACATTCACATCAGTCCCTGCACCACTGGAACTACATTTTCTACTCCCATTTTATTTCAGTTTTTTTATTTGAAAACTATAATGTATTATATGGAACGGTTCCTATATTTACTTAGCAACAGATGTCATATTTCTGCTTTGCTTACTAAGTGAAACTGGCACTCAATATTGGTGCCATTGTACCCAGGTGCACTTAACTAAACAATGTACATTACAAGGTGACATTACATGTACTGTTTCACCCCAGTTATGCTCTACAGCCATTACTGAATGAAAACATGAGTTAAGGATTCAACTGAACACATGAATAGCATATATCTAAATAAATAAACAAACAAGCACTTTCAAAGAGTCATATTTGACAGGAACACTACTACCAAAAACTATATGACAGTATCATGGTAGTGGCCCCAATCTCACAGCCTCCACCTTGTTCTACAACATGCATGTCAAACTCGCATGAGGCCCAAAAGCTTTTTTTTGTGGCCCCGTCTCACACAGGGAGGACCTGCAAATGATGCTGAAAAGGGCCTGCTATCTGCCGCCGCAGCAGTTAAACAGGACATCTGATAGCACAGCCTTTTTCAGCTGTCCTGTATAACTACTGCATTGGCTGAAAGCAGGAAACATTGCTTTACGGCCAGCGTCACACAGAAGAGCTGTAGGGCCATGCGAATCATGGAGGAGAGACACGGACAGAAGGCATCAAAGGTAAGTAAGGTATAAACGGGGAGGCTGGAGACTACTGAAAAAGGAATTAATTGGAGCTAGAGCCATTTGAATGGGGAATACTGGGGAACTGGAGCCATATAAATGGTTAATACTGGGAGCTGTAAAGACATGATGGGGGATACTGCGAGCTGGAGACACATGATGGGAGATACTGGGAGCTGGAGACACATGATGGGGGATACTGCGAGCTGGAGACACATGATGGGAGATACTGGGAGCTGGAGAGACATGATGGGGAATACTGGGGAAACTTTTTTATTTTTCTTGCGGCCCACACAATCTTAGACTTAAATTTTTTGTCCCAGTATGGGTTTTGAGTTTGACGCCTATTCTACAACCTTTTAGCTGTTTCCACTCAAGTTAGATAGCGTTCTGTGTGATAAAATCTACATTAAATGGCAAGGTCCTTAATATCTCTTAGTGAAAAGGCCATACCTCTTACACTCTGCACTTTGAGATCGTTGATATAACCTATAATTAAGATTAATTATTCATTCATTATATGCTTTCTGCAGGTTTTATATAAAGGTGGAGGTTACATTGTTATAGAAACTTCACTGCACCTTTCACCATTGTTTTTCCTTTTTCTTTATTTGTGAATGAGTTAATGAGGAGAAATGTGCACAGCATATAAAAAGGTAGCCACTGGAGAAGAAAATGAATCACCTGCTTAAGATATAGGAGCGGATCCAAATGTGGTTGTAGTATCTGTTTTCTGCATCCTGCGTATAGAAAACAGCCATATTGGTCATGATCCTTAAGATTCAGATTTTAGTGCTGGAGGTCGTTCTGACGACAGGGGGGATTGTCTGCATGGTGCGGGGGGTATTTAAATCAGACAGTATGGGCTTGGCATTTTAAATGGGGTCAGTGTGTAAATGTTAAGTTAGGGTCCTGCTTGTGGAAACCCATTAGTGCCAGGGTGGTTCTCTCCCTTCGCACATATGAAACCGGCTTCACAGATACGAATTTGCTAGTTTTTTTTGTGTGCGTATTTTTAGGAGCATATTAACTGCACGTGTAGTAACTTTTTCCACGCAATTTACTTAGGATTACAGCACAGAGGTCCATTAAGCATGGAATTATGAATCGCACTTAGGGCCTGATCCATACCTACGCCAATGCGCTGTGCTTACTAAAGCACAGTGTATCGGCGTTCACTTTCCCCGACACTCCCCCTGTGCGGGCGTATGCCCCCTTCTTTACACCAGCTGAAGGCTACCCTAACTTCAACCGGCGTAAGGAAGGGGTCATACGCTCGCACAGGAGCGTATGATCGCCTAGACCACCCTCCCACCCTTATTAAACTATCTCCCTCTGCCCACCTATACTAACCTGAACGTAGGGACGCTGGGGGACGTCCCCTCCAGCGTCCCTACGGCGCTGCTACGGACGCCCGATCCACGCTCGGGCATTGCCGTAGCTATGCCAGGCAACATTTGCCTGGCGCATGCGCAGATCGGCTTTTAAGCCAATCTTACGCTGCTGGCGTCTTAACGCCAGCCAGCGTCGGCCTGGATCAGGCTCTTTATCTTTAATATATTACACATAGGTTTTGCCTCTTGGGCTGTGTGCATATAAGAGTCATGAAGTTTTCTATCTGAGGTCCCCCAACGTATTCTGTCTGAGTCCTCAGTGTATTTCTTCCCCTTCTGAGTTCAATACCCCTCATGCACGGGGATGCCAATATCTCTATTGGTCTCCAAGACAAACTCCAACCTCCAAATTTGTTTTATTTGTTCCCATTATTAAATTGAAACTTTCTGATAACTTCTAAAAATACTTCAATAATGTTTTCTAAAAAACGCCAATACAGCGACGCACTCGCGTTTACAGATATGACTTCAAAAACAAGTGGGATACATAGTGTAAAGATGTAAAACTGGGCCCAATAAACACATAGAATGTACCACAAAGTCCTATGTCTCTGCCTTCAACGGAGCGCTCCTGCTATCTACCAACGCGTTTCAACTGACTGGCAGTCAGATTAACCTTGAAAAAGACTGCCAGTCAGTTGAAACGCATTGGTGGATAGCAGGAGCGCTCCAGAGACATAGGACTTTGTGGTACATTCTATGGGCCTCATTTACTAAGGTCGATTTTTTTCAGCGATTCTACATCGATTATAACCGCTGAGTTTTAGCACCGATTTTTTTCCAAAAATTGCGGCATTTACTATGCCCGTATTTTTGGCATCGATACAGAATCGCCATCAATGTTGTCCGGCTCTTGTCTGCCCACCGCAGGATGTGTAAAATAAGTACTCTCTGGTGCCCCCTTGAGTCCTTTAGGAGGAGTAGAGCATTTTGTACCTAATGGAATGGGTCATGTCGGAGGGTCTGTTAATCCTTGACCACACCTTAGAATTTACCCTCTGATAATTATCCTGTGGTTCCTAGAGGCCTCTGTTGAGCCTGACCCCGGCTGCCAGAGATGGGGGGCCGTATTCAGAGAACCGCATTTTCTCCGATTTCCGTTCATATTTTTAAGTACGTTTAAACTGCACATGCGTAGTAACTTTTTATACGCAGTAAACGTAGACTATACGAGCGGAAGTGCCTAGCGGAGAGACTTGTGAATCAGACGTGGGAAAATCCGCACGGAAGTCCACGGAAAAATATGCTTGGAAGAATTTATATAAAAATGGGTGGGGGGGGTATTTAAATGACAATTTGATGGCGCGGTTAGCTACATACGCACGTACGTAAGTATTATACGCACAGAAATGAATACGTAGAGATAAGGGTGCCCTATGGAGGCGTAAGTCACCGAAAACTTGTCTGTGTGATGGGAGTGTCATGGGTGTTGGCTGGCAACGTAGGTGTGTAGATTTGCGTACTTTAGGCACACGCATCTCTGGATCCGGTCCATGGTATCTAGGATCACACAGCGTCGGTTTTTTTAATTGTTTTTTGATTAAGGAGGTTGTTGTCCTGTTTTGTCGCCATTATTTCAGTTGAGTCCGTTTATCAATTTTTTCAAGTTAGAATGAACTGCTGATATTTAGTAACATTTCATCATTTTCTTTAGTACAGCACTGAGAGAAGTATCCCATCCATCCCTTATTCATGCTGTTATAATATCCTTGACACCCTTCATATTTGTTCTGTGCATACAGGCTTTAGAACGATCTGTACGCCTCAGCACTGACATATCTGGTATTCAGATAGGGTACACAACTCATAAACTTGCGCTATCTGCAGATTATGGGCCTGATCCAGACCTACGTTCGGATGCGGTTTTACGCTGATCGTAAGCGTAAAAACTGCCATTTGTACTTACAGCGCATGCGTGGGGCAGATGATACGCTCGTGTTATGGTCTGAAAATCTTTGCGTATGGGCCTTAATCGTAACCGCTTCGTATTACCGATCATGGGGGCGTGCCTACCATACGGAATCCGTAACCACGCACCGAGGGCGGGATGAGGCATTTAAATTGTACAGTATGGGCGTGCTAAGGGTCGTTAATACGCAATGAACTTACGGACGGCCGTGGGTACGAACACAAAAGTTAGGGTAGGGTTTGCCGAGCGTATGGAAGCTAAACTAGGTACAAGCAAGGGGAGTGCCTATTGCATCGGTGGTATGTTTGGCGATAATACGCTACGCACTGGAGCGTAGGTCTGGATCAGGCCCAATGTCCCTACATTTGTGAAAAATCCTGCTATCTAGATTCCCTTACTAATGGCTGAGTTTGTCAGGTATAGCAAAAGTTTTTAACTTCAAAATAAAATACAATAAATTAGTTGCTATGCCTTCCTATGCCGGGAGACATGACATCTCACTTTCCACTGCTCTATAACCGTGTCACAAAACCTTTACAGCTGACACACTTATAAGTCTTACTGCATAAGTCCCCTTGACAGGTAATATCTGTGCATGCAGAGTTCTGTACGCGTGGACTTATGTAGAAGGGGCTGGTCCATCAGATCCGCATGCCTAAATCCCGCCACATAGGCAAGATTAAGCATGCAAATAATGGCCCGAGGATGGAGAGCGTAATATCTGCATGGATCAGCGTTCGTAAGAATGGGGCAGATCCAGAACTATGCATTTCCGCGAATTTACGTGTGGCGGAGACGTAAATTTGCAGATTTGTACGCATTGCGCATGCGCACCGCAGAAAATACGCACATTCACGTAGCGTATTTTCAAACGTATGGATAATTCACGTATTGCTAACGTAAATACTTACGTGTGGGCATGCCAAATTTACGTTAGTGACCAATACGTGCGTTTTACGTGAAGTAGGCGGGGGGTGGTATTTAAAGTGTACAGTATGGGCGTGCTAAGCTGCGTACGTTCGCGTAGTCTGTACGCCCGTTAGCGGACGTATGCTGTTACGTTAGGCAAAGTTAAGGTAGGGTTTGGGTCGCGTAATTTCCGAAAATACGTCCGTGCAAGGGGTGTGCCATGGGGAGTGTATTGACCTTACGTGTACGAAAATACGCACCGCAAATATACGTACGCACACACGTAGTTCTGGATCTACCCCAATGTGTTTTACTTAAGGTAGGGTTCTGGACACTTAAATGTCCAGAACTCCATAAGAAGGGGGGAGCGATGGGGCATGCACTCCCCTCCTCTGTACCTAATATCAGATTTACGTGCACACGTAAATCGCACGCAAATATGAGTCAGGTCCAATGTACGGAATTGGTCCTCTATGTGGTTTTCCTGGAATGACAGGATGAATATAGTAAAAATTATTGTGTAAATTCCTTTATTTACTTCATTTACTATATCCCCTCCACCTGGCTAACTCAAATTAAGTCAGTTTCCATGTAGGGAGTTTGTTTGGAAGGTTAAACAATCACAACTGAAACAGGTGACCCTCTTTAGGCCCAGGGTGAATGGGGGACTATAACTCCCTGACTCACTGAGCCACTATCAAGCTGCTTCTCTGAGCAGGGCACTAGTTTAGACGTGTCTTGTAGGAGGTGGAAGATAAACAAGCACTGACACCCCTACATCTGATCTCTTGGTTGTCCTCAATACCACATTTCTTGCACCCAATTATTGGTCCTACACTTCAATGATAATGTAACATAAGGTTTAAAGAAGACATTTCAGCACTGTACTCATCTCTTGTTCCATTAACACACCATACAAGTTACATGAAAGTGGGTAGGGGGAGGCATTTAAATGACTATTTGAGGGTGTGGTGCTACATACACACGTACGTAAGTATTGTACATAAATGCACACTCTATAGAGGCGGAAGTCACCGTAAACCCATCCGTGTGAAGGGAGTTTCATGGGTGTTGACATGCGTATAATTGCATACCTTTACCTAATGGATCTGTGAATATGGCCCGTTGCCTATAGCAACCAATCAGATTTTAGTTCTCTCTTTTTAAATACTAGAAAATGTCAGCTAAAATCTGATTGGTTGCTTTCAACATCTCCACTTTTCCAAACCCACAGCTTAGTAAATTTGGCCCTGTGACTGTTGTACCTTGTTGCAAAGTGATTGAAAGACTCCTGCAAAGTTGTAAACTGGACACATGGTGCTTCCAAGCTACAATGGCATCCAAAAAGAAGGGCGCCAACTTTCAGTGCACTGCTTCATCTGTGCGGTATTAAAGTGTGGCCAGGGTGTGTGATTGCCAGTTTATTGTAGAGATACAAGTAAGTATATATATTTACCTTGGAATAATTCCCACTACAAGAAGCCAGTAAGATCAGCCTCTGATATATTGATTCAGTGTATAAGGTTATGATAAAGCATGTTTAATGTAAGATGCCGTTGACGTTATTGATTTATTGAGTTACTGCGATAACCTGTTGTTCATAAGTATAAGCTAGGAGCTGGTGCTGTTCTTTCACCCACGATGCATTATTATTGTATTGTTCACACTATAAAGACAAAGTATATTTTTGTGTAAAATCACAAGAGCTGCGGTTAGTTGTTCCAGTCCAATAAAGGTGCCTGTTTGGCATCTGCAGCACAAAGTTGACCAGATCCAGATTAATGTGTACGCCAGCTGGAGTGACGTTTCTCTGCGTGATTTGCTCCTGCACATGCTCAGAACTGCAGAGCGCGTTGTTACTGGCGATTCAAATGTGAGTGCAACCCTGGCATCCGAGACTTGTGCTCTGAGAGGTGTTTTGAGGCAGGGACGTATTCAGTGTACAGTTAGGGCGTGCCAAGACAAGTGCACCGACCCAGATCAGAACGCAGACGTAACAAAGGGCTGTTTACGTTAATACATTTGCAGCTACTGCAAGTCAGGAGGGCACTCATTCTGAAGCAATTTAGAGCTCGTCAGCTTGATTCTTGTTCAGCAAAATACAAGTAACAGATATGGAATTGCTGCTAGTGTATTGTGTGGTTGTTGGTTCATTTTTAGAGTACAGTTAAAAAAATACATTTTTAATATTTTCATATTTTCCTGTAAATTCATTTTTCCATTGACGTATAGCACAAACACTACAACTTAAGCTTCTGTTCTATTGATAACCATTTTTAATCCTTCCAAACACATTACACAGCCCTGCACTTGCACAGCGTATTTGGAGAAGTATCAGCAAAGATCTTGCTGCACTGTGCCCATATGACTCATATCATTATTTACTTTCCATACAGATATCCCATTTACTTGTTCATGCGCAGGATGCGCTACCTTTTGCGCATCCTGGATCAACTGCAGTGTCTCTATGTGTTAGTATTGGACAGGGGTTTTCCTGGTTCTCCCCAGGACTGATAAGGTGTAGCAGAGAGCACTGGACTTCCTTTCCTACAGTTCAGATACTTTACAACCAGGGACTGGATTCTCATTCCCGTATTTTTCATTTTACGTGCGTTCTTTTACCCATAGAGCTACAGAGATAGATTGCATACACATAGTCTTTAAAGACCACGTGTATGCAATCTACATAACAAAATATTACGTGGATAGCGTTAAAGAGTTACTACGCATGTGCAGTAGCTCTAAACATATAAGACTGTCTATCCAGTCCCAGGTCTTCAGGTGCCACTGATTACTGTGAGCTTATTTTTTATCATTCCTACCCACTAAAAGAGAGGGACTCGAAGTCTAAAGTAGTTGGTTATACCCAGCTGCTTTGATCTTCTAAAATATCCTACAGACACCTCTGAAGAGGTCCTATTGAGAGAACATCCCCATCTCCCTTTCCTCCCCTCTATTATTCTAAAGATAACTTTAAAGCTGGATATACACTAGAGCAATAATTGGTCCGATCATCCAACTATCAGGTGATTGAGTCATTAATCACTGTAGTGTATGGCCAGGATGGATTTTTCAAACAGCCAATGATCACTCTAAGTTATTTCTTATACCGATGAATGGTATAAGAATATGTTTTAAGATTTATTGTCAAAAGACATATATCCTTAGTTAAAACTTATTTCTGTGTACTATTCAGAACCAGGATTTCTTTTTAATTCATGAGCTATTTACCCCAAAATCTTTTGATGAGCGATATATTATATCATAAAGTTTTTTTGTCTGTAAAGAATAGTTGAGTATTTATTATCTTTGCACCGAATTATTAACTGTCTTTTGGCATGTTTTAAAACATTGAAGAGTCTGCAAAGATTTTGTGTGTCACTGGAAGTAATTGTCACACAGTGAAATAAACATGGACCGGATCCACACCATGCGCACTTTCCGTGTGTACAGTGGTGTATAATACCGCATAGAAGAGAGGTGTGAACTCCCCCTGTCACTCCATTCTCTTGTGCAGACATAATGGCAGATACCCTGCCATAAGGCAGCTTTAACATGACCCAG
>WWET01000860.1:96926-122616 GCA_011038615.1 Limnodynastes dumerilii | reverse complement strand
TCTTCTTTCCGTCTGGATCTCTTCAAATGCCGCTGATGCCGCTAGGGGGCAGTACTTTTTATAGTAGAGATGACGTCAGTCCTCTACTGTTTGTGAAGTCATCTCCACTATAAAAAGTACTGCCCCCTAGCGGCATCAGCGGCATTTAAAGAGATCCAGACGGGAAGAAGAAGTCCTGCAGCGTCCACCAGCAGCTGAAGAAAGAACACTGGCCACCGAAGAGGAAGACTTCAATCAAGTACAGAAAATTCATCTCACCTATAAGAAATAAAGAAAAAAGAAAACTTCAACCCGTGAGTGTAAAAAGATTTTTATTTAATACACACGATACAATACACACATTACACATAGCTTAGGAGAGATGACCACAGCAGGTAACTGCACACAGTAGGGGACAATGTTTGATAGGGTTTATAACTTGTCTACATGCATACTGTATTTTAAGATTACATGTATGTTATGGTGAACAATATTTTTTTTTTTTACACTACACACGGACACACACATGGCTGACATCGTTAGCCATGCTGCCGCTGATATTATTACAAGGCTCATCATTTCTGAGCCTTGTAGTTATATCAGGACAGCATGGCTAAGGATTTCAGCCATGCTGCACTTAGGGCCTCATTTAAAACATGAGATTTGCAGGTCATGAGACGATTTGCAAATCAAAACATATTTCCTATACTTTAATATTGTGATATATTATATCTCCGCGATTAATATATCAAAATCAATTGATATTTTCAAATCAAAGCATCTCATGTGATATTTTTTAAATCGCATCCAAATCGTATGTTACTGAATAAGGTGATTTGGGGAAAAATATCACATCAATATCACCGCGAGATGCTTTGATTTAATATCACACTGAAAAAATTGCGTTTAGTAAATAGACCCCCAGGGGCCAGATTTACTAAGTTGCGGGTTTGGAAAAGTTGCCTATAGCAACCAATCAGATTCTAGCTCTCACTTTTTTTTATACATACTAGAGAATGTAAGCTAAAATCTGATTGGTTGGGCAACATCTCCACTTTTACAAACACGCAGCTTAGTAAATCTGGACCCAGATGTAAGATTCAGCAAACTCTTCTCTCAAGTTCCAAGATATAAAAGATTTTTGGCCCTTAAGAAATAACACAACTTATTTTGGATATAAATAAGACACATAAGAGTTGTGTTGTCGGTGGATTATTTTACAATAGGTTAATGAGTACACTCTGGGTAGTATGGGAATAATGCAATACACACGTCAGATAAATATAAAAATATTGATTGCACTTAGCTTTGAGTTTCAATCAAGTATTTTCAGCATACAGCGAAAGTCACATCCAGGAGCCTTGGTCCTCCAATGGTAGGATATGCAAGTCCACAGCACTTCTGCTGTCAGGCTGGGTATGGAAGAATAAGCTCACATTCTAGTATAAAATGCTATCTTTTATACATCTTTTGCTGGGCTTACTCCACTAAACGTCACTCTCTGGAAATACAGTACTGCTTATGTTTGGATTATAAATAAGAAACATAAGAGATAGCAAGAAGTAATCTAATTATTTAGTATCAATTACTAATTCTTTAATCACCATATGAATATGAATATATGTGCAGCTTGATTGGGTGTCCTTAATTCCTGTACTGGGTATTACTCTTCTAGTACAGGATATAACTGTATTTTTATCACTAGAAACAATGCAATAGGTAAATAAGAAGGATAATGATTTTGATAATAAACTCCATAATTGTATTATAAGGTATCACTGTGAAAGCTGCTACTGCTCTAACCTAGAGGTGTAAGAAGTTATTTGAGCAGTCTAATGAATTATCCTTAGTCATTCTGCCTTACAGTGTATTTAAGTATTTGGTTGTGGATTTTTATGAAATAGAAAATCTCTCTCTAGAAATGAACCTCTGACTGCCCACTAGATGCATTTTAATTTACATAAAAGTATGTATAACATATGAGTAATTCACATACAGTGGAATCTGGGGTACTGAATTAAAGAGAGAGAGGGCTCAATTCTGCCTACAAAATTCAGGTAAAGACTGACAGAGACAGTGGACAAGTGAGTTGTGGGCCCAGGTGCAAAAATGTTCACACCCTTGCTGGCATCATGAGTGATGTTCTTGCAAGAATGCTGACATCATCTGACGAGGCTTTCACTGTAACTTTACAACATGGCTCACTGTTTCAAAAACAAAACTCAGGCAGATGTCGACAGGGTATAAGCAGGATGGTGACCCCCATAGTCACCACTGGCACCTATGTGGTGTACTGACTGCATCACCCATAGTTCTGTCCCTATATGGGTTGTATGTAATGCTCTTCATGGCTTTAGTTATTATTTTAGAATAAAATAATATATTATTAAAAAAGAATCTACATGTCATAGTGGTTAATTGAATTGCA
This sequence comes from Limnodynastes dumerilii, assembly GCA_011038615.1. NCBI lineage: Eukaryota > Metazoa > Chordata > Amphibia > Anura > Limnodynastidae > Limnodynastes > Limnodynastes dumerilii. The sequence continues at coordinate 120,209 of WWET01000860.1, read as the reverse complement.
CTGAAACATGGTGTTTAATTAAACTGACACCATAGGGAGAATTGTATAACCTATAGGACCTAATTCAATTAGAATTATGCGCCGCAATAGATGGGAAAAAATTTGCGCTACGCATTTTCACATCTATTACGGTAGCTGATTTTTATGCACACCTCTATGAGGCGCGCACAAAAATCTTTGCCGAAAAACACGCGGCATTAGCTTCGCACCCGAGTTATATGCGGGTGCGATGCTAATTGAATTAAGCCCTAAGTGTCAATTTTTACCATCAGCATTAGCATGATCACGATCAGTAATGACACCTGGGGCAGGTAAGTGTAAAGCATGATCAAGATCAGTAATGACACCTGTGACAGGTAAGTGTAAAGCATGATCACGATCAGTAATGACACCTGGGGCAGGTAAGTGTAAAGCATGATCACGATCAGTAATGACACCTGGGGCAGGTAAGTGTAAAGCATGATCATGATGAGTAATGACACCTGTGACAGGTAAGTGTAAAGCATAATCATGATCAGTAATGATGCCTGTGACAGGTAAGTGTAAAACATTATCACAATGAGTAATGACACCTGGGGCAGGTAAGTGTAAAGCATGATCACAATCAGTAATGACACCTGTGACAGGTAAGTGTAAAGCATGATCACGATCAGTAATGATACCTGGGGCAGGTAAGTGTAAAGCATGATCACGATCAGTAATGACACCTGGGGCAGGTAAGTATAAATCATTATGCCTAATGTGTGTCCTTAAAATGTTGGACGAATGTTACACATACCTATACTGTATGTAACCTTGCATCGGAACGCCCAGGATAATCCCTCACTGTCCCTTATTTTTATGTGCAAAAGCTGCAGAAAATGTCAGTTTCTGAGCAATTATTTTTACTATCCCTAAAATAATTTTTATTTGGATGATTTCAGAAATTTAACAATTTCTTAAAATAGTTCCAAATTCCTGATACAGATTTAAGTGTTGCTTGGATGATTTTGAGAAATCTCATTGTGAGTGGAAAACACCCACATTGGTGACTGCGTATGTGATACCCACATTGGTGACTGCGTATGTGCACACTTTGGACTTCCAGCACAGATCTGGATCCTCAGGGTCCAGACTACCATGATGGAAGTACTTATGACTGGACAGGAAGTGTGTACTGTAGATAGGAGAGGTGTTGTATGTTAATTGTACCCCAAGAGCTGGTATATGCCTTTATGGCTAACTTAAATTAAAATTTCCATGCTGCTCCCATTTTATGTGAGGGCTGCAGGGAAATCTTAAAGAATGGTCTTTCTATCATAAGCCTGTACATTTAAATAGAGTGGCATCCCCTTGCTGTATGGGACTCAGGATACAGGGAGGATCTGACTTCCAACCTCTTAGCGCATCTGATGGTATAGCTTGGATATGATCCAATATCTATTATGTTGTACTGTTTATTTACATAAAAGTTCATTGTATTTTACAGAATGCTAACACTTCTGAACACTAAAGGGGTGCCTGACTGAGGCAGAATAAATATAATGGTGCTTACAGACTTTCGTATTAGAGAAGCGGTACTCAACTTTTTTTCAAGAGTACTAATTGGCCTCTATGGAATCATGACTAGTAGCACTTTGCAGATCATGTAGACACATATCCACAACATATTGCTTTAAAAAATAAAATATTATATTGACCAAAAAGCATAAAAAAGCTACACATTTATCTACCTTTAGAAGACAATCAGACAAAGTTTTGATGTGATTTTTTTTTTATTTATTTTCATTTTATTATTTTATATACTCTTAAAATATTGGATCAGATTCAGACTTCCGTAATTCCAGGATTCAAGTACAGATGTGGTTCCCTGGATGGAGACTTCTGCACTGGAAGTGTTTCAGTTGGAATGGCGTTCTCGTATGCAAGTGGGAAGTGGTAAGTATGTAAAATCACAGTGAGGGCTCTCCCCTGTATCCAGACTTCTGTGCCAACCCCATTTTACATGATGAAGACTTTGAAATCTTAAGGTTATTTGGGATCTGTGACTGTCTGGAGCCTGTCTATTATGTTTGAGAATTGAAATACATTTTGTGACTTTTTTTTATAATGAGAAAGGTTGTTTAAAAGAATACAATCTGAAAATATAAAACTCACAGTCTCTAAGAAATGTTGCCTGTGGTTTATAAAGGACAAATAATGGTCAATGTAAACTATTATTTACTATTTTGTTTCCTGTGGTTATTAGGACTGTGGAACTATCTCTCTAACGATAAAAAACCAACAGCCAGAATTCAGAACTAGTGCTTTACCTGCATACATGAACAAGTAACATCACCTACAGCTACATTTATTATTTCTCAATCCTATTTACAGGAATTGATTACAATCTCCTTCATGCACAGTGCTGCATAATTTCCCCACCGCACTGCTTTAAATAAAAGATAATCTTAATATTTATGGCCCGGATCCAGAACTACGGCCGTCTTCCACAGAAGGCCATAATTTGCTGAAAGATAGCTACTGCGCATGCGTAGTAGCTATGGTACGTAATCTATGTATCGTTTCGATACGTAGATTGCGTATATGCGGTCTTTAATCTACGTACAGAAAGCGTAAATAAGCTACTATGCATGCCTAGTAGCTCAATTTTTAAAACAACGTATGTAAGACGAAAACTATTTAACTGTGAATCCGGACCAAGAATTGGATGTTTTGGTCAGCATTTATTATTTACTAGTTATTTAAGGCTCTATATATACAAATAAACAAAAACGTACTTAATTGATTTTTGTTTGTTTTGTTTACTTATGAATTTTTTTTTTACTTATGAACCAGTGCATATTAGAATTGTAAAATTCTTTATAAATCATGTTAAAACCCGCACTTACAGATAACATAGATAACTGTATATTGTTTGCAAAATGAAAACACACCATGTTAACAGTCAGAAATAAAATAATGGTATTTGCTAATAATAAAAATTTCAGTTTGAGCTGTTATATGTAGGCCCTGCAATACTAGGGTGGAAATAAAATACAGTATCTGTTACATATTAGAATGTCAAACTTCATCAGACAGATAGCATCAGCTTTCAAATGGAAACTTTGTACTTGGAATACACTTGAGCAATGTAACTAAGGAAAGGAAGATTGTAATTGTTTATTACCATTACACTGTTTCTGTAAGGTCATACTGAGGTCTATTTATGTGGGTCCTATTCTCACCTTAAAGTAAATAACTTTTAGGTAATTAAAATAATGTAAGTTTCTACATATTTAAAATGACAGGCTGCTTCTTCAATTTTACATCATTTTATTTATCCATGGGGTCAAAGTGGTAACAGTCTTTACATTACTCCAGAAGCTTAATGCAATCAACATTTTTAGTAAAATACATCCATGATGGTGTTCGGATAAAAACAAATAAAGATATCTTCTGATTGAAGATGTATTTCTACTAATCACTAATGATTTCAATATGTAAAATATAGTAGGTCATCAACATATTTTTCTCATAGAAATCAATGGTGATTAGTGGAAATGCATCTTAATCCTGAACATAAATGTTCAGGCTCTCATACTTTCCAGCTGTCACCAATCAGATGCAGCAGATGTTGAAAGACCGTGGGCCGTCTTCAGAGAACCGTTTTTGCGGGAAGTTCCGTGCGTATTTTTAGGATTGGATAACTGCGCATGCGTAGTAACCAAATTTACGCTATCTACATTGATTTTCCGCACAGAAGTCCATTAGGCACGGACTTGTGAATCGCATGTAAGAAAATACGCACGGAGGGGCGTAGTTGTAATCGGTTCGGAGACACATACGTGAAAGTGGGTGGGGGGAGGCATTTAAATGACTGTTTGAGGGCACGGTTAGTTAGATACACACGCACGGAAGTATTATACGCATGGAAGTGCACACTTAAAGATAAGGGTGGTTGAGGCACTCGTAAGTCAGGGACAACCCGTCCGTGTGAGGAGAGTGTCATGGGTGTTGCCTTGCAACATCCGTGTGTATAATTGCGAATTGCTGACGGTTCTCTAAATACGGCCCAGTGACAGCAGAAGACCAAAAGTGGATGAATATTATTTATATTAAGGCCACAGATGCATTTACCACTTATCACCAACAATTACTATTTTTAAAATATAGTAGATTTCAACAATATTTTACAAATAGAAATAGATTGTGATTTATGATAATGCTTTCCCAACCTGAACATGTCAGTCAAGGTCTGAGTGCGCCCTGTTCCTGTTCAACCATCTGGGTTCAATTGGCAGTATCCTGGCAAATCCCCAATATGCGGTAATGTGGTGGGGCCAGAGAAAAGATTCCTATAAATTTATTTCCATAATCGTCATTCCCATAAAGTAAACTGACATTTATTCCCCATTTTAATGAAAATGTAAACTATTTTTTAAAGGGGTGGACTTACTAATGAAGTATGATTCATGGATATTTCCTATGTAAGATTTTGGAGAATTATCATTTTGCAGTGATATAAATTAAAGGCATTTTCCTCAAGCATTATTTTCACTGTGCATGATCATAGGAGTAGAATTACTGTTAATTTGTAAGACCTTTGGGGCAGATCCAGACTCCTGCATGCATTACGTGCGTGTGAGGGTCTGTAAGTACGATTGCATAGCCGGGAGTTCACGCCCCCTGCACTCCCCACTCTTGGTAGTAAATCTGGACACTTACGAGTCCAGATTCCTACTTTAACCATTACGACTATGTACGGCCGCAGATCTAGTCGTAAAGGGGCTGCCCCCCGCTTTCATTTAAATGGCTATCCCCTTGTAAGGGAAGGATCTTCCCCTTCCCTGTAAGTACTGTCATACTTAACTTCATTACGTACGATAGTACTTACGCTAATGGAACATCTGCCGCGTGCATGTGCAGATGTTCCCTGACTGTGAATTTACGCAAATGTCTTGAGTAAATTCATTGTCATACGTAGGTCTGGGTCTACCCCTTTATTATTAGTTTATCTTGACTCTTCTAAAGAAAAGCAAGAGGATTTAGGACTAAGAATAGTAAAAATCAAACCACTTTCACATTAGGCATTTTAGTCAAAACCCGGGTCTCGTCAAAACCTGGGTATTTGGTAGTGATGTGAAAGGGCCCATTTTTGTCGACATGGGTCTAATACCCGGCATCACCTCGGAAAAAAGAAGGGATTTTCTTGGGTCTCACACTGGAAAGGTGTCAGCGTGAAAGGTCCTGTGTTGTTTTTTTTGTTTGGCGAATAGTGGAACAGCAGGTGGGCCAGAAAGGTGACAGACAATTACTACAAAATGGCGCTTATTCTTGTTGTAATTGCCTGTCTCCTTTCTGATCCTCATTTTTTAAAAGTCCTGTGCATTGTGTACATAAAGTTAAGTTCCCTTCATTTTTTTCCAGCCAATAAAAGCTCCTCTTTAGGCTGATTGGCATGGTACATGTAAAATGGTCAGACCCGCTTATTTTTTTTATTTTTTTTTTTTATGGTGGTGATGGTATTGGTGTGAGAGTGTTGGAATTAGTGCAATTATCTCTAATTGTGTTATTCTGCCTAAATTGTAAAATGTATTTATTTTTCTCTTTAAAATGAACCAAACAGATTCATGTATTTAGTGGAAGATTACAGGACTCACTTTAGTGATAGGACACCACAGTTAACCTACACAAAGTACTGTGTAACTCCAAAATGTCCTATGTGATATATTCTTATTGTTATCTTTTTCTATGAAATTGATCAAGAAATCCAGTGTATAAAATGATTGCAGATATCACTAATGGATAGACAGAAACATTAGTTTGGGGTCACTGGTACACGCAGCTAAACTGTTGTAACTAAATCTCTGATATTGTATTTTCTACTACATTGGGAGGTTGAATAACTAGGATTTAAGTAATTGCTTAACCTCCAAAATTTCTGGTTCTATGTATAATTTTGTTGGTGCTGTCAGTTGCTGAAGAAAAAAAACATAGAGCAAAAACTACCTGATAGACTTTCTTATAGGGGAGAGTCCAAAGATACATACCAAGGGCCAGAGGTACTAAGATGTGGGAAAGGACAGGAGATGTTGTCCATACCAACCAATCAGATTTTAGCTGGAATTTTCTAGTATGTAATAGGAAAGTGAGTGCTAGAATCTGGTTGCTCCGGGCAACATCTCCACTTTTCCTTTCCCGCAGCTTAGTAAATATGGCCCCAAGTGGCCAACTTACCTGTATACATCATACTAAACCCATAATTTCACTTTTGGAAAATATCTCAATTCTGCTGTCAGTCACTTGCAAACAATGGTGAGATGTTGGCTACATTCACCCTGGATTCAGTCCAAGCAGGCTTTCAAGACTTTGTGGTTGAAGATGATATTATTCAATCTTGTTGTCAATAATTCCCCTTATTTTACCATTAATTCTATAGCTCTGATGGTAAACCCACATACAGCATCCCTTTCTATGAGCTGAGTTTCAGTATTCAGAACATTGCAGGGAGGGTTTAGAGCCACAGCTGTCTACACTGAAGTACTGTATACCAGATCTGTAATAGTAATAGGATAGAATTGTAGAACTGGCAAGAAAAATGTTTTACACATTAAAGATTGTTGTTCCGGACTTTCAATTGTCCTTATTTTCAGGCATTTGGATTGGATTTTGTTATTATTATGCCTATATGCATGTATTTATGCTACCCAATCACAATGCAATCTATTCAATCCACACTTCAAAATAATTGACACATCTAACGCGGGAGTTGTGCTCGCAAGTGGGCTTAGTTTGATATTACAATGTACAGTATAGGCACATTAATGGACTGCATACCAATCCAGACTTGAAACTCTCAGATTTTTATGTTTGCATATGTCATTGTGCGTAAGGCTGGGAAGTCTGTTGGTGTGCGGGGAGTATCATGCATCAGACTCAGCGCAGGTCCATAAATGGACCATGCTGCCCAGAGGCATGGAGTACAAAACAGGGTACACACTGAGATTTTCAGCAGATCATTTTTCAAATCACACAATCAAAAGACTGTTTCACCAGATATCTTACCAGTGTGTACTGTCCAAAGATCTCCTAATAGACACTTTACACACATGTAAAACGCAAATGATATCGTTCCATCTTTGATCTGCCATATTAGGAGCTCTAAAAGATCAGATCAAAAGTTAACAGATCGTTTAAAAAGATTTTTGAGCATCTTTGGACAGTACACACTGGTAAGTTATCTAGTGAAATGGTCTTTTGATTGTGGGACTAGAAAGATTATCTTTTGAAAAAGCCCCAGTGTGTACCCAACCTAACTGCAAGCCTGGTGTTTACCAGAGTGGTGGGGATGATCTTGGCTGCAAGCAAGCAACAGGTTTTGGCCCTTTGGACAAGCACACAGTGATGCCAAGGTAGTGGAAAATATTGCAGGAGTAGTGCAGACATCTGAGATACAGGCAGGAACCAGATACACATTAGTACTGGAACCAGGGACTGGATAACTGATGAGTAAGTTCAGCAAGGAAATGAGCTACACTTGTGGCAGTTAGTGAATACCAGGAAATGTAGGAAACTAAAAGCAGGTAATGTGATCAGCAAAAAGTAAACAACATAAAGTGCAGTGAACTGCATAATCGTAGCAAGTAATGGTTAGCAGGGTGATTACATGGAAGTCTATGGGCCAGATTTACTAAGCTGCAGGTTTGGAAAAGTGGAGATGTTGCCCATAGCAACCAACCAGATTTTAACTGACATTCTCTAGTATGTCATTGAAAAGTGAGAGCTAGCATTTGATTGGTTGCTATAAGCAACATCTCCACTTTTCCAAACCCGCAGATTGGTAAATCTGGCCTTACATCATGTTTAATAGTATTGCGTGGATCCAGTATTATGATGTTGTTGTACTCCGATCCCGACTGGAACTGGCATTCCATACAGTCAAGAGGAGCCAACTCCTGTCATTGTACAGACATACATTCCAAGGAACGTAAAAAGGAGCTTAAAACTTACAATTGTGCCGTCAATTTTAAGTTGTACATTAGAAAAATGCAATACAATTGGAGGTATGAAATCATTACTGTGTTTCTGCTTTTCAATGTAAAAATGTAAAACGTGTTTTAGTAACAAGATGACATTAGTACATAAAACTGATCATAATAAATTCAATTAAAGAATGAAATGTAATAAGTAAGGGACTTTTATAAGAAATAAATACATGCGGTAGAATGCACAGATAGAATAGATTCAAACCAGCACAGAAAAACAGACAGGACCCCATCCCACGCACTGACAAGGAAGACTTTTTCCTAAACAAACAGAACTACAAAATGGGATAAGGTAGCTACACTCAGAGGAATGGGGTATGTTTGATGATAATCTTAATAATAATGGGCCGGATCCAGAACTACGTCCGTCTTCCATAGACGGACGTAATTCAATAAACAATAGCTACTGCGCATGCGTAGTAGCTATTGTACGTAATCTGCGTATCGTTTCGATACGTAGATTGCATATATGTGGTCTAAAAGACCGCATATAATTCACTTCTGAATTAAGCCAGGTCAGTTATGTACAAAGCCGGGGTCACTCCTGCACTCAAGACAGGTCAGTTTCGTTCATAGCCCAGATCAATCCTGCATTGTCAGATCAGTCCAGTATGAAGCAAGCTGACTTTGTGCCAAGCCTTTTATACCCCGACAACAGCAGAGCCGGAACTCCCTACCTTATTGACTTGTAATCATGTTTTAAGCAAGTTCATCGGTACTACTTATCTAACTAATTTCTACATTCCACATATGCGCACTATAAGCTAGCATGTTAGTGTCACATAACCTCTGCTCCCACCAAGCTGCCTTATTGGCATGTCTTGGCTTTGAACGCCTGGTTCTACACAGTATTAATAACACATTTGCATAAAAGCACATTAAAATGGAGATCAGCAGCCATTTTAGGCTGCCTGGACAGTAACATACATATAGTTACATATAGATGGATAGATACAAATTGTTCATCCGTCAACAAGCTTTTGTATTCCCTCATTAAAAAATGTTTTAGGCAGAGCAGCAAGCCACGAATGCACCGCTGTCTTCACCTCTAAATCAGATGTGAATCTTCATCCTCTTAGGGCTTATTTCAGGGGACCAAACAGGTGATAGTCCAATGGGGCAAAATCAGGACTATAGGAAGGATGCTTTAATACCTCAAAACTATGTTTTTAGAGAGTGTTGACAATAGAACAGCGGTGTGAGGATGTGCATTATCTTCCAAATTGTTGCTTGATTCCAAGCGCTTCTGTTTGTGCTCTTTTGTGAGTTGTTTCATAACGCAGCTCGCACAAACCTTTCAAAACCAATGTCTGTCATGGATCATTGCATAAGCAGAGTCGTGGCTGAATTGCAAATGATGACATAATCCACCATCACTCGACTATCCAACAGAATCAGTTTATGTGCACGCTCCATCTTCAGTGGATGGGCGTCCGACTCTTTCTTCATTCTTTGAACTTCTCTATCCATTTATACACACTTCTTCATGACAAAACACTTTCTGCATACTGTACACAAACTATTAGAAAAATATTGGTACCAGATTCCCTCAGACCACAAAAATTAATCACTGCAAGCTGCTCTTCTTTCTTGCAAATCACAAGTGTGTGTGTGTGTCACCAGCGATGCACCGGAGCAAATAACATTGTATTTGTGAGTGCCGTTCTTCCCAAGTATATATATACAGTGAAACCTCGATTATCCGGGCTAATGACTGGCACCCTTCGGCTGGATAATCGAAAAGCACGGATAATTGAAACAGTATTGAATACAGTACAGTGAATGCTAGTACAAGTGCAGGGCAGTGCTAGGAGTGGGTCCAGGGTTGTTGTAATGGCCAAATTGCAGGTAGATGGCTGTGCAAACGGAGGAGCTCCTTCACTGTGCTTCCATTCTCCTCGGCATCCAGGACACGCCCCCCCGTTTTACAGGCATGTCTGCTGAGCTCAGCAGCACGGATAATCCGATTGCTGGTTAATCGAGTCACGGATAATCGAGGTTCTACTGTAACTCAAGGGCATCAGAAATAAATCTAGCAGCAGATATAATCATCATATGTTAGTGTAATGCTCCATGATATTTAGAGTTTGGATAACATTTTAAATCACAAAAAACAAGTGAGCTGTTAATATGCTAGAAACCTGATAAATTAGGAGGAACACAACACAGTCCCAAAGTGCAAACAAGTTGTTAAGTATGCTTAAAAAAAAGTTAATGAGAAACAAGAAAGGTTTTTTTTTCGGATACGATGCTGAAAAATGATTTCCTTGTACTATTGCAAGTAATATAAGAGTAACAAACCAAAGTTTCCAAAAACAAACTAGAGGACATTAGAAAGATATATGGTCTGCAAGCTGAAAGTAGGCAACCACAACCACAAAAGGTGCACAAATACAATTTAATCAACTTTGAAGATAAATAAGAACTTTTAGAAATGCCCAAAATAAAACAGAAATTACCAAAACAACCAGCATGAGCCATGTGAGACATCCTTGTGTGTCATTAAAGTACAGATTGTGTAGAAATGTATTTTTCTTTTGAGTGGGTGGACAATCATCAGACCAGTATTCACTACACAAGACAACAAAGGTTTACTGTAACTTAGCTCTTGGGATTCAATCAGCACAGAGAACAGTAAGAAAGGAAAGTACAATATAGACAATTTCATATCTTTCATTTTTTTTTCTTTCTAATAACTGTTAGCTGTTTTTAAACAATTTTGGTTCACAAAAACATTAAATCGATTAATTTACCATGACGAAACCTAACATTTACGGTATGTGACAAACTCATTCTTAAGAATTTTTTTTTTACAGAGTGAGAGAGAGTGTATGGAAGTCAGTTCTCTTTCTTAGTTCTGGATCTAACCAATATATCAGTTTTTTATGATAAAAACATGCTTGAACATTTTAACACACACCACATCCCAATAACGAATTCTAGGACTTCCCTATAAACCTAGGGCCTGATCCAGATCTACGCTCAGGTGCATTTTTACGACAAAACAGCCATTTGTACTTATTGCGCATGCTCAGGACAGATGTTACGCTCATGCTACACTATGAAATTCTGAGTGTATGGGCCTTGAGTGTAAGAGCTTCGTAACACAGCTCGAGGTGGCGTGCTTGCCATACGAAACCCGTAAATACGCACGGAGGGTGGGGTGAGGCATTTAAATTGTACAGTATGGGCGTGCTAAGCATCGTAACTTTGCAACGAGCTTATGGACGCCCGCGGTTACACAGAGAAAAGTTAGGGTAGGTAGTTTGCTGGGCATAGGTACGCTGGCATAAATACGCTACACACATGAGCGTTTCATGAGCGTAGGTCTGGATCAGGCCCCTGGAGAGTAAAATAAGGTCCTGAAGTGCTTCCCTTGAATCTGGCCATGAGGTCTTCCCCTGAAGCTGAAAAGCCTTTTGGTATTCTTTCTCTCTGCAGTCTACCATGTATTGCTGGAACAGCTTCTGGGACAGGTGAATGTGTGAGAATGTGCTTCGAAATGCGAGCATGAAACAAAAGGGTTCATTGCGTAAGGTCCATCTGTCTTCCTCCACTTAGTCTTTGGAAATAGACAAAGCCATTCATTGGGTAAGAATTTTATTGCAGAGATGTGGAGGACATAGCCGTGTATACAGCTCAGTGACCTAGGAATACACCTCATAGTAATAATACCCCTTGTGACAGTAGGAGGTTGTAAATTATTTTTTGTGACTGCAGGTAGTAAATGACGTTTTTGTCTGATTTTGATTTGAATTGCGTTCCATACACTCTCCACCTTTTACCTCTCACTCCATATATATGTGACAATGCAACATCACCCTATGGGACAAAAGATGGATTGGTCACTGCAAACAGGCTTTTGATCATTGCAAGCCAATTTTTCGATCTGATGTTTACTGCTTTGATTTCTTTTTGGATTTTTTTTATTTCTTAGATCGACAATACCCCTTTTTTCTTGTTGTAAACTTAGTTATGTGGGAGAGCATCTTTCCCCTGGGGAGTCTTAACATAAAGATGTTCTCTTAGTTTGGCACTGTCCCCTTAGGGACATAAACAGCCTTTACCCCCTTTAGGTGTCCCAGTCTGGCCTGTGTCACATTTCCGTGCTGTTAAATGTGTACATCCTGTGTCCTTATTATGAATGGCACATGGCTGAGGGCTCACATATAATCCAATATACAAGCCATTACAAAATAATTGACACAGAGATTTAGGTGGGTTTATAAAAGTGGACATAGTGTATTAATTAGTGGCCAGTTTGTAAGTAGAAACAAACTGTTTCTGGGTAAACTTACAGGTGGCCTGATAGAGAGATGTGACTTACAAATCGGGACAATCACCTCTTGTCCTCAGCACCCCCTAAGTGAGCTAGCCAACTAGCTACATACCCAGCACCTGAGCATGGCCTAACCAATAGGTAGGATGCCCACAGTATTACCTTCCAAGGATTGTGATTTAAGTTGATGTAGCCCCCTTAGGGATGCCAGTCAATGCATACCCTCCAACATGACCCATTCCATTAGGTGCGAAATATTCTGCTTCTCAATTTCCAACTGTCAGTTACTTTGGTAACCACCTTTGCTAAAGAGACAAATTGTTTTTTTTTAAAATATCATTTAAGTAATTTCTCCAGGTGTGTGTGACTGTTGGAAGCTCAGGAGAAAAGTATATTCTACCTAATGGGAGGGTCTCCCAATGTACTCTGTGGGTGGGTTCATCTGCCGCTCTGATTGGTGGCAGTGGGCTTTATATGCCGGTCTCTCCTGCAGCATGGTGCCGGTTATAGCGTATTATTTGGTCTATTTGCCTGCTGTTCTGAATCCTTCTCCTGTGTTTTTGAGTGCCCTGATCCTGCTACCCTTCGATGCCTTCCCAGATGTTGTTCTGTTACTCTTACCTTGCCACCTCCATCTCTCCCCCACGTTGTGAGTGTGTCCTTGCCGTGTGCAGAGTGCTTGCTTCTGTCGTTATCCCCTAGTGGATATCAGTCTTGTGTATTCGGTATACCTGTGCTTTACTATCTGCATGCTCTGTATATTGTGCTACCTCCATCTGCACTCTAGTCCTGTGCTGGTTTTACTTGTGCTTTACCATCTGAACTGCTCTGTATATTGTTTTACCTTCATCAGCACTCCGGTCCTGTACTGGTTTTACTTGTGCTTTACTATCTGCACTGCTCTGTTTACTGTGTTAACTCCAACTGCACTCTATTCCTGTAGTGGTTATACCTGTGCTTTACTATCTGCACTGCTCTGTTTACTGTGTTAACTCCAACTGCACTCTATTCCTGTACTTGTTATACCTGTGCTTTACTATCTGTACTGCTCTGTTTACTGTGTTAACTCCTTCAGATTTCCTTGTGTTGTTGCCTGCGTCCCTTTCACAGTGATGTACTTCATGTTCCACACAGCTCCCACTTTCCGGTGACATCTCGTGTGTGTTGGCTATGTCCCCAGTGTCAAGTGCACATCTGGTCACACCCACTGCAGTCCTTTGTCCCTCTCTGAGCTATGTGACCCCTTGGCCACTACTTTGCTTTGCTAGCATTCTGAACCACACCCAGTTTACCCCATCATCTTGGTCATTTTGCTTGCAGATAAGTTTTTGTTTGACTCTGAAAAGTCCAGAAAGTGCTTAACATTGACTCCCTGCCATCACAAAGGCATGCTTTCCTACACATGCTCAGTTTTTCTTTGTACCTATATTCGTGGAATACTTGCCTGTAGCCCTCCGTGTCTTCTCGCATTTCTGTTCTTTAGCAATTTTGACAGAAATTATCTGTGTTCTCTTGTGTGTGTGTGCAATTTAAGTAAATTCATATGTTCTAAAATCTATACAACCATGAGTAGTAGTGACAAAAATACCACTAGTATGAAAGAACTGAAGATATTTTAGCTACAGCATACACTATGGAAATTATGTATAGAACTTGACTTTTAGGAAGTTACCGGTAGTTGCCCATGTGAGTATTGTCAATCTGCTGTACAGTAAACTAGATGCACATCACTTTGGGGGAAAAAAAAGAATGCCATATTTTGTGAAGTAATGGTAAACAACTTTTTTAATGTTTAAAGAATGCTCAGATTCCACTACATGCACTTGTGCATCATTCATTGTAACTACACGAACGTGGGTCTACAGCAACAACAACCCTTTTTCGAAAAGGCTGTTTTCTCTCAGCCAGTTCCGAACTGGCTCTTTAATTGATTGCTTCTTACTCATCCCCAGGACACCGAGGGTAAGTATTTATCTAACCCCAACCCTAATCCTAATCCTTTTCCTAACCCTTCTTTTCCATTACCCTAACCCTCCCCTACCATTTGTTACATGCCACCCGTCTCGTAGAGCACGTCTCTTTGTTTTCCTCTTGCGTCACCCTACCGACGCGTCTCTCCCGGCCGAGCATCCAGATCGTTGCCCAGGGATCTGGACGCCAGCCAATAGGTGCTGTGCGCACACTCGGCTGCCACTCTGATTGGAGGCAGCTGGCATTATAGTCTGATCTTCCCCACTGCTCAGCGCCGGTTATGCTCATACACTCGGTCTGTCTAGCCTGCTCTTTGTTCCTGTTATCTCCTGCGTTTTGAGTGCCCTCTCCAGCTGCCCTTTGTGTGGTCTCCCTGCTATTTGTCTGTCGTCCAGCCTCTCCTGCCTTCCCTGGTCTGAGTGTGTCAGAGTGAGAGCTGCCCCGTTTTGTCTGCTTATTGTTTTCAGTGCTGCTACCTGTCAGCCTGAACTCCTAGTGCCTCACCATCTGCACTAGTCCACTGTAGTAGATTCTTCCACCTGTCTCCAGTGTGTTTAGGTGTCGGTACCTACCCTCTGCTTTTACCACTGTTGTAGATTCTCCCACCTGTCTCCAGTGAATTTGGGTCTCCTTACCCACTTATCTGCACTATATATCTGTTGTAGATTTCACTACCTATCTCCAGAGTGTGCTTCACGTTCTCTCCTGCACCTGTACCCCAGTTCGGTTCTGGCGTTGTTCCGCTCCTCTGGTATTCCTGGTATTGCGGTGCCACCCCGTCTGGTCCTGTACTTGCTCCTAGCTTGTTCCGGTAATCCTCTGGTGCTTCAGTAACAGTTACCTCTTGCACCTCAGTCCTGTCCTGTACTGGTTGCGGGTTTACCTGGTGTATTCATCCTCTGACCTAATTTTCTGATGTTCCCCACTCTCTCTGTGTCAGTGTCCATTTCCTACATGAGTTCGGTTACGGGGGCCGCGACCTGTTGTTGGGGCGCAGCCAAGTCCAACCCCACCATCAGGGGCTCTGGGGAACACCACCTGATGACAAAGACTCCGCGCCCTGGAACCGTTCTCGTAACACCCTTAACCTAAACCTAAGCCTCTTCTCCCCGCAGCCTGACCCTAAGACTCCCTTCCCCGCAGCCTGACCTAAAGACTCCCCTACCCGCAGCCTGACCCTAAAACTACCTAACACTAAGCCTAACCCAGACTCCCCATACTGTTACACACTGTCATGCTGATCATGGCAGCGTGTGATTGTTTACACTTTTCCCTGGTCTCCCAGGAGCTGATTGGAGGCTTGGTCTTTAAATAGCTGACAGTGTGCATTCCTCTCTGCTGGTTATAGAGATTGGTCTCCACTCTGTGTCCATTCCCTGCCTTGTGCTTTCTTGTGATTTCTAAGTGCCCCATCTTCAGTTACCCTTATTCCTAGTGTCTTTCAGCCTTATCATCCTAGTGTCTCCTCTTGTCCCTGCCTTGCATCCTCTCTCTCTTTCTTGCTGTGATTGTGTGGCACTCCACTGGTGCTCCCTCTGTTTGTATGAGTGTGTACAAGCCCTAGTTCATTTTCTTTGTCCCTTTTTGTTGTTTGTTAGAGCTAACCCCTGCTAGCTCTCATGCTCCCACTCTCTGTTTTTTTCAGTCTGCTTTCTCTCTCTCTCTCCTGCCTCCTACCGCCTTTGCTTCCATCTCTTCTCCGGGTGTCGCCTCTGGAGGCAACAACCTGCTAGGCGTCCTGTAAGCCAGCCTATCCTCACCATTAGGGGTGAATACCAGGCCCTAGTTAGACTCTGCACACTCATCGAGGCACCCATCCTTCATAACACATAGACTCCCCTGTAATACTCACTTGTCCGGTCTGGTTTGGTGGGTTTGTGGTGGTGGTAGCGGTTTACGAATTAATGAATGAGTAAGTATGCTGAAAAATAAATATGGCATATTTACTCATTCATAAAGAAAAGTTTCTAATCAGTACCATTTTCTATATAGAGACAGACGAAACTTAACTTTCGACTGTGTGTATTTCTAAAATGGAATTTTCGAGCCAGTGTATGCATCCTTAGTTAAACCAGGACTGCCTGTACCCTCATATTATACTTAACTTGACTTTGGAATGTTCCTCATCTTCTCTTTGGTCTTAAATTGATCCAGATTTTGAGAAGGTTTTTGGAAAGTTTTAAGTCAGCCTCTTATTTTTCATTGAGCTGGTTAACATTTTTGTGTTATAATGTCTCATATTTTGTGAAAGAATATCCATCTTTTTAAAGAGATCAGAAGTTCTGATTTAGAAACCTCTCAGAAGAAGTATGTCCAAGTTCCAACCAATTTATGTTTTTTTCAATCACGCAGCCACCGTTTCTTTACAAGTTCCTACTAAACACATTCTAAAATCTGAATGCTTTAGAATGTATTTTAAGGTTTACTGCCTTTCCCAGTAATTAGAAACAGTAAAAATATTATTATGATATTCTTTGAAGTTACTTTCAATATTTCAATCAACATAAAATAATTCATCTTGCATTAAAAATGAATGCAAAATTGTAGAAAATTTATAGCACTCAGGCTTTGTGTTTTGACTTGTGATAAAGGGTATATTGGGTCATTTGTTAAAAATATAAGTATGTATTTTAAAGACAGAGTATATCTCCTAATGATTGTGAAACAAAAATCAGCCTTCTACAGTGATTCATAGGATTTGAGTGGATCAGTGATTGAAAGTTACCAGAGAAAGACAATTCTGAAAATAATAAAGCTTCTACATTTGAAGTTAAGTATCAAACATTACATGATTAATGAAAGGTTCAGCCGAGGCTTGAAAATTGTTGTTATACAATATGTACCATGCCATTTCAAAAATTAGAATTGTTCTTACACTATGCGGCCAATCATATTACTATAATTTTACACAATTGGAGACAAATAAAAAGCAAACATTTAATAAAAAATAGATTCAATAAAATGATTTGTAGAATGTGTTATGTTTTTAAATATGGACATTATGCTCAGCAACTCAGTGTGTTTGCAGAGTAAGTGGAGTCAGTATGATTAACTGTACAAGGGCACATAGGGACATCGGCTACCAATAAGACAGCCATGAAGGTGATTGTCACAATCAATAAAAGTAGTGAAGAGTAAATGATAATAGGAGACCATTATATATGCGCTATATATAAACCTGTTAATAAATAAATTATATTAAAACTGGTAATTCAGTAACTCACAGCCTGCTGGCTACACTTTAAGCAAATGTTGGATGTAAAACACAAAAAAGAGAAAGAGGGCTAATATGGCACTTATATTAAAAGACAAGCTGTGAAGGTTTAGACAGTAAAGCTGCTCTAAAAGGATGACTAGTCCATATCGAAGAAAACAACATTTTGGATGTGTCTGTAAAGCTTGTGGTTGTGTGTCTGATTTTGAATATGTCTGCTTTCTGCAAAATGTTAGTATATGAACATTGCTTTTTTTGTATTATTGTATTTTTGTATTATTGAAATGATTATTATGGACAAGATTCAGACCTCCACTACCACTGCATTTAGAGTTCCATGGCCGCAGCCACAAAGGCAGAACACTACCTTAATATTTATCACTGTCCCACCATAAAATAGGGTGGTGCAAGAGCCTGGATAGTGCATAAGCATGTAAGCATTTAAAGCCATTTCCAGACTTATTAATGCAAGAGGAACACAAGAGGACTGCGGGGAAAGCACATGCATTCCATATGCCTAAATCCTGCAACGGGGGCAGGATTAGGCATGAAGAACAGATCCACGCGGAAAACTTAAGGTTGCTGTTTGAACATGTAAGTTTCCATAATTACGCATGACAGAAGGAAGTGGCAGAGTAGTACACTCCCCTCTTCTGTGCGCAAAATGCAGTTGTGCTCCTTGCTAGTAGAAAACAATTGTTTAGTGGAGGTCTGGATACAAATCTATGCTATGTACAAATATTGGCATGAGAACAAACTAGAGAGAGTCAAATCTCAATAAAAAAAAAAGAATTTAACACACATGCACAAAAAACACACACAGTGCTGGAACTGATAATGTGATTTGTGAATCATGTCATTAAGCCTTAGTGGAAAATTGTGACCTCATGCAGCACAGGTTTAATAATGACATTATACATAGAGCTGTCTCCATGGTTGCATTATAATTATGCTTGTATGGCTGGAAACATATTAATTAAATTATCCTTAATAAGGGTATGTAATACTTCTGAAGTATCATCATTTCTGGACTATATGCTGCCACAGTCAATTAGTTGATATTTAATCTATCAAACTAATTTAAGTTACTTTAGCTAAGTATGGGTGCTCTTCATACAGAGGAGCGATATGGTGCTTTATCCCTTCTGGAGATAGGGTTAATTTGGGGCATGGAGCTGGCAAACTATCAATGCGTCTGATTGCCAGCAGTGCAGCAACACACCTTCATGTAGTGGCTTCTTCTAATATAGTTCAGATGCAGCGCTATTACAGCTATAAATAGCAGAGATACCAAATAATAGACCAGTCATAGGCAACCATTTGGTACTTAACAAACATAAGCATAGATAATACCTTGCTAGGCATGAGAGGGTTTTCAGTTTCAGGTTGCTTATGCAGATCAACAGCAACATCTCACAGTGCATGATATTTATTTATAAACCCCACTGAAGTGGAACACTGTAAACTAAATAAAGTTTGGACACACCTTCTCATTCAATGATTTTTGTTTATTTAAATTATTTTCTACATTGTAGATTAATACTAAAGACATCAAAACTATGAAAGAACACATATGGAATTATGTTCCTCAAAGTAGCCCCCTTTTGCTTTGGTGACAGCTTTGCACACTCTTGGCATTCTCTCAATCAGCTTCATGAGGTAGTCTCCTGGAATGGTTTTCCAACAGTCTTCAAGGAGTTCCCAGAGGTGCTGAGCACTTGTTGGCTACATTTCCTTCACTCTGCGGTCCAACTCATCCCAAACCATCTCAATTGGGTTTAAGTCGGTGATTGTGGAGGCCAGGTCAACTGACGCAGCACTCCATCACTTTCCTTCTTGGTCAAGTAGCCTTTACATTGCTTGGAGGTGTGTTTGGGGTCATTGTCTGGTTGAAAAACAAATGATGGTCCCAGTAAGCGCAAACCAGATGAAATGGCATGGAACTGCAGAATGCTGGGATAGCCATGCTGGTTAAGTGTTCCTTGAATTTTGAATAAATCACCAACAGTGTCACCAGCAAAGCACCCCCACACCATCATCAAAATGATATTTTAGATTCCTCAAAGTAGCCCCCTTTTGCTTTGATGACAGCTTTGCACACTCTTGGCATTCTCTCAATCAGCTTCATGAGGTAGTCTCCTGGAATGGTTTTCCAACAGTCTTCAAGGAGTTCCCAGAGGTGCTGAGCACTTGTTGGCTACATTTCCTTCACTCTGCGGTCCAACTCATCCCAAACCATCTCAATTGGGTTTAAGTCGGTGATTGTGGAGGCCAGGTCAACTGACGCAGCACTCCATCACTTTCCTTCTTGGTCAAGTAGCCTTTACATTGCTTGGAGGTGTGTTTGGGGTCATTGTCTGGTTGAAAAACAAATGATGGTCCCAGTAAGCGCAAACCAGATGAAATGGCATGGAACTGCAGAATGCTGGGATAGCCATGCTGGTTAAGTGTTCCTTGAATTTTGAATAAATCACCAACAGTGTCACCAGCAAAGCACCCCCACACCATCACACCTCCTCCTCTTGGCAAGGCACACCTGTTAATTCAAAACCATTCCAGGAAACTAACTCATGAAGCTGATTGAGAGAATGCCAAGAGTGTGCAAAGCTGTCATCAAAGCAAAAGAGGGCTACTTTGAGGAATCTAAAATACAAACATATTTTGATTTGTTTAACACTTTTTTGTTGGACAACATAATTCCATATGTGTTCTTTCATAGTTTTGATGTCTTCAGGATTAATCTACAATGTAGAAAATAATTTAAATAAACAAAAACCATTGAATGATAAGGTGTGTCCAAACTTTTGACTGGTACAATGTTCAGGCAGCAACAACTGGCTGTGGTGCCTGGCCAGTGGAAACAAAGTCCCAATCTCATATACACATGTGCAGAACTGGCACTCGGAAAATCAACACAAACAACGTGATGGTTCCTCTTAGTCGCTAGAGGTCCTCCTGATGTCATTGACATTGGTATAAAAGGGGGACCTCTAGTGTCCAATTGCTCATTAGCATCGGCACCGCAGACCTGGAAGGAGGATGTCATCGTGGCAACAGGATGAAGACCGGACAGATGAACTACAAGAAACTATCCAGACTTCTTAAAAAAACTAGACCATTTTGCAATCAACTATGCCTGGATTTCAAGCATCTCCTCAAGATCTCCTTGCAAGTCATCCCAAGATAGATGACTGCAAAAAGGCCAAGAGTCAAAAATATATATAAACTTTATGGACAGTATTTAAATGTGAGTAATTATGCAAGATACAAGCTTTACCACTTATTACAAAACCACCAGACTGTAATGACTTTTCTCCTTGTACATCTCCTTGTACCTCTACGGGTTGACAGAGGAATATGGTACAGTTCACTTTGCACCAAAATCCATTGTGAGGTAGATCTCTTCTTAGTGAGTACTTCTAATATATTACTTTGTTGCAGGGGATCTCAACCACAGACCTTAAGTACAATTAACAATGCATGATTCCAGATCAGCTTGCTGGAGCACAGGTGTGTTCTTTACTGACTGACATATGTGAAACTATCCATTGATGGCAGTCATTCTATCACTTGGGATTATGAGGAGACCTGGAAAATATGTACTGTTAGGGGTCCCTGAGGACTGTGGTTTCAAACCCTTGCTTTATGGCCATAAGGTCAGTCTGGTAGAGTGCAGTTTATATAATTTCAGCTCTGTTTTTCGTTTTCTCAATACACAGAAGTATATCATATATTTTTTTTAGAATGTGAATACTGTCTGTAAAGCATTTGTTAATGTGTTTCAGTATCTTTAAGATACAGTTGCTGGAATTTTTATTATATAATATAGTCCATCTAAGTGTGGAACCTATTAATTAAGACTGCTGAGAGGAGAAGTTTATTTATTGCTTTGAAATTACTGCAGCTAGAAATGAATAATGTTCTCCATATTTCATTTCAAGAGCCAATGCTTGTTTTTCCATCTGTGATATACAATACTGTCCTAAAACATTATAGCTTAATAGAAATAATAACTGTCTTAACATACAATAAAGTAGAAGGATTCTAAGAGCGTTTGCATTATAAACAAATTATACAATATATGAGGGATGTCATATTTAGAAAATGCATTACTAATAATTTACTGTTACAGTTGCTTGCCATTATTTGTATAAATTACTTATGGATTCATTGCACCTTTTAACATAGCCAAATTCAAATATGCTACTTCTGAATATATATAATGAGTATTTATCATTTGTAAAGTTTATTTGTAGAACTAAAAGTCAGCCTGAAAGCTGTGATAATGAATAATAAGCATACAGAGAACTGTGTTATATTGTTACAAGAAGGCAGGTAAAAGGGTAAACTAATTTATAGCATTAACTTTTTTAATGTATTTTTGTTTGTTTGTTTCACTGGAAACAGTTAAGCGAGAACCTGTTATACTCACACTTTGTATCTTGTATAAAATGTTGACAGTCAAATGTGGATGCTAGAATGTACAAGCACAATGTTGTTCTGGTAAACAAATGCAAATAGTGGCTAACCCTAAAGATAGGTTCACACTGAGTTTATACTGATGATTATTGTGCCAATCACACAATAATTTTCAAGTTAGCCCTGACATCTTACAAGTATGTGTAGTCCAATGATGCTGCAGAATCATCTGACACAGCATCGCATCCTGGTACTTGATTTTTGGAACAGGTTAATCTTTGTGTCAATGAGGACATTTTCCATCATTTTCCACCTTTGTGGGCATGCATTTCTTTGCCTCAGAGGATTATGGGAGCACTTTTCAACATATCTAGTAGGAATAGAGTGTAGTGTGTACAGGTGCATTGTGCTCTATGTCTTGTAGTCTTGTCCAGATGTTGCAAGAAAAATCCGGAGTGTACTCAATTTACGGTTACACTCTCCGGAACAAAGCTCTGATTGCCGGAAATGGGACATCCGAAAGTTACTTTTCAGATGTCCCATTTTCGAATACTTACCATTTTCAACTTTTTTTAGTGAATGGGTTCGGCAAACTTTACCCATTCACTTTCGCAATTATAGTTGTCCTTCCATCTTCTGCTATATGCCTCCGCCACACCTCCGCCGCTGCTCGCCAGACCAGGAACAGGTGAGTAAACTATCTGTGCGGGTTAGCATTAGGGTCAGGCTGCAGGGGAGGGAAGGTTAGGGTCAGGTTGCAGGGGAGGGAGGGTTAGGGTCAGGCTGCAGGGGAGGGAGGATTAGGGTCTGGCTGCGTTAGATGGAGGGTTAGGGTCAGGCTGCAGGGGAGGGAAGGTTAGGGTCAGGCTGCAGGGGAGGGAGGATTAGGGTCTGGCTGCGTTAGATGGAGGGTTAGGGTCAGGCTGCAGGGGAGGGAAGGTTAGGGTCAGGCTGCAGGGGAGGGAGGATTAGGGTCTGGCTGCGTTAGATGGAGGGTTAGGGTCAGGCTGCAGGGGAGGGAAGGTTAGGGTCAGGCTGCAGGGGAGGGAGGATTAGGGTCTGGCTGCGTTAGATGGAGGGTTAGGGTCAGGCTGCAGGGGAGGGAAGGTTAGGGTCAGGCTGCAGGGGAGGGAGGATTAGGGTCTGGCTGCGTTAGATGGAGGGTTAGGGTCAGGCTGCAGGGGAGGGAAGGTTAGGGTCAGGCTGCAGGGGAGGGAGGATTAGGGTCTGGCTGCGTTAGATGGAGGGTTAGGGTCAGGCTGCAGGGGAGGGAAGGTTAGGGTCAGGCTGCAGGGGAGGGAGGATTAGGGTCTGGCTGCGTTAGATGGAGGGTTAGGGTCAGGCTGCAGGGGAGGGAAGGTTAGGGTCAGGCTGCAGGGGAGGGAGGGTTAAGG
>WWET01000860.1:30714-60482 GCA_011038615.1 Limnodynastes dumerilii | reverse complement strand
TGTGTGTAGGGTGTGTGTGTGTGTGTTTGTTTTGTGTGTGTGTGTTGTGTATGTTTTGTGTGTGTGTATTTATGTATGGTGTGTGTGTGTATGTTGTGTATGTTGTGTGTGTGTGTGTGTGTTGTGTGTGTGTATGTATGTTGTGTGTGTTGTGAGTGTGTATGTATGTTGTATGGTGTGTGTGTGTGTGTTGTGTGTATATATATATATATATATATATATATATATATATATATACTGTGGGTGTAAATATACAGTGTGTGTGTGTGTATAAATATATGTGTGTGTCTGTGTGTGTGTGTGTGTATATATATATATATATATATATAGAGTGGATAGATGTGCGGCACTCCTCAAACATAACATATATTGCACCTGTGCCTTGGTTGGAGCTGGAAGGGTTCCAAAATATATACAGAGATAGGTACCCGGCACTCGGTGACTTGATGCACAAACGACACGGACTCCCAAGCAGATTAAATCGAACGTTTCAGAGTCTTTAATATGACTCTTTCATCAGGGACAACAATGCAAACAGAAAACATGCGCACATTTAAATACCTGCAAGCGTGTAACTCCCCGCCCGCCAAGCCTCAGCATCCGGTGCTACCGCCCACAGCTACGGCCAATCGGACGGGTAGCGTGGTTCTGTCGTCAGGGAAACATCATGTGCTTCCCCGATGTACAGATACCACACCCCCGGAGACTGGGCCAATAAGCCGAATGGCGTGCCTCCGTTGTCATGGCGCCGCGGGTGGGCCAGCCGTGTAAACATAGTGGATACAGTTTAACGTGTCAAAACATCAGGTTATTGCATGGCATGATACAAAATATTTGTTGAAAAAAGGCCTAGGCAACATGATACAAAATATTTGTTGAAAAAAGGCCTAGGCAAACAGATATGTGGATAAAACAAAGACACCCTCCCACCAACACGCAACCGTGCAGTGCTGTAACCAATTGTATTGCCAACATGGCAGAGGAACAGCCATCTATCCCACTGGATATGGAGAACAACGCTACACAAAGGGCATATGCCCCTCAGTTTAATTTTCCTATTACGGACATATTATCTTTTTCTGATGCTGAAGCTGAAAGCATTCGCTTCTCCGAAGAATGGATGGAACATGGAGGCAAGGCATCGAATCTGGAACTGTACAGAAACCTACTCAAATTAAAAAAGAAGGAACAAGATTACCTATATCATGGTATCACACTCAGTGATTACCACAAAGACCATAAAATCCCCCGTGGCCTACGTATTAAAAATATACCAACCATTGGTCGACAGAACCCTGAGTTCTGTCGTAAGTGGATCGCGATACTCAACAAATGTTCTCTAGACTTGATGATCCTTGTCATTGGCGAATGTAGAGAAATACTAACTAAAACCAGGACATCCATTAATGAATTTGATAACACACAGCATGGACACTGAAACCGACTGGATTGGAAAATTACAAAATGAGATAGAACGGTATAAAAAAGAACTAGTGGCTTTTAAATGACATAAATTATCCATTGTCAATCAAGACTACGTAGACCTACGGGTATACAGCTGGCTTAATAACACCGACAATCTTCACCTTAGAGATAACAGTAAGAAACGGTTCAAACCTATACGCCGCCGCCATCCTCTAGCACACCTGGACTCTGAACAGTCGAGCTCAGCATCGGCCAGTGAAACTGAACCAACGACCAATACCACATTCCCATCTCGGCAACAGAAACCCCCTTTAGGGGTCAGTACCCGCGCCCAGGTGGGTCGCGGAACAGACGGACAAGGAGGACAAGGCCAACGAGGAGGGGAGGGCAGGGCCAGAGGGGGAAGGGGACGCCAAAAAACGCCACAATAGTGTTCAACTTATCCAATAAAATTCTGACGGAAGCACATATGGAGGTGCTCAATAAAGGGCTATCTTTCATACCTACCACCAGTCCGGATACTTTGACTTGGAAACTGGAAGTTAATAGACTGTCCAGAATATTGAGACTTAAAGAACACTTCAATAACCAGCCTAATGAGGCGTTTACCCCTAACCCCTTTAAACCCAGCTCAACATTCGACCCCCCATCACAGAATGCCTCCATCAAAACTTTTTCCCGGATACTTCTGAATGAAGAGAGCCATTTTGCTAGACATAGCCATATACCCAACTTATCTAAAAATGAGCAGCTTGCCCTCAAAGACCTATCCAAGGACACGTCTATTGTTATCCGCCCCGCCGATAAAGGGGGCAGAATCGTAATACAAGACCGCCAAGACTATGTGCGGGAAGTGTATCGACAACTGGATGACATCACGGTATATAAACGCCTAGCTCATGAGCCTACTGCGTCATTCAAGCAGGAATTAGACCTCGAGTTATCTGATGCGGTGGAAAAGGGACTTATCTCTAAAGAATTGTCTAAATTCATTATGCAGGAGTTCCCCAAGGTACCTCTTCTTTATACCACACCTAAGATCCACAAATCCCTTTCATCACCACCAGGGAGACCGATCATATCGGCCAGGGACTCCATTTTTTGTAATTTATCACAAGTCCTTGACCACTATTTACAGCCATTGGTCAAACAGGGACGCTCTTTTATAGGTGATACTACTGACTTGTTGAACCGCCTGAATACCCTTTATGATCTACCACCGGGCATTAAATTAGCCACAGCAGACGTTACCAGTCTATACACTTCCATACCGCAGGACGAGGGGCTACAAGCGGTGGAAAATTACATTACTAACAATGACCTATATTCAGGACCAGATATCAAATTATTTATGTCTCTTCTATCCAAAACCTTAAAACAGAACTACTTCCTATTTGATGGCAAGTTCTACTGCCAAGTCAGTGGATGTGCCATGGGTTCTTCAGTGGCACCTGCCTTTGCCAACATTTTCATGAATATGTTTGAAGAACAACATACTGTATATATAAGAACCCTAGATTTTGTACCCATTGTCTGTTTTTTTGTCGATATATAGACGATCTCCTATTCATCTGGGGACCAGGTGAAGATGATTTCAATGCCTGGATACAGGAACTGAATTCGTTAAATTCCCCTATCAAATTCACATGCCAAGTGGACTCTAGTTCTATCAACTATCTGGATGTGAATATAGCGATCAAAGATGGAAGATTAATTACTAATCTATATACCAAACCCACC
The DNA here is from genome assembly GCA_011038615.1 of Limnodynastes dumerilii. Taxonomy (NCBI): domain Eukaryota; kingdom Metazoa; phylum Chordata; class Amphibia; order Anura; family Limnodynastidae; genus Limnodynastes; species Limnodynastes dumerilii. Next base: position 57,317 of record WWET01000860.1, on the reverse strand, counting down.
GATCGAAATAATCTATTGCGTGCGGACTCATTTCATCCTCCATCTCTCAAATATAGTCTGCCTTACTCCCAGATGATTAGACTACATAGGATCATCTCAGACCAAACACAGTGGGAACCACAAATGGCTCTCATGATCAACAAATTCATTGCTAGAGGATACTGTAAAAAACAATTGGTTGAACTGAAAAATAGAGTGGCTAACATCCCGAGGGAAACTACACTCATACCTAAAGCCAAAACCGAGACGAAACCTCGGCTCCCCTTTGTACAACAGTACCATACATCAAGCAATCAGATTAGAACTACGTGCAAGAAATGGTGGCCCCTGATCACTGAGGATCCAGCACTATCATCACTGCACAACCATGCCATAATGCCATGCTACCGGAGGGGCAGAAACCTCAAAGATCTATTGGTAAAATCGGATGTCACTATCAAACCAGCGAGAATAACCAAAACTGGTTGCTTTAAATGCCCGAATTGCACTACGTGCAGATATATGCAAACTGGCCAATTTTTCTTTCATCCCCATTCCGGAAATAAAATCCCCATCCAACATTATGTAACGTGCACTTCATCGTTTGTTATATACCTCATACAATGTCCGTGTGGCCTGGCATATGTTGGGAAAACCCGGAGAACATTCCGGGAACGCATGGCTCTACATAGGAGCAGCATCAGACAGGCGGTGTCTAAAGGTTCTAGTGAACAGCCAGTGGCAAGACATTTTCTATTGGCGGGACACTCTTTGGCCACACTCAGATATAGAATAATTGATATGGCACCATCAAGCATCCGCGGTGGCAACCGCGACAAATTGTTGTTACAAAGGGAAACCAGGTGGATTACCAGGCAAAACACTGTAGCCCCACATGGACTAAATGAATACATCAATTTTTCATGCTTTAATTGATTGATCAATATGTGTTTAGTATGTATTCACTGATAGTGACATCTTTCCACCTAGTCTGATAAACTCGGTGTCCGCCTGCCTTCCTTGATATGTAGTACCCCTGGGGCATGTTGCACGTTCTTTCACAATAGGCTCACTCCCCCTTGGTTTCTGCTTTACTATGTTGGTTGTCTCACTGGTCTGTAGCTGCTTGACAGGGCCTACGCCTCTTTGTTTACTCTGATATACTGATATACAAAACCCCGTCAGACATAGCCACTCTATTTTGACTGTATTTATATATGCAACTCCGTTGTGCATAGTAGTATATGATGTATCTTACCTTGGCCTTGGGGTCTATTTCTTAGAGCGACTCTAATGCACTATAGGTACCTTTTTAGATCACCATTCGTGCAGCCCTGTCACCCTGGATCTATTATCCTGGGTATGTGTATGTAGCAGCCAGGATTTGCGGGAGTAGCATGCCTCATTGTAGTATCTTGCCTGTGTGTATATGGTCCCCAGGACTATGCCGTCTTTACATGCCCGCATCCCCCTCCGTGTTTCAGCTCATCTTGGCTCATTTTTTCCATATTTCCATTTCTTCTTTTTTCATTCATTCATGTATCAAGTCTCCTCTCCAGTGGATGTAGTGGGATACATAGACTCGATGGTTCAGTCTATTTTTAACTTCATAAACACCCTCTCCCAACCTTTTGACACTTTTTTCACCTTTATGTAGTTGTCACATGGCATATCCGATTTGTTAGGCAGTCGTTTTTTTCTGTTCACTGTTACATTATTTTGTCTTTGTTTTATCCACATATCTGTTTGCCTAGGCCTTTTTTCAACAAATATTTTGTATCATGCTTTCCTATTGCATGGGGCACTGTGCAAAGCATAATGAAAAACAGAATTCACAATCTGGGGAGAGACATAATGTAAAATCTCTATAGAAAAGTAATCAAAAATAAAAAGTCAAAGGTTTAGGAAAAAAATAACAGTAAGTATCATAATTAAATCCCATTGTAATTAACAAGATATTTTTCAAACCATCTGTAAATCAAAAGATATATTGTATTCTATTTCAGTAATTTGTCATAGATCAGTTAAATGTTGCTGATTGCTATATTTAATCCTTGAAGTTTTATTAAACTCAAATATGAAACTTTTTATTTCTCTATTTCTAGATCTGTCTTTATATTCTTTTATGTTATATAATCTCAGAACTGGTTAATCTGCTTGACTATATGTGTTATTTGTAATATACAACATAGGGTTTGGTGGGAAGGTTAGCTTGCTCTGTTGATTGTTAAGATATCCAAGGGTTAACCCAAGCCTAATGGAATCTGTTAAGAGCCATTCACCAGTTCAAAGGAATTATAGCCAATCAGGGGCCAGATTTTCTAAGCTGCGGGTTTGAAAATGTGGAGATGTTACCTATAGCAACCAATCAGATTCTAACTGAAATTCTCTAGTATGTAATATTTAAATGAAATCTAGAATCTGATTGGATGCTATGGGTAACATCTCCCCCTTTCCAAACCCACAGCTTAGTAAATCTGGCCCCAGGTGTTGTTCAGAAAATGTGTTAATAGCTTGTTTCTAGTTGTTATATAAAGCTCAGCCAATACTCTTTTCCTAAGCAACTTAGCCTCCATTTCCTCCATACCGAAGTTGCTTTGTTTATGCTTTGTTTTTTTATGCACTACTAATATTGTTGTAGGCATTTGTATTTGTTTTTGTTGTTTTTCCAGCTGTTAAAATCCAGAATATTGTATTGATGTTTATTGTTTTTGTAAGTTGTTTTATTAGGTGCAAATATACTAATCTTTGAAAGTGCAAATTCAAAAGTCCTCGGCAATTTCAACAGGTGCTCCAGGAAGAATGATGATCTTGGTTGTGTTCTGTACAGTAAAGGTTGTTGTAAAAATGAAAGACACTGGACCGAATCTAGACTTACTAACAGGTGGCATTTTTGGTAAGCCACATTACCAGGAATGGAGTCCCGCCATGGTACGAGACAGGAAGTGGAAGCAATTCTGCTATTTGGGAGCGGGGTAGTATGAAAATAGTCTGACCGCATGGATCAGAGTGTATAGTCTTGATCCAGCATTCTGTGATTCAGCTGAATGATACAACGTACCTAAGCTGTGCTACACGCTACAAGCTTGTTGCACAAACCGGGATTTACTTATCTATATCTTACATCAGCTTTCAGGGACTCTCTGTAGGACCCACTTTTTGGGACATTCTGCAGTTGTAGTCTACACCTTATGATTTCTTTACTGTTTGCTGGGCATCGCCAGCATCGTTGTTTAGGAACTTGGTGCTTCACTAAATAACTTTGAACTTATCAAATTACAAGTTACCATAATGACTGAGAATGCCAATAGTTTTGGGTCTCAATTGATGAGAAAAATGTAACTAAAATAAACTATCTTTATTGATATACATTAAAATAATGAATAGTTAACCTTTTTGTTGCAAAATATATTAAAACATACAAGGATCCCACAGTGTATTACACTGAAAAAATATTAAAAGCAATGTAAATTATCCCAATTATCAGCTATATAGAAATCAGGGTATATAACAGATCTGTGGCATATAATAGTTATTTCATATAGTTGTTAAATATAGAGATTCTCCTCAAATCGATTCAAAGAGTATTAACAAATTGTCATCTCTAATATGGCTTATATTACCAAAAATAGTTTGGTTTTAGCGCTTAACAGCGCACTATGTAAGCCTCAATAATATGAAGTGTCTATATGCTCATGCGGTCCTTTATACATGAAAATTAGTCCATAAAGTTGTCAAAAAGTGTAAGTGTTAATATTATTATAAGTGTAAATTCATCAGCCGTTCTTAATATAGTGTTAGAAACCTATTTAAATTACATTTTTCTCATCAATTGAGACCCAGAGTGCCCATTGAGGAATCTTGTTTGCAGTAGGGTATTCACCCTAGTATAGATACTTTTTTTTGTCTTGATATTATATTTCTCGGTGCACCTATATATTTATGGATAGCGGTCCTGAGTGATAAACACACTGGTGCCTAGTCCAACTTCTTTCTGTCTCTAATGCCAATAGTTTTACCAGAAAAGCACTGGTTTCCCAAAGGAACGTTTGAGGCGTGATTTCACTAGATGGACTTTCTGCTTCTGAAATGAAACATTTTGGATTGATTGCCTGATAATGTTAGTTTTAAATCATTAGCTTTGTATACTTGTATTCCCCATATGGATTTCATTCTTCTGTCCTGTATGTTTGATACATTTCTTTTTTATATGATATTGTTGTTTTCATTACTGTTTTGATTTCCAGATTTTTGTAACTGACAATTGTAGCGTGCTTTTTTATGCTTCCTTATTAACTCATTATTTATTTGTATAATGCTTGATCTACATTCCAGAAACACGGGACTAATCACTGTTTACGAACATCATCGTCTAGATCAGCACAAAAAATAAATGGAAACCATGGCTTGTAGAGTGGCCACTATTCTATATTTGCCTATGTATGTGCCACTATATTTTAGTGTCGAATGCCATTTTGTTACAATGTATTTGTATATCATGGTCCCAATGAGACAGGGGATATTTTCATCTAGGAGACGACTTAAGCACATAACACAGCATAACATATGAAATCAAGAGTAACATGCCACAGCAGAAAGTCCACACAGCTAAGTGTTATGACTGAAGGCAGTAGTTGTGTTTTGTCAATAAGCACTACTCCTATTTGAACTATGTAGCCTCTCTTACCTATAGCAAGCTGTAATCCAGTGGTAAATTGAACTGTGGGAGGCAAATGATGGCCACCATTAGACTTCACCAGAGGCAGACAAGCTGCTGACCTCTGTGCTGGATATACTGGTTGACACTTTCCTTGGTATTTACCATGGATCAGCTTCAGTGTGCTTCTGGCACTGTACAGGAAAGCTCTCCATCTTACATACTCTAAAGGGTATCAAAACTTCTGAAGTACCTCAACTTTTCAATGGAACTCTATCAATAAAGCTTTAACAAAGAACTATTGAGGGGTTGCATGTCGTGTGGGGATTTTGATACAGGCATGCAACCACAGTAATTCCTATATACAAGGTATGAACATTAAGGGCCAGATTTACTAAGCTGCAGGAAAGTAAAAAATGATATGCTGCCTACAGCAACCAATCAGATTGTAGCTGACATTTTCTAATATGTAATTTGAAAGTGATAGAATCTGATTGTTGCTATGGGCAACATCTCCGCTTTTCCAAACCCGCAGCTTAGTAAATCTGGCCCATAGATAGGTATCTTCAAATGTAGGTAACCTCTTTAACGCCAGAACCAATAGAATTGTAAGATTTATCCTCGGATTTTGAATATCAGGTCAGCACTGATTTTTGAGTGAAGATGTATCTGAGTCTTCTCTAGTCTGTTTTTCCCATACTACTAGATTGCAGGAGCTATTTGAATACAGTGGCTTACAGTGATATACATTTCATATTGTTCTACAGCATTTTCCCTGTAATCTCGAATGGAAAAAATGTTGAAAATAGACTGTGGAAAGCACTGAACTTTTCAAAAATGAAAAAAAGAAAACACAATAGGCCGTATTCAGAGATCTTTGAGGGAAGTTCCGTGCTTATTTTTAGGTTTGCATCAACTGCGCATGCGTAGTAACTTTATGTATGTGGTTTACGTTGACTATACGCACGGAAGTGCCTAACGGACGTACATGTGAATCGCATTTGGGGACATACGCATGGAAATCAAACGTACGTAAATGAACATAAAAGTGGGTGGGGAGAGGCATTTAAATGAACAAAGGTGCGGTTTTCAAGATTCGCACGGATGGAGCATATATACGCACGTAAGTACACACGTATAGAACAGAGTGGTCTATGGACTTGTAAGTCACCAACAGCATGTCCGGAAGAGGGGAGTGTCAGGGTTGTTGGTGGGTGTTTCCCTGCTCCGTTCATGCGTCTAATTGCGTACCTTTAAAAACGGTTCTCTGAATACAGCCCAATGTGTGCTCCCTAATTGTGGTCTGCAGGTAAAAGTCAGCTGTTAAAAATAAACACACTTGTATTAGAAATTCATAGTGTGTAATATAGCTGCCAGCACGTTAGCCCTAGAAGAACATCAATTATAAACAAACAGGGTCCGTGGAACCTTATAGTTCTACAGGGGGGAAAAAAAAATCACACATGCAATATAAAAAAATACTTCATTAAAGGTTAAGTAATAGCCAAGGTAAGTAAGGACACATCTGTAAACATTATACATAGTTGTTGTTGCAAGTTAGCTTTTAAAGCCACAAAAATGCCTACTTTAGTTCTGACAAGTTTACATTTTATCGGAACATATAAAAATTATACTTAAATGTTATTTGGGAAACACTTCAGTGGAGGTTACAGAAATATATATAACATGTAACATTTTTATATTTGCTCAGTTAAAAAGCAAGTTCAGTCTTAAACAACCCAGAAATTTTTATTGTACATATTTCACCTTTGAACTTCTGAAAACTAATGTGCAGCATAATCAGCCTTATGTGTGTGAAGATGCTTTCTTGCTATATCTCATAATAAAACTTTTAAAACACAGTGCAACTGGAAATACATCTATATTCTGTGAAATGACACTTTGGATGAAAGCTTTAAATACTTACAAACCTGCTTAATACAAGGACCAGCATTTTGTTACTTAATATACTGTATACTAGTAAGGAAAAATTATTATACCTATATAAAACATTAAAATATAATACATGTAAGACATTTATTTGCTAGAATTTTAACCTCTTAATTTCAAGAATGTCCAGATTTCAATTTATTCATATTTGACCTAATTTTATACAAATAGTATTACATACATATATGCGGTCTTAAAGACCGCATATATGCAATCTACGTAATGAAACGATATGTAGATTACGTACAATAGTTACTACGCATGCATAGTAGCTACCCATCGGCAAATTACGGCTGTGTGTGGAAGACGGCCGTAGTTGAGGAACCGGCCCATGGTGGGTAGAATCCGGAATACAGATTGTATGGAATGGGTTTGGCTAAGCCCTTGCGCACAATCCTGCATTCCATATGTGGGCCCATTGGATGACCCATATGTGTGAAGGGAGTACAAGGGAGTGTATTCCCTCTGCATGTGCGAAATTTAGGATTGCAAATGATGTATTATTGCCTCAATTGCGGATCCAATTTTAGTTCTGGATCTGATCCGATGTTAATAAAATTGAAATAAAAAAAATATGGACAATGATATTTGTATATATTTATACGCGTTTTTTAACCCACCAAAATATTTTACTAATTAAAATGAACTGCCAATACGAGCATATGACATGGATTATGCCTTGAAAAAACTGCTGCAACATATTGGAAGTAAGAAGCATGATAAACAGAAAAGCATTTCCCCATTTTACCATCTATAAATGGTTTGCATGGCAAGAACTGTACTTAATAACTGGTAATATTGTTTCATGAAATTGTGTAGGTAATGAATAGCTAACCTGTCATCTTGTTTCTTGATGTTCTGTATTAGATATCCTTTTGTCATATTTTTAAATGTCAGTGTACTATTTATTAACTTGAAATAAAGATCAAGATTAATACACAAGAGCAAAGAACTAAGAAGAATCCTTTAGAAAGAGAAATACCAAAATGGAGTTCAAGCCAGGACGTTTACATTGAAGTGAGAGATATCCGTGTGCTTCCATAAAAGTTTAAAGAAAGCTTACATTTATCTATGAATAGATTCTAGGGGCCAGATTTACTAAGCTGTGGTAAAGGAAAAGTAGAGATATTGGAATTATATTACGAAGTTAGTACTGACGCTGGAGTTAGTGAATGTAGGCGGGGGGAGCCATTTAAATTGTACAGTATGGGCGTGCCTAGGCCGGTACGATCAGCGCGTCGCTAAGAAAATTCGTACTGATGCCGGGAAAAGTTAGGGTAGGGTTCAGCCGGTGTACGGAGGTAAAAGTAAGGGGAGTGTCATGGGAGTGAAAATTTTTATGCTGAAGCGGTAATACGCTCCGCTCTCATGCGTAGGTCTGGATCAGGCCCATTGTCCATAGCAACCAATCAGATTCTAGCTTGTATTTTCTAGTAGGTAATAGGAAAGTAAGATTTGGAATCTGATTGGTTGCTATGGGCAACATCTCCACTTTCCCAAAGCTTAGTAAATCTGGCCTTAAGTTCTTATATACCCTGAAGCTGAATAATTTATTATGTTACATGCAGATATGTGTTATCAGAGACATTTGCTACTTAGTATACATAGATACTATTTGAGATCAGGATCATAGTGCTGTCAAATTTTGAACACTTCTAGATTGGTCCTATAATGGTTTCTATCATTTTTTAGACTACTTTGTTGCAAATTAAAGTCATTATAAGCTTGTTTGTGCATCTCTTTGTATTTTAGTATAATAACATTTATATGCAGTGTACATATCCGCAGGGTTGAATAGACTTTTATAAATACATATGTAGTTGAACAGAATCAACACATGCATCCAGTAGCATGCATCTAAGATCCAGATTTACTAAAAGGGGTCATCTTCCAATCACTCAAATAGGAAAACTCATAGGTAAGCAGCACATGCATCACTAGGATAACTCTTGAATGTCTGGATTCAGAGTCCCACCCTGATTTCCGTTGGGGGTGGGAAGCAAAAGCACTTCTAATTTAGGGGAAGGAGGGGGTTGTTGGTATTTACTCAGCATGCTTAATGCATGTTTTAAGTGTGGATGGCGCAGATATTTTAAGATAGGGGTTTTTGGATTGCAAATCCAATTTACTAAAGTCGATCTTTCTGTGGCGATTTAAATCACCAAACATAGCCATTCAATTCTGGCGATTTATTATAAAAAAATTGCCGTATTTACTAATTTCCGATTTTCTAGGGCAGTTTTTAAACTCTCACGATGTGTGACGATTTTTACATTTCATTTTTTAAACTAAAAATGGCAGCTTCAATATGCTATTAACCCTTAGCATGCTGCCGAATATAGCACTATAAAGCACAACATGCCCTTGTATTGCAGTACCATAAGCAACAGCATGTCATGGGTTAATGTCATGCTGCTGCAACCATAATGTGCCCGTTTACAGTACCTACAGTACAGTACCCCATACATTTATGTAAACAATACATGTCCCCGATCAATATACAGGTGAAACTCCAAAAATGTAAATATTGTGCAAAAGTTCATTTATTTCAGTAATTCAGCTTAAAAGGTGAAACTAATATATTATATAGACTCATTACATGCAAAGTGAGATATTTCAAGCCTTTATTTGTTTTAATTTTGCTGCTTATGGCTTACAGCTTATGAAAACCCCAAAATCAATGGCAACATCTCCACTTTCCCAGAGCCTAATAAATCTGGCCCTAAGTGCTTATATACCCTGAAGATGAATAATTTATTATGTTACATGCAGATATGTGTTATCAAAGACATTTGCTACTTAGTATACATAGATACTCACTATTTGAGATCAGGATCATAGTGCTGTCAAATTTTGAACACTTCTAGATTGGTCCTATAATGGTTTCTATCATTTTTTAGACTACTTTGTTGCAAATTAAAGTCATTATAAGCTTGTTTGTGCATCTCTTTGTATTTTAGTATAATAACATTTATATGCAGTGTACATATCCGCAGGGTTGAATAGACTTTTATAAATACATATGTAGTTGAACAGAATCAACACATGCATCCAGTAGCATGCATCTAAGATCCAGATTTACTAAAAGGGGGCATCTTCCAATCACTCAAATAGGAAAACTCATAGGTAAGCAGCACATGCATCACTAGGATAACTCTTGAATGTCTGGATTCCGAGTCCTTCCCTGATTTCCATTGGGGGGTGGGGAGCAAAAGCACTTCTAATTTGGGGGAAGGAGGGGGTTGTTGGTATTTACTCTGCATGCTTAGTGCACTAACGACTTCCGCACCATCCACGTTTTAAGTGTGGATGGCGCAGATATTTTAAGATAGGGGCTTTTGGATTGCAAATCCAATTTACTAAAGTCGATCTTTCTGTGGAGATTTAAATCACCAAACATGCCGTATTTACTAAGTTCCGATTTTGTAGGGCAATTTTTAAACTCTCACAATGTGTGATGATTTTTACATTTCATTTTTTAAACTAAAAATGGCTGCCGCAATATGCTATTAACCCTTAGCATGCTGCCGAATATAGCACTATAAGGCACAGCATGCCCTTGTATTGCAGGGCATGCTGTGCCTTACAGTACCATAAGCGGCAGCATGTCATGGGTTAATGACATGCTGCTGCAACCATAATGTGCCCGTTTACGGTACCTAAAACACTACATTCCCACGTACATTTATGTAAACAATACATGTCCCCGATCAATATACAGGTGAAACTCCAAAAATTTAAATATTGTGCAAAAGTTCATTTATTTCAGTAATTCAGCTTAAAAGGTGTAACTAATATATTATATAGACTCATTACATGCAAAGTGAATTATTTCAAGCCTTTATTTGTTTTAATGTTGCTGCTTATGGTTTACAGCTTATGAAAACCCCAAAATCAAAATCTCACAAAATTTGAATAATGTAATAAGGTTCAATTATGTAGGCTCAAGGTGTCACACCCTAATCAGCAAATTATTCCAAAACACTTGCAAAGGGTTCTGGAGTCTTTAAATGGTCTCTCAGTTTGGATCAGTAGAATTCACAACCATGGAGAAGACTGCTGACCTGACAATTGTGCAGAAAAGCATCATTGACACCCTCCACAAGGAGGGAAAGCCTCAAAAGGAAATTGCAAAAAAAGTTGGCTGTTCTCAAAGTGCTGTATCAAAGCACATGAATAGAAAGTTAAGTGGAAGGGAAAAGTGTGGAAGAAAAGGGTGCACAAGCAGCAGGGATGACCACAGACTGGAGAGGATTGTCAGGAAAAGGCCATTCAAGTGTGGGGGAATTGCACACACACAGATGAATCCTGGACATGGGCTTCAAATGTCGTATTCCTCTTGTCTTGCTCCTGAACAAGAAATAATGTCAGAAACATCTTACCTGGGCTAAAGAAAGCAAGAACTGGTCTGTTGCTCAGTGACCCAAAGTCCTCTTTTCTGATGAGAGCAAATTTTGCATCTCATTTGGAAACCGAGGTCCCAGAGTCTGGAGGAAAAATAGAGAGTCACACAATCCAAGACGCTTGAAGTCCAGTGTGAAGTTTTCACAGTCTGTGTTGATTTTGGGAGCCATGTCTAGCATTTTAGAGCACTTCATGCTTCCTTCAGCAGACGAGCTTTATGGAGATGGTGACTTCATTTTCCAGAAGGACTTGGCACCTGCACACACACTGCCAAAGGAATCAAAACCTGGTTCAATTACCGTGGGATTACTGTGCTGGATTGGCCAGCAAACTCGCCGGAGCTGAACCCCCATAGAGAATCTATGGGGCATTGTCAAGAGAAAGATGAGAGACATGAGTCCGAACAATGCAGAAGAGCTGAAGGCCGCTATTGAAGCAATCTGGTCTTTAATAACACCTCAGCAGTGCCACAGGCTGATTTCATTCATGCCACGCCGCACTGAGGCTGTAATTCGTGCAAAAGGGGCCCAAACCAAGTACTGAGTACATATGCATGATTATACTTTTCAGAGGGCTGACATTTCTGTATTTAAAAACCTTTTTTTAATTGATTTCATGTAATATTCTAATTTTGTGAGATTTTGATTTGGAGGTTTTTATAAGCTCATAATAATCAACAAAATTAAAACAAATAAAGGCTTGAAATATCTCACTTTGCATGTAATGAGTCTATATAATATATTAGTTTTACCTTTTAATCTGAATTACTGAAATAAATTAACTTTTGCACGATATTCAAATTTTTCGAGTTTCACCTGTAAATACTAGTAGTTGGCCAACTTAAACAGAATCCATCAGTAGTTGCCCTCAATAACCTAAAATGCCATTCGTAGTTGCCCCCAATAATATGAAATGACATCCGTAGTTGCCACCAATAATATCAAATGCCTCCTTAGTTGCCCCCAATAATGTCAAATGCCTCCGTAGTTGCCCTCAATAATATCAAATGAGCTGTTATTTTGACAGTTTTTTGTTTTTTTTGCAGCTTGAGTGGCGATTTTTATGAAATTGACACTCACACCCACCTTCTTTTATCTCACCGGAGTTTGAGGCGAGTTGGCAGAGGTTTTACAAATCGCTGTATAGTAAATACAGCAATTTGTATGCTCTGCCTTTTGAAATTCGCCATAGCGATTTTTTCTATGGCGAATTTCACAAACCCTCATCTCCAGTGATTTAAGCCATAATTTGCTTTAGTAAATTCAGCGTTTTGAAACTCGCTGGAGATTGCATATAATCTCTGGCGAGTTTAACAAAATCGACTTTAGTAAATGAGGCCCTTCAGGTGCACCTTTGTCTTTATGTGTTTAGAAGAGTGATACATTTTGTCATAATGTAAATTCAGGTGACATAAGAGGGTTACTGGCCACTGCCTCTGATTGGGCAGTCAAGGACCAGGGGCCTGATCCAGATCAACGATGTAGCGCTGAGCGTTCTAACGCTCAGCGTTACATCGCTGACTCCCCCCTGGCGCTCCCCCTGTGCGGGCGTATGGCTCCTTCCTTACGCCGGGTGAAGGCTACCCTAGCTTCGCCCGGCGTAAGGAAAGGCCATACGCTCACACAGGAGAGTATGGCCGCCTAGCCCGCCCCCCTAGCCTAATTTACTTACCTCCCCCCGCCCTCCAGGAGTAACGTGAGCGTTGGGACGCTGGAGGACGTCCCCTCCAGCGTCCCAACGCCGCTACTATGGACGCCCGATCGTAGATCGGGCGTTTCCATAGTAACGCCGGGCAACATCTGCCCGGCGCATGCGCATTTGAGCTATGGCCGCCGTACTAGCGACGGCGGCCTTAGCTCAGGATCAGGCCCCAGGTTAGGACTAGGACAGAGGTGAAGGGACTGTAAAATTGCTAAAGTGAAGTTACCAGAATTTGATGTAAGGGGAATACAGTGGGAGGAGAATGAATTATTGTCACGTAAATGAACCAAACATTGAACAATATCCTAGTAAAATAAAAATAAAATATGATAAGGAAATAAAATTTAACAACATTGTGACCCCATTCTAACAGAGCTTTATTGATTCTTTTAGTTAGTGCTTATTGTATTTTTGTATGTATATTGAGAAATATAAATTTATACTGGGTTATTTTAAAAAGTCCAGGTAGTGACAGAACCTTCTAACAGACAATGGACAGGATCAAGACCTTTAGAGCACAGCAGTGGGGATGCTCTGCCAAGATCCTCCCTGGATCCAGCCTTTCATGCAGGCGATGGGAGGTCGCTCTTCTCGCTCACACGGTCCTGCTACCAGACCCAAGTTATTCTCACTTAAAATGGGGATGAAGCGGAAGTCTGTATCGGGCGTAGGGCTCTTACTACACCCTTACTGTATAATTAACATACTTTCCCTCTCCCACTAGGGTCCACAACCAGTACAGACATTTGGGGCCAGATTTACTAAACTGCGAGTTTGAAAAAGTGGAGATGTTGCCCATAGCAACCAATCAGATTCTAGCTCTCATTTTACTATTACATACTAGAGAATGTCATCTGGAATCTGATTGGTTGCTATGGGCAACATCTCCACTTTTCTAAAGCTGCAGCTTAGTAAATCTGGCCCTTGGATCCAGAGGGTCCTGATTCGTACTGGAGGTGCGTTGTGTACAAAATTTGTTTTCCGATCCCAGTGACTAGAAAACACAGATTTTGTAGAACTATGGATCTGGTTCAATTTTACAATTTTGGTGATTCTGGGGAAAAAAAAAACACTCTATGGTAAAATCTTGATTTAGATTACATTTTGATATGGCAAATTAATTTTAGATATTCTCTGTGAATACCACACATATTTATTATGTCACATAATGTGTTTTCATTTTTGCAGCATATGCTTGTTTCTAAAGCAAATTTAAAAGCTGTAAAACAATATACAGGCTCTCTTGATGCTCTTCGTAAGAGAGCACATTTTTATCCAGATTGTTGTATGTATTTAGAGCTTTGAGTGTTACATTGCCATTTAAATGCCTAAGACATTCAAATAAAATACATGTTGGAAAGAAACTAAGTACTCTGTTATCATTTATATTTCTCTACATCTAATATCTCAGTGATCACAAGTTTCTCCATTAAGGTAGCTTTCTTTCCTTCAGTAGAACTGGTCTTGAGTGGGGGCTTACACATTTTTTTTTATGTAAGCACAGCAAATTTTTAGCATTGGCAACGGGAGAGCACAAATAAGTGGACACAAAGGGCCAGATTTACTAAGCTGTGGGTTTGTCAAACTTGAGATGTTGCCTCTAGCAACAAATTAGCTTCTAGCTCTCACATTCCTATTACATACTAGAGAATGTCAGCTAGAATCTGATTGGTTGCTATGGGCAACATCTCCATTTTTCCAAACCCGCAGCTTAGTAAATCTGGCCCAAAGTGGCTGATTCACCTGTGTTTGCAGAAAGAGGGAGTTTTAGTGCAGCTGTGAGCACAGCAGCCATGTTTCCCTGCACTTAATCATGAAAAACTGCACCAGCTCAGGGCTAATGTACAATATTTCCCTGACAGAAGGGATTTTTAAATATGTTTAAAGCCTTTTTTATAATTAAACACCATTTTAAATTTACTATATTAAAAAAAGATATTTGTGTTGGCAGCTGCATTACACCTCTGACAATATTTGCCTATACATATCTTAAATCGTCAAAGGCTGACTTGTCCCCTAAAACGTCCAACTTATATACACAAGCTATCTATACACATATAATAACCGTAAATGAATAACGACACAGACAACGTTTTGGCTATAAAAAAAGGGGGCATAGGTTTATTAAATAATTAGAAAATGAATTTAGTGAAGAGGTGGCACCAAACGTGTGGGGGGGTTCAGCTATTCCCTGGAACCAACAAGAGGGCTGGCACCCCCTGCCCTAGGTGCAATGGAAGGAAATGGCCACCTGAATCATCACCCTTCTGTCTGTGCATAACCCGACCGCTCGGTAAGGCATACCGAGATCCAGCCACCTTGGCGTGGCTGGTGGCTATAATCGAGGGGTGCATCCATCCTGCTTCAATAATGCCCTGAACCAAGTGCCTTTCATTTCTGCTGACCCTCCACCGATACCGCCCATGCCCCGTCTGAAAAGCAATTGTTAATAAAATACCATGGGATGGAAGAGAGGGAAATTCAGAAGCAGGAAGGTCTAGAAACTTCCAGGATAGCCCCTATATACCCCCTTACCCCTCCCCTTTAAAACCACCCTCTAGCCCTATACTGATTGGCTCCCATACAAGTCAAACTAAACTTAACCCATTACTTGCCTGTTGCAGGGGACAGCAGCCTGACTTTTGACCTCCTTCAGGCCTATACTGCCCTCAGTTTAAATGTTCAAATGCATGCATTTTTCAGAGGTGCTACTGATAAGACTTGGAATAGGGTGTGCACATTTTTAATAGTAGATCGGGTCCAAAGTGTATATTGGTTCCACTATGTTATTTACACATAAAGTTGTTTACAACCATTGGTTGAGTTGAAAACAGAGGCCATGATTCAGAGTTTGAAAATAAGAGAGGAATGTTACTCCTGGGCAAACACATGTTGATTTCAGGGGAGTCAATAGCTTTAAGGTGATGTTTCCCAGCCTGTCTAAATGACAGTGATAAAGCGAAGCTGGTTAGTATCTGTGTGCAATAACCAAAAGCAAAGCATTCTCCCTGCATTAAATTGCCAATGACTGACCAGGCTCCCCATGAGACGCTCTAGAAATAATTGACACACACAACGGTATGGTTTTTAAATAGGGGACATAGTTTATTAAATGATTAGGTGTAAAACTATTATTTTGAAGAAGGCAGAGGTGGCAAACAGGCGGCAGGTCAGCTAGTAGGAGGCAACATGCTAACGGAGAGCAGGGATCCCCCTGCCCTCAGGCGCACCGGAGGAAAATGGCCACCGCAAGCACACACCCCTTTCATACTGTCCACCAAGGGTAAACCGAGGTGGCAAACCGGAAACTAGCCGGAAAGCACAGTCTCCAAGTTCCGCCTCAAAGGGGTGTGCCTATCCTGCACCATACCTCAGTCTGAGCTAGCGCCTATAAATTGCTGACCGCCGCCAAAACCGCCACAACTATGTCCCAACTGCAACAAAATAACCATGTTAGCAAATTCTAAGGGATGGGAGGGAGGGAAGAAAAATCCAGAAGCTGGAATAAAAGACCACCTTCTGCCCTTATATAAGATAACAAAGCCCACCCCCAAGTCCTAACCTAATTGGCTATCTATCTAACTAACTAAACTTATAGCTGCCTGTTATGAGGAGCCTAGCAGTCAGGCATTTATAGTCCTTCATTCTTATTCAGAATTCTCTCCATTACATACAAATCATTTGACTGCCCCCTGAAATCAACATGGTGAAAATTTCCTTTCTTATTTTCAAACTCTGAATTAGGGCCAGAGGGAGTAACAGTAGAAAATCAGCAAACAATATTTAGACGCTGGAGGACGTCCCCTCCAGCGTCCCAACGCCGCTACTATGGACGCCCGATCGTAGATCGGGCGTTTCCATAGTAACGCCGGGCAACATCTGCCCGGCGCATGCGCATTTGAGCTATGGCCGCCGTACTAGCGACGGCGGCCTTAGCTCAGGATCAGGCCCCAGGTTAGGACTAGGACAGAGGTGAAGGGACTGTAAAATTGCTAAAGTGAAGTTACCAGAATTTGATGTAAGGGGAATACAGTGGGAGGAGAATGAATTATTGTCACGTAAATGAACCAAACATTGAACAATATCCTAGTAAAATAAAAATAAAATATGATAAGGAAATAAAATTTAACAACATTGTGACCCCATTCTAACAGAGCTTTATTGATTCTTTTAGTTAGTGCTTATTGTATTTTTGTATGTATATTGAGAAATATAAATTTATACTGGGTTATTTTAAAAAGTCCAGGTAGTGACAGAACCTTCTAACAGACAATGGACAGGATCAAGACCTTTAGAGCACAGCAGTGGGGATGCTCTGCCAAGATCCTCCCTGGATCCAGCCTTTCATGCAGGCGATGGGAGGTCGCTCTTCTCGCTCACACGGTCCTGCTACCAGACCCAAGTTATTCTCACTTAAAATGGGGATGAAGCGGAAGTCTGTATCGGGCGTAGGGCTCTTACTACACCCTTACTGTATAATTAACATACTTTCCCTCTCCCACTACGGTCCACGAGCGCCCTGTCCTGCCACGCCACCAGAAACATTGTATAACCACAACCAGTACAGACATTTGGGGCCAGATTTACTAAACTGCTAGTTTGAAAAAGTGGAGATGTTGCCCATAGCAACCAATCAGATTCTAGCTCTCATTTTCCTATTACATACTAGATGTCATATGGAATATGATTGGTTGCTATGGGCAACATCTCCATTTTTCTAAAGCTTAGTAAATCTGGCCCTTGGATCCAGAGGGTCCTGATTCGTACTGGAGGTGCTTTGTGTACACTTCCGCACTCGCAAAATTCGTTTTCCAATCCCAGTGACCAGAAAACACAGATTTTGCAGAACTATGGATCTGGTTCAATTTTACAAATTTGGTGATTCTGGGGAAAAAACACACTATGGTAAAATCTTGATTGAGATTACATTTTGATATGGCAAATTAATTTTATATATTCTCTGTGAATACCACACATATTTATTATGTCACATAATGTGTTTTCATTTTTGCAGCATATGCTTGTTTCTAAAGCAAATTTAAAAGCTGTAAAACAATATACAGGCTCTCTTGATGCTCTTCGTAAGAGAGCACATTTTTATCCAGATTGTTGTATGTATTTAGAGCTTTGAGTGTTACATTGCCATTTAAATGCCTAAGACATTCAAATAAAATACATGTTGGAAAGAAACTAAGTACTCTGTTATCATTTATATTTCTCTACATCTAATATCTCAGTGATCACAAGTTTCTCCATTAAGGTAGCTGTCTTTCCTTTAGTAGAACTGGTCTTGAGTGGGGGCTTACACATTTTTTTTTATGTAAGCACAGGAAATTTTTAGCATTGGCAACGGGAGAGAGCACAAATAAGTGGACACAAAGGGCCAGATTTACTAAGCTGTGGGTTTGTCAAAGTGGAGATGTTGCCCATAGCAACAAATTAGCTTCTAGCTCTAACATTCCTATTACATACTAGAGAATGTCAGCTAGAATCTGATTGGTTGCTATGGGCAACATTTCCACTTTTCCAAACCCGCAGCTTAGTAAATCTGGCCCAAAGTGGCTGATTCACCTGTGTTTGCAGAAAGAGGGAGTTTTAGTGCAGCTGTGAGCCACGTTTTCCCTGCACTTAATCCTGAAATACTGAACCAGCTCAGGGCTGATATATTTCCCTGACAGAAGGGATTTTTAAGTATGTTTAAAGCCTTTTTTATAATTAAACAACCATTTTAAATTTACTATATTAAAAAAAGATATTTGTGTTGGCAGCTGCATTGCACCTCTCACAATATTTGCCTATACATATCTTAAATCGGCAAAGGCTGACTTGTCCCCTAAAACATCCAACTTATATACACAAACTATCTATACACATATAATAACCATAAATGAATAACGACACAGACAACGTTTTGGCTATAAAAAAGGGGGCATAGGTTTATTAAATAATTAGAAATATGAATTTAGTGAAGAGGTGGCACCAAAGTGTATGGGGGGGTTCAGCTATTCCCTGGAACCAACAAGAGGGCAGGCACCCCCTGCCCTAGGTGCAACGAAAGGAAATGGCCACCTTAATCACCACCCTTCTGTCTGTGCATAACCCGACAGCTCGGTAAGGCATACCGAGACCCATCCACCTCGGCGTGGCTGGCGGCTATAATCGAGGAGTGCGTTCAACCTGATCCATACCTTCAGTAATGCCCTGAACCAAGCTCCTTTCATTTCTGCTGACCCCCCACCGATACCGCCACCGCCCATGCCCCGTCTGAAAAGCAAATAACATGTTTATAAAATACCATGGGATGGGAGGGAAATTCAGAAGCAGGAAGGTCTAGAAACTTCCAGGATAGCCCCTATATACCCCCTTACCCCTCCCCTTAAAGACCACCCCCTAGCCCTTTACTGATTAGCTCCCATACAATTCTAACTAAACTTAACCCATAACTTGCCTGTTGCAGGGGACAGCAGCCTGACTTTTATCCTCCTTCAGGCCTATGCAGCCCTCTGTTTAAATGTTCAAATGCATGCATTTTCAGAGGTGCTACTGATAAGATTTTGAATAGGGTGTGCACATTTTTAATAGTGGATCAGGTCCAATGTGTTTGTATTGGTTCTTCTATGTTATTTGAACATAAAGTTGTTTACAACCATTGGTTGAGTTGAAAACAGAGGCCATAATTCGGAGTTTGAAAATAAGAGAGGAATGTTATTCCTGGGCAAACACAGGTTGATTTCAGGGGAGTCAATAGCTTTAAGGTGATGTTTCCCAGCCTAAGTCTAAATGACAGTGATAAAGTGAAGCTGGTTAGTATCTGTGTGCAATAAACAAAAGCAAAGCATTCTCCCTGCATAGATACAAATATTTTGACTGCCCCCTGAAATCAACATGGTTTTGCCTAGGTGTAAATTTCCTTTCTTATTTTCAAACTCTGAATTAGGGCCAGAGGGAGTAACAGTAGAAAATCAGTGAACAATATTTAGATGACATAACAGTTATAAAACGCACAGTATTATAAATGCGGAAGTCAGGTGCTGCCCCTCCCCCCAAACAAGACTTCTAGCGTATAACACCAGCAGGGGATCTGTGCCGTAATATCTGCCGTGCCACTGTGCATGCGCAGATGTTACTTTTTAGAGGACTTATGTAAGAGGATCATGTCCAAAATAAACAGTGCTAGACTTGGGTATAAAACTCAAGGATTTACTACCTAGTGATATTAAGCTGAATCGCTGTTCATATATGCTACACCACTTTTGTCTTTAGTTTGCTTAACTTTAACTTAACTTGAGTGCTTGAGTAAAAAAAGAAAAAAAAGAAAAAAGATTAAACTACTCAAAGTGCATGCATCCAGAACATCAGAGAGAGAACTAATAGCTTAACAAACATGGGCCATTAATAGCTGGGGAATAAGGAAAAATGTCATACATTTATAGTCAACCAATAGGAAAATCTAACAGTTATAAGTAGGCAGTATCATTAGCGTGCCAGGGTTCGTAGCTACACAGCCGTAGTGGGAAGTGCACACCGCGTTCGTATGGCCGCAGACCTAGTCGTAACAGGGCTTCCCCGGAACCCTTCATTTAAATGGCTGTTCCCGTCTATATGGTGGGGATAGAGCCATCGCAAGTAAAGGGTCTGTCCCTTCCCCATACGTTAGTACTTATGCATGCACAGATGTTACATAGAAACATAGAAAGTGACGGCAGGTAAGAGCCACATGTTGCCTGACAGGGGACTTGCGCATCTGACTTGCGTAAGTTCCGTTGTACTTAGTTTAGGATCCGGCCCATTGTATTTACTTAATATGTTCAATAAATATAAAATGATTGAAATTTGACTATTTGTTAAAACAACAACATTTCTGATTGAGACATCATTCATGTTTACACAGTGTTAGCCATTATTATTAAACATAAAGAATATAAGCATGTTTGGCAACGCAAGCATAGGCACACCAACAAATACTGCACCTAATATACAGAGGTTTTATACAATATAGTTATCTAAAGAAAAGTGAATATCACAAACAGAAAACAAAAAAAAACAAATGCCACAAACCCAACACATCAAAGCAAATCTACTCCAATAAAAAAACTCCCCCTGACATCCTTATGGTCCATCAAATGCAGACAGCTGTGGTATATTCCAGTGTTTATTAGTTTAGGACCAGATCCTGATATACAATGTGTTCAGATCCCCGTCGTAACCAGTATTCCATACAAGCACACGGAAGACCACTACCCTCACTCAAAGCTCCTACAGAGGGACCCTACATTAAAACTTTCAATCTATCTTCTCTTAAAATAGGGATGGATCAGAAGTCTGGATAGCATGGTATATACCCATAGGGCTGGATCCAGACTTAGTTAAGTGCTTGAACTTAGTTACTCCTGGACTAAACCATGTTGAGGGGGAGTCCAGTCAAGTTAATTGTATCAGGGGGAGTCAAGTTAATTGTATTCTTTGCATGCAGAGATATATCTTTCAATTGCTTACTGCACAGATACTGAATAGCTTTACTATCACACTGTTATTTAGACTTGGGATAGGAAACATCACTTCATAGCATCCACATTTTCTGCAACATTCATTTACAGTAAAATTATAAGCAAAGAATTTGAGTTTTTTTTGGAGGGAGAGACATTTCTTTTATCGGGTTGAAGAATCTGGAACACCTGAGGTGTAACATTCCTGACATGTATCTCTCTAATAAATTATCAACAGTCTTGTTGATAGTATATAAAATTGACTGAAAACCATGCAAATTTAAAACACATCTCCTGCCGTTTTTATTTATAGTACTCTGTCAATATTCTTGAGCAACCGGTACAACAGAGATGTCATATGAATATGCACAACATTATAGCATTCTTTAAAAATATATTTGGCACTGGAAAAAAAGTCTCTTCATTAGACAAAGTCAAGGTCTTTGACACACATGTATAAAGTTCAAGGCTGCTGCTAATTATTCGTTACTTGCATTTGATGTCATGTAATGAAACCATTGTTATTGCGTTTCATTGTAATACTAATTATTACTTTCTAAGGTCGAATACATCTGAAAGTAAATATAATAGTTGTAAAAAAAAAAAAAATCCTTTTAAAACTGAAAAAAACTATATCTCTTTGGTCCTTTGATGTTGATTTAAAGAAAAATCACAGGGAGCCATCCAACTTTCCCATACCAATTGGATAATTCCACACTTGTTGTTAGGCAGGGCTGCTTTAAGCTGAAATTCCGAAAAACATTGTACAGAATTGCTGTTAAAATAAATTGAAAATGAATCAATTGATAGTTCACTTTCCATAAAAAAGTAATATGGGGCCGGATGCAAGGTGCGTAAGTGGCCTGATTTGACTGGAAGGTGCATGCCTCCAGATGTTATGCTAGTGCTATGATAGTTCCTATGAAATGGGCTGTGCTTCCCCTTCGCCCGCTAAAGTAAGTGGGGGGAAGCATGGTAATTGTACAGTGTGGGAGGGGACTCCCACACATGGGCGGAAGAGTGGTCATGTGTAAGCTGCCGCACAATAGAGAGGAGTGACAGGGGACGTGCACTCCTTCTCTCTGTTGGACGGACAGACACCCGCACACATGGAAAGTGTGCCAGGGTCTAGATTCTGCCCAGGGGACCTGATCCAGAGCTCAAATCCAGATCAACCGCATGCAAATTGTTAAATATGTGCAGAGATGTAGCAAGGATTAATAACACCTGGAGCAAGTAAATGCTAAACACCCCCCAACCCCATCTTCACATAGTGTAGTGTGCCAGGGTGAGCATGTTCCCCAGATATCTGCCTATTTCCTCTCTAATGACCTTCCTGTCTTATTGTGCCCTCTCTCCAATACACTTCCTTCTTTCTGCACCCCCTTCATACACATGCCCCCCCTTGTCCCCCTTACAATTACATCTCCCTCCCTGTTCCCTTTACATTACACATCTATGGTCATGGCACACTATATAAAGCACATGTGGGGTGAGGTATATTATAAATCTGGAAATAACATTGGGAATAACTATAATATGTAGTTAACATTAGGTTTTGAGAATGGCACACTATATACAGTCAATAGTGTCTTATTCCCAGACCCATAATATACCCCACATATATTATATGTGTCATTAAAGACCCATGATATTCCCTACTTCTCCATTTTATAGTGTGCAATTCCAGACCCCTAATATTATCCCTCATGTGATACTAGTATATGAAGGATCTGGAGATGACACTTGGCTGTGCTCTGCAATGCCCCTTTGTTTTGCCAGCACCCGGAGCACAAGCTCCACCAGCTCCAGCCTTGCTACTCCCCTGAATGTGTACTCCTTATCCAGAGTTCCACCAGTAGCAGCTGTATATTATAGGTAGTGCTATAAGTGAGCATTCATTTGAAACATACAAGGAGATGAGTATAGGTAAATATAGGCAGCCTATACAAGCCGCATGTTTCAAAGTATAATTGTTTTATAATTAGTTTAACTTGCTTTATATAGTTGTTTTATTTAATAAACATAAATCATTAGGCAAAAAATCAAAATCAAAATTATATTTATAGAAAAGCCTGAAGAATATATGTGACAATGTACTGCTTACAATCATTGCAAGTATGGTGTATTGTATGTAGAAAGTTTTAAAAATTGTTTTATTCTTTATTTAGTCTGTTTAATAATGGTCAGGTGTGTAGTGCTCTATTGTAACTAAGAATAGGGGCCTGTATTCATACCTAAGAGTCCTTCTAATTCACCCGTCCTGCCCCTACGGCGCCCCCTGTGGTTAGGTACCTCATGACACTTATCTTACCATTCGCAGTTTCCTTCTTAAGAAGGAAACTCCACACGGACACTGCCTCTCCCCCGCCCTCCCCGGCAAATCTAAAGCTAAATCCCTCCCCCTCCCACTTTTACCTAAACACTCCCCGAGGCGACATTACTCCGCTGGAGAGGGGGGAGACGGACGGACGGAGAGACACCCTCCTCCTTGTTATTGTTTTACATGGGCCGCAGCCACCGGGGGACACACACAGCTACACCGGAGCAAGGTCGCTCGCGCGCGCCCTCTGCTGCAGAAAAAAATACGCAAAAAAAACTACTACATAAGTAGCGTAACCAGCGGCCTCTCCAGCAGGGGGCCACAAAGATAAACAAGTACCGAAATTCCGATTAATATTCATGAATATAATTGAACAGTGGCAAAAGTACAAAAATAATAATAATTATCATTAGTATTATTATATATATATAAATTAATAATTGGAATCTCTCGGAATGAATTACTATGTTCTGATATGAGTTTAATTCAGTTTAGTCTTTTTCTAATGTTTAATATTTTGCCTATTTTGTCATTAATCATGAATTGTAATAAATATGAATATGGATGTAGTGTATTTATGTGATATACCCCTGTATGTCTCCAGTCACACTTTCTCCCCCTTTCCCCCTATATCTATTCATGAATTGTAATACATATTAATATGGATGTAGTGTATTTATGTGATATATAAATGAGTGCAACCCCTATATGTCTCCAGTCACACTTTCTCCCCCTGTATCAATACACCCTCCCCCTGTATCCATATTATAGTTATAATACCTTCTTATTCCTATGTGCAGTCTTTTTCTTTACCTAACTTAGAAGCCAGATCCTCTCCCCCAGTCACAGACCAGCAGCTGCAGTCTTCTATGATCAAGCAGCCTGTCCTGCACTGTGTACCATGTGACCGCAGCAGTCACATGGTACAGTCAGCTTCCTGTGAGGAGCCCAGTGCACTACTGGGAAGTCACAGGCTCTGTGTTGGAGCTCAGAGCCAGGGTATTAGCCCCAGCCTTTATGGCAGGATCTTTTCAGTTGATCAAAGAGGGTGTGGAGTGGAGGCTCCATCAACCCCCTTCATGCTCCCCCCTGTAATGCCACTGGCTGAAGAGCCCTTTGATGTGTCGGACCCTTGGGCACTAGCCCAAACTGCCCAGTGGAAAAGACGGCCCTGCATGGAGGCATGGAGGCAATCTACGTATCTAACTGGTAGGTAGATTGCGTAAATGACCTACTACACACCTAAGAAGCAGAAACTTCTTAGGTTTGAATAAGGTCCAGGGACTTTCATTTATAAAAAATTACTCTGTCAGTTAATTCTACCAGCTCTGAGTTGGTGCAAGATCCCAGGAGGAAATACACTGAAACATGGCTTCTGTTGCACTCAGAGCTGTGATGAAACGTCATCTTTCTCATTCTAGTACAGTGAAACACCCTTTCTACTAGCACGCAGCACACAGATGAAACCATAGATGGATCAGCACCTTTGTGCCTAATTCTATGTGCTCATTCCCATTGTGCTACAAATTGCTGCACTAACAATTAAAAATGACATGTGATTTAGCTCTGGATCCGGTACTGGATTATATAATTTCTATTTTCAAATCAGTCATAACAAATAGGCTTGTATTTTTTTTGTTTGTTTTTTCATAAATTGAAGACCTACAGCAGCACCATATTTCCATATTTATGCATTTTGTTTTGCACTTTGCAGTCCAGATAAAGAGCATGTATATGTCAAGTGGAATGAAATAATAGCATAAGAATCTTTGCACAGCCCTTAAAACTATTTTGCTGACATTCCAAGACAATGATATTGTTGCTTTTAGACATATAAGTGCCAACATAGTGCTGTTTGTAATAGGGTTCTCTGAGCACTGTCTGGAACACTGTGTTCAAGATAACTCCAAGTATCTAAAGACAGAGGGAGAGAAAGTACTTACTGCAAGTAAAGTAAATTATCAAAAGTACTGTGACTAATGATCACCCTCGTTTTATGTAGCTAGACTGCAATTATGTCATATACAAGGGTTAGCAGAAGATAATATATTGTTATGATGACCATAACAATCCTCCTGAACCCAGAGAAAAAACACACACATCAATATTTCATTATGAGGGAAAAGGTTTATTAAATATGATCCTACTGGGTACAAGAGCAAAAGAAATATTGCAACTCTTGTAAAATGAATATGTAACATCCAAATGGCCACAGAAGGTGTTTTGTTTGATGACTGTGTTACAAAGAATAAACGAGGTTTGTCATATGGAAAAAACTTCTGCTATACAGATAAGCAAGGTCGACACTTGAAGCGCTATGGCAGCCTTGGGTGATGAATTGCTATGGGTCATGTTTGAAAACTCTGATACAAACATAACATGGATTTTGTTTTTAGCCCAGCATCAATAAACAGACCTTAAATATGGAGAGAAAATAAGAAAAGAGAAAGCTGCTTTTTGGTTTGAGAATATAAATATGCTTTGAGTTAATGTAAGGGTTGAAAAACTGGGAGGGTTTGAATGGGGTATATGAGAAAAAAGAGTCTTATGATGGATACCACCTTTCTTCCATGTTAATGATCTATGATGCACTGCCTTCTCTTTCTCAAAGTGACAAGATGCTTCATGACAATAATCTATTACTGTTCAGATAAGTGGACTATTCAATATTGGTAATACCGGACCGAATTCACGCTTAAGAAGCGACCCGTTAAGAAATGACCTACTATGCATGCAGAGTGGGTCATTTATGCAGTCTACCACTTAGATACGTAGATTGACTATGTGTGGTCTTTAAAGAGTAGTTTAAGCAGAAGGAGGCGGACCAAGGCAGCCTTAGGGAGGATTTAGGAAGAAATGGGTGGGAGGTATGTAGATTAGCCGGGGAGGGTGGGCTGAGCCTTTCTCTGTGCGTATTTTCCTTCTTAAGAAGGAAAATGCGCACAATAATAAAATGTAGCCTATGGCACTCTTAAGTACCATTAGGCACCTAAAAACAAGGTGCAGTTTCAGGGGTCTGGAAAGGAGAGTTAAGTGCGGATCAGTCCAAACCTAACTCTCTCTCAAGTCTGAATACGGTGGCTTTTAATCAAATATATATATA
>WWET01000860.1:5706-17273 GCA_011038615.1 Limnodynastes dumerilii | reverse complement strand
TTTAACCAATCAACTAGGGGGGGGGGGGTTTGGCAAGAATTTGAAATCCTCTTTACAGCCCTGTCAGCAAGTTATGCAAACGCAAGTGTACTTCACTGTAAAGTGGAAGTGGAGAAAGAAATTAGCCAAAAAAAAGTTGTTGTTTTTTTTTCTTAAGACGGGAAGTGGAGGGTTAATTTTTTTTACTGTAGCAAAATAAACTCTCTGTGTGTGGATGGGCCTAATGGTGCCACTCACCCTGGTTACGTCATTGGTCCTGGGGTCGTCAAGGGGCAGAATGGGGTCATCAAGGGGCAGAGTTCGGGCCTGGGTCTTCATAAGCTGATGAAGCCTGGAATCCTGCCTCTTTTTATTCTGGATTTACACACCCTTTCCCCCCCTATTTTTCATTCTATGGTTGGTAATAGGATATATTGTTGATCTGCTGAGGCGGAAAGCAGGTCTGTTGATTTTGTTGTTACAGTTGTTTGTCTAAGGCGCAATTGGAGGAATGTGAAAGAAGTTACAGGAGGTAGCTGTCTTTGAATTGGCCACATGAGGTGGTTATGCCTAAGGTTGTAGATCCGCCTTTGTGGGCGGTCTCGCGTAGCACTGGAGCGAGGTGCGTGATTAAAGGCTGGTGGAGGACGCTTTTTGGTTGTCATTTTGGTTAATCTTTTCCATATGATGTTTTAGTACATATGTTTATTTAATTGAATGTCATGGTTATTTGGTTTATGTCAATATCAATGTACGCTATTATTTTTTATAGTGCATCACCTGCTTTTTCTGGCCCCCATCAAATTTTAGTCAAAAGGTCTTTTCATCCCAAGAAATGTCTCTGTGTTTTCTTGATCTGGGATTAGTGTGTGTGTGTGTGTGTGTGTGTGGGGGTGTGTGTGTGTGTGTGGGGGGGGCACCTTGGGCACACTCATCACACATGGGACGTTTATTAAACTTGTTTACAGCTGCAGAATGCATGAGCAGTATTTCCCTACCTTTTGGCATTTAAAACATTTAATGCTCACGCATAGGCTTGCAATACATATACATGTGCCTGCATTTCTATCTGGACCTTGTGCAATTGCATGAGCACACCCTTACTGTACTTTGACTACAAGCCAGGATTCCTTCTATCCCACGACACACCTATCTGAACACCAGTGGCAATGTAACTAGTTGTATTAACTCCTTTATCGCTCGCAAAAAATTCTTGTCTGACTGATGTTTGTCACTAGATACGGATTTGTCTGCCTAGATAAGTTGTATAAGTAACACAAAGTACATGTATATGTATCTAAAACAAATTATGTGATATACTGCAAAAATAAGTGTTTAATATTAATATTGCGATTCACAGATTTATCCCACTAAATATTTTCATGTTATGAAGGTGAACAAGTGGCATGAAAATGCTGGAGGATACAAAATCTAAAAATGAAATTATAGTGAATGCCCTAGAGTCACTTCTGATGATGTGAAAATGAATCTCAGCATGTCAGAAAAGTTAGCAATAGAATCTCCATGAGTAGATAGCAATATCAAGAACCCTTTTTGGACTTGCAATCGAGGAAATATGATTTTCTCCATATGACATCATTTGACTTCTTGCTTAGACCTAAACAAGCTGCTTTATTGTACTTCTAATTTAATGTTACTGTACAGTTGGATATTTTTGTCCACAATCATGATGTGAACCTAGGAAATATGTTTCGGTCTTGTTTTGTAATGTTAGGTATATTTTACATTTGAATATGTCATAAATGGAAATAGATGAAAAAGAAAAAGTATTTAAAGTTATTCCTGTTTGTTAAGTACTGGCTCTATGTCAGACTACTAAAAAAGTTAAAACTCCCTTTAAACAACAACCTGCAAATATATACAAATTCCTGTGTTAGTATGCAAAGGTAAAAAGAACTATTAGTATGCTTAGTGTTTATAGTACAAACTGGACATTCATTTGGGTTTAATCGTCCGGAAATTATTGTTTAGTACAAGTTTTTATAGACTGATATCTAAGAATCTAAGATGTTTGACATATTATGGTACATGAAAAAATGATCTGTATTGAACGTGGTTTGATTTTTTTTCCTGTTAATTGTAGATAATTAAAAATAATATTTATTTGTAATAAATACATTATTTTATAATGCAAGAAAATAATGCAAGGCTGATCGGAATGACCTTCTGTAGTTCAGATATATTTATATTAAGATATTTATATAAAAATTCACCAGGATTTGGGATTAATAGTTCCTAAAATCCAGATTGCACTGAGCATGGGAGCTGCAGAGAGAAAGGCTGTGGTAGGCTTTAGCTTTTCTCCCTGCCGCTATTCATACCTTGAAGCTGAACTACGCTTACATGACCTTCCACATCAGCATAGCACAAATTCTCTCCTAATTATTGTTGTACAAAACAAGGGTGTTATAAGAAGCCTATTAATTCATTCAGGTTAAAGAACGTAGAAGAAAAGGTTTTATACCTGCGAATATTATATATGTGCCTGCTCACTAAGCTGTTTTGACCTAACAAAAAGAAACAGTACTTACATCAATGCAAAGTCTGTCTCTATTTCTTTTTTTTTTTATACAATTCATAGGAAAGTTCTTTAGTTCACACTAATCAGTGTCAGACTTCAGGGTAATGAGAAATTTTCGTTTGGTGAAGTTTTGTCTCCCAAATGACATGCAAAAAGCAAATTAAATTCCAGTGGTGTAATGTGTTAGCTTTGGAGAAAAGTAAGAAACAATAATACGCTCACATTAAGTATGTTTGGTGGTTTTGCGTATATAGTTTTCTTTATTCTTTTTCTCCTTCTCCATATCTTCTTCTCACGTTTTTCCAATAAAATAGGAAGATCAAAACACACATAGGGCCAGATTTACTAAGCTGTGGCTTTGCCCCCAGCAACCAATCAGATTCTAGCTGTCGTTCTCTAGTATGCAATATAAAAGTAAGAGCTAAAAGCTGATTGGTCGCTATGGGCAACATCTTCACTTTTTCCGAACCCTCAGCTTAGTAAATCTGGCCCATAGTGTGATCACTTCAGTAAAACAGCCACTTACTCTCCAAATAACTCACATTTTAAAACTTTTGTTTTTCCATGTAAAACCAAGCTTTTGGGGAGTGTCTCTACAAGCAAAAGAAATCCTCTGTTATATTAATACTCTCAAGGGTTTATTTCACAAAAATAAGTATAAAATGGATAAAATACAGTTAAAAGTCTTAGAGTTAGGACCACATAACAGAGAAGCCTTGTAAGTGGTGGGTGGCTTAAACACATGTCTACAGATATCTGTAACTAATTCTCTGACTTTTGTTTTAAATATAGAAGATTATGGTTAGTTACTGGGTAATGGCTAGAGTGCCAAGCCATGTTTTGTTTTTTGTGCAAATTCCCCATGCTTTGAGCACCTGCAGTATAAATTACCTTATAAACTGATATGAATAAATCTCTATCTTGGAAGTGTATATATATATGTGATATACATAATAATAATAATAATAATAATAATAATAATAGTATCATCACACAAATCAGATGTGCCTGACAACTATATATAGCAATCAAAAAACAATCTCCATCTATACCATTTAACTTGTTTTTTGCAATGAGAAAATAAAAATAAAAACACAAGACGGACAGTTTTATGCATTGTTGCTTTATTGAACATTGCCTTTTATAGTATTTATCAGTATATCACAATAACCATCTAACTTGTTCACCATTTGAAATACTGTGTCAGCACTGACCTGCCAAAAGCAAGGTCATCATTTACTGCTTTATTAATGCACCGTACTAAAATCTTACACGCTAATGATAAGGTTGCTTTCACAACACGGAAGTGTTCCGAAATTTATTCATTTTGCAAAACGTACTTATTTTGTATGAACGTACGGATCTATTACGAATGCACGGAAAACACTCTTAATTGTGAATCCGGTCCAGTATCATCACACAAATCAGATGTGCCTGACAACTATATATAGCAATCAAAAAACAATCTCCATCTATACCATTTAACTTGTTTTTGCAATGAGAAAATAAAAATAAAAACACAAGACGGACAGTTTTATGCATTGTTGCTTTACTGAACATTGCCTTTTATAGTGTTTATCAGTATATCACAATAACCATCTAACTTGTTCACCATTTGAAATACTGTGTCAGCACTGACCTGCCAAAAGCAAGGTCATCATTTACTGCTTTATTAATGCACAGTACTAAAATCTTATCTGCACACAAATATGTCTAGACTATAATGACATTAACAACATCTAGATAACATGACAGATAGAAAGAGATAAAATATGACCAGTAGAAGTAACACAGGTTGGCAAATATCAGTGTCTTAACTGTTTCTTTCTTGTAGGCTAACAAATACATCATCCTAACATTAGGTTTTAAAAAATCTAAATATTTTTTATTTTTGTTTACATTAACTGTGTTTTTTGTGAAAGTTCAGCACTTTATCATAGTATCTTAAAAATTTGTAGGAATCAGTTAATATTATAAAATACATAACTGAATATCAGTTGCAAGCACTTGAGCACAGACACTTCCCTATTGACACACAGTGAATCTTTGCAGATTCATCATAGTTCACTGGGGAAGCGACTCCAACTCATCCACCACATTTGAGCCAAACAAATGCTGTTCTTTCAGATCCACAATTATTCTACATCTTATGACTGCATATGTATTAGGTAAAGAATTCTCATTATGCAAGAATCTGTGTTAGCAACCTTTCCACCGATAGGGCAGAACAACCCGCCATCCGCACAGCATTTATGTAGGTGGGCAGGGGGGATATGCTAATCATACAGGAAGGGCTTGGTTGAGCCCTTACATATGATCCTTACTTATGCACCAGACCCATTTTCTGTTGGGCTGGTGTGTAACATTTAAGATAGGGTCCAGGCTATGGAAGTTATTACCTGCAAGGGGAGGGTGTTCCCTCACACAAACGTACTTTATAATCGCATAGCGATCCACTATCGTAAGCACGCTACTGCTTCTGAAGTGGATGCAATTGTAGCAGTAACGCAATTTTGGACCCCGCTCTGAATTATGCCTTATATTGCTAATGTGTGAAACCCGCAATCTGTACCAATTCATAATCTGTACCAACTGCAATCTCTGCTTTATATATCAGTCGTTCAGTAAAATAAGCTAGCTCTGTTGAAATAGAAAAACTTTTTGAAACTTATTCCATTGTCTTCTCATATTTTGCTTTTTAAGTTTTGTGAATTTATTATTGTATACCTTGAACACTGGCAAAAAAATGTGTATGTAAAATTACATGTTCAAATTGTGGGGTAGTTTGTACAGCTCTTTTGACAGGATTGATTTTAAAAGGTGGGTATGAGAGGTAAATAATGTGCTTATCGCCCTTACAATCCTAAAATTTACTCCATAGGGTTCTCAATGCAATTTAAGTGGGCTTCTTTTTCTATTCAAGAGACCCATACTTGTCCAGTAATTGCTATTAAGTGTCTATATCCTGTTATTTGAAAGTCCATTTGCACTTGCTTTTCGTTTCCTGCTACTGAGAACTCTGTGTGGGAGCGATATCCTAGTGTTTAGCTGAAGCTTTGAAAGTAATACAAAAGATAAATAAATGCCAATACAATAGAATTTTCAGTATTTTGGTGTGACCTGCTGCCCCTTACTTATAAATGCTTTAAAATGATAAACTTTCATTATTTTTAATGTACTAAAAATATGAGTAAGGAAATGTAAATAAAAATACAGTATTTGTTTATACAAATAGGAATATTATGTTAAATATTTATAGCACAGGTTTTAAGTCACCAGAATAAATCCAGAAAAACTGTAGATAAACAAGACATTAAAACACATATGTAAAAAAATATACAGGAAATAAATAATATATAAATAATATATCTAAACGAGTTTGCTTATTTGTGGGCAAGGATAAAACTGCACAATGAATGGAAGAGACATGTAATAATTAACTGAACAACTAAATGTCTCTTCCTGAAGTTTTTTATATTATGTGATGTTGAAAAATGGTAATGTAAGGATTGGGGGCAAAAACAGGACTCCAGTCATAATATTATCCAAAAATAAAAATTATTTGTTTTCTCAAGTGTTTTGTATTACAAGTGAAGCCCTTTAATGTTTAAAAATGTTCATTTTAATATAGGAAGAATACTGGGGCAACAACAGTAATCACAGTAATTCCATAAGAGCAAATTCATATATTTGCAACACAAAAAATATAAAGCATGATGCACAGAACTGAAATAGTAGTGTGATAAAGGTGATGGGAGTATACACAACAGGGAGTGGGGATTGGCAGGAGTAGAAAAGCAATAAAGGAGTTGCACAACAACATCAACTACTCGCTGATTGGATGGTTACCAATGACCAGGGGTAAAGAATCAGTACAGGTTGGTTGCTTTGTAGGACCACCCCTCTCGTGTACCCCTGGCAGGAGGAGATTTCACATACTGAATCTGTGTCACTAAAGGGGATTAAAATATTCTAGGCAGGGGCCAGGGTTAAAACTGTAGAGCATCCATTTAATAGCCATTTAATAGCAGAATACAATTATGTGGCATTATTTTTGTATTTTTTTTCTCTTCTTTTCAGATGTTGACCACCCTCCCACCATTGTTGCATAACTGTGTAAGGGCTGTAAATCTGTAGCAGTGCTTAGTTGGAATGGTGATCTAGTTAAATGATGACCACTTTGGATAAAATTAATTAGTATTTTCTCTGTGGACATTCTCAGTTTATTACCTGCTATAATTGGGTGTATCGCCAAGGCAGTTTAGGGCACTGGTTTCTATAAGTTATTTTGTTCATTGTTTATTGCTTTGACTGCTAAGTTTTCTGTGGCCCCCAACATGTTTAAAATTAAATTTATATAGCCGATAAAATACAAATATTATATCATTAAGCCATTAAATTCCAAATATTGTAATTTAAAACTTGATGCTGTGTCAGGCTTCTTTGGGGCTGATTTAAAGCACACCAAGTAAAGACATCAACCATGGGAAATTTAATATTTTAGCAATTTGATCATGAAATGGAAGAGCAAATAATGGTGCTGGAATGGCAATGGAAGAAATACCAGAATTTGTATGATGAATAAAGAAAAAATCAAGTAAAAACAATCTTGAATATAGACTCATCATGAAACAGTGTTACATGTACACTTCAATTAGAAGTCTCATCAGCAGAGAGAAGGTCAAAGTGCAAAAAGCTGATCCCTTTAAAGAATCTTCTTTGAACCTAAAACTGCGCGTAGATTAATTCAAAGTCACATGTGTCTTCTGGGGATCATGGATTTAATCAAGAGGAGGATAATAATTGTTTGGAACTGAAGATGAATGGATCTAATCATATAGATGCACTCAGAACATTTGCCTCCTTATTATAAAGATATTGGCAAAAATATATCTCCATAAACTTATGACTATTTTCAAGAATTTGGGCAACTCAAAAATATTTTAGGATGAAGAGAATTAAAAACAGAACTAATAATATTTTTGACTCATTTGTAGTAATATAAAAATGAAAGCAAAATTAAAAGATATGTTGGGAATACAACAAGGTTGAGGGTTGATGATTTAAAACAAAGTTATAATATATAAAGTTGTTGTTGCCTTTTTTATTTTCATTTGGATGCAGCAAACAAAAAAGTTTTATGTAAAATGGAAAAAAGGGATAGAGTTGTCTGGTTGAACTCATTTCTAACTATTATGATATAATAATTATGGGATAGATCCAGAGACCTGCTCAAATTGCAACTGATTTTCCATTCTGTGTATTCCCATGCATTTATGTTACCTGATCAGAGCACATTACAAACTAAACAAACTGAAGAGGTATGACACTTGTAATACAGACACTGAGTTGGGATCATGCATGCATGTGTTGGAAGAAAAATTGTGCCAGCCCTATATCATTATAATGTGTACAAATTGGATTATGCACACTTGTAATGTCTCTAGATCTGGTACAAATTATTTTATTTCTATTTTGGATGCAACTTTAGCTGAAAATATGCATGTAAGTATGCTTATACTATGTATTTCTTTCCCTGGATATTTTCAGAACGCAAGTAAATACATCTCTAAATGAGGTCCTATCAGTATTATCTTATGCTCTGAGTGTGATTAAAATACATGGAAATTAGAATAATACCTTACCTTCTCAATGGATGAGAGCTCAACACCGGATTGCTGGACAGAAGGTTTTCTGTGACACTGAATCAATGAATCTGCACTAGACGGGAACACCTTATTGATATCAAGATATGACTTTTGTTGAATTAATTTGTAGTTATACACTATCAGCCTAATTTTGTATAAGTGTCAAAAAATTTTTAGGTTAGGTTCTGTATACCACACAAGAAATTACACTATGGTGTTACAGTCACCAAGGGAGTTTTGCACCAAGACGCAGAGTCTAACCCCAAACCAGGTTTTCACCAGAGCCCCTGATGGTGGGGATGGACTTGGCTGCAGGAAAGGGGCAGGTTGCGGCCCCCGGTGATAGCACCCAAGGAAGATCTGCAGCGAAAGCGCCTGCACTGGAACCGACTCGCAACCAGGAACCCTTGCACAACAATAACTCTGCAGGAACCCTTGCTCACAAGACAATAAGTCAAAATAGTGTACAGATAAACAATAGGCAGGAACAAGGCAGGAACCTGGGCATACAAGATAACTGCTGGAACCCACAGACCAGATACAGAACAGAGCAAAGGTAAGTATGCAGGGAAACTAGGATCTACCTAAGTGGACAGAACGTAACAGGACTCCAATAAGCACCTGAGAAACTGCAAGGTGGTAATAGCAAGAGTCAGCAGGTGAATGGGAGGCTGGCACCGGAGGCTACAATGTAGTAATAAGCGCCCCACAGGCAGGGTCCAGGGGACAGATACACACCACGCTCTACACACTGAAGCTGGAAACAGTGGAGAAGTAAATACTGAGAAATACACAGAGCGGTATGGAAAGTACCAGGAACGATGCAGATGAAAACCGAGGCCGGGTTCCCAGGCTGAGGGATGGCAGACACAGCTACAAACGCTGGAGGATAGTACACTCAGTGGGAAAGCACACACACTGCGAGGATAGTACACACAGTGGGATACACACTGCGAGGATAGTACACACAGCGGATACACACTGTGAGGATGGTACACTGCACACTGCAGAGATGAAAAGTACAGCGGCACAAAAACAGAGTTCTGAGTAGATGGAAAGAACTCAGAGCGGGTACAGAAAGTGAGAGGTGCAAAACTCACAATGCTCGACAAGGAGAATGCTGTACCGGACAAGAGAGCTCAGCTTCCAGGGCGAGCGGCAAGCCACTCGCGCCGCACACTGAGATCCACAGACAGGGCAGACAATGAGATGGAGGCAGGCAAGGGTAACAAGAGGTAAACAGAGGGTAAACGCAAAACGAATCCAAGGCAGAAGCACGAGGAGAACACTTGATCAGAACGCAGGCAGAAAGGCAGTAACACCAGACGCTATAGCCGACGGCGATCTTTTCCAGGTTCATAATATTTAAAGGACCTCCCACCAATCAGCAGCAACCTCAGGCATGGGAGGCTTAATTAGCAGACAGCTGAGCGAAACCA
Organism: Limnodynastes dumerilii; assembly: GCA_011038615.1. Classification (NCBI taxonomy): domain Eukaryota; kingdom Metazoa; phylum Chordata; class Amphibia; order Anura; family Limnodynastidae; genus Limnodynastes; species Limnodynastes dumerilii. The sequence continues at coordinate 7,665 of WWET01000860.1, read as the reverse complement.
GGCACATTAACCCAGAAGGAGAATGCTAGGATTTCTCCTGCAGCGTGTAACATACGGCCTTATCTATGTGATGTTTGTACAGTGTCTCTTTGGATGAACTGCTTTATTTCTTCAATCCAAAGACAACCTATTGGTGAGTTAACTGACTGTTGAATAAATTGGTAAAAAGTATGTGTTATGTGTACGGCCACTGTTGACTTTTCAAAGGGCAGGATTGTCTTAATACAGACCTCCTGCGTACATGTATAGCAAATGGATAAGGACTCAACTACAGGAGGTGCCTTGATGCTGAGCAGGTGAGCTTAACCCAATATAGCTATATTGTGACCTAAACCTCCTTTTTATGCTGACACATGGGGCCGGATCCTCAACAACGTCCGTCTTGCACATACGTCGTTAGTCTTTAAAGACCGCATATTCGCAAGTTACGTAACAAAACGATACATAGATTATAAAAATAAGTTACCACGCATGTCTAGTATCTGCTATCAGCACACTAACAAAGGTATGTGCAAGACAGACGTTGTTTAGTATCCGGCCCATGGTGTTATATAATGTTTGTTTAGAGTACCAGACCACTCTTTTGTTCCTTGTATTTACACAGTGGTCGCTTTGGTCCTTGGCTGCACCTTCCCATTTATATATACACATTTCATATATTTGAATAAGAAGTGCAGCCTTATGTGTTTTTTTGTTAATGTAGACTGTAAGCAAGATGAGACTGATGTGAATTTCGAATTTTCCCTTTTTGACCCTTTAATAAAAATTTACGTAACATAGGACCATATTCACAGATCTGTTTGAGTTAGTTATGGACAGATCTGCCCCTAACTCACCCTTTCTGCCCCTATCCCACCCCTGTTTTTAGGTATCTTATGGCACTTATGAGTGCCATAGGGCTACCTTAACTATCCATGCAATGTCCACATAGTCATTGCCTCTTCCTGCTTCCCCAGCTAATCTAAATCCCTCCCCCTTCTACCTAATCCCTGCGGCATTACGGCACCTCTTTCTACTTAAAAATCTCAGTGCGGTCTTTAAAGAACTGGTACGGAGACTGCGTAAAGGACCTACTTTACAAAGTTATATATTATATACACTGCTGATATATTTCCACCAAACCTGTATATTGTATGTTTCCACCAAACCTGTCCTATAGTACACTAACTCCGCTCAAACTGTGCATAATAAAGCCTAATAACAGTATTCTACATAGTTTTCAAGTAAAAATAGGTACTAGTTTTTTAAATGGCATAAAGTAAAAAGAAAAAGAAAAGAAAAAAAAATATATAGGGCGTCTCCTGAGGTAAGTTTGGCTCTCAATTTAAAAACATATATATATGACCCAACATTGGGACTTTCATTGTTAGAGTTAGGCCACCATATGCAGAAAGGCCTTAACGGTGGCTGGTGGCTTATCATATATTTGCGCAAATATGTGTAACAGACCTGTTTGCATTTACCTATAAATTGATTGAGCAACTTCCATTCTGTGTTTGTGATTTTCAGTGAAGCACGTGGAAGTTCATCACCACTCACACTCATTTAGTGATATATATATATACAGTCAGATCCATATATATTGGGACATCGACACAATTCTCATATTTTGGGCTCTATACACCACCACAATGGATTTGAAATGAAACAAACAAGATGTGCTATAACTGCAGACTTTCAGCTTTAATTTGAGGGTATTTACATCCAAATCAGGTGAATGGTGTAGGAATTACAATGGTTTCCATATGTGCCTCCCACTTTTGAAGGGACCAAAAGTAATGTTACAAACTAAACAATCCTAAATCAAACTTTCACTTTTTAATACTTTGTTGCAAATCCTTTGCAGTCAATTACAGCCTGAAGTCTGGAACGCATAGACATCACCAGATGCTGGGTTTCATCCCTGCTGATACTCTGCCAGGCCTCTACTGCAAATGTCTTCAGTTCCTGCTTGTTCTT
>WWET01000859.1:504200-515409 GCA_011038615.1 Limnodynastes dumerilii | reverse complement strand
GAGGAGGAGCTGATGAAGAGGAATTATGAAGGGGATAGAGAAATGATAAAAATAATGGGGGGCGGGGGATATAATGAGTACCACCTGTGGATCATTTTACATATGTCAGTCTGTAATGAACATACATGTGCTCCAGTAAGGAGATCTGGAAAACAAGTACTGCTAGGGGTCCCTGAGGACCAATTTGAGAACCCCTGGTATAGAGAAATGAAAAGAGAATGGGGAGGGGGATGTGATGATGAGAATAGGGAGATGATGGAGGGAAGTAGGCTGTTCAAAAGTTTCGGGTCACTTAGAAATTTCATTATTTTTGAAAGAAAAGCACTGTTTTTTTCAATGAAGATAACATTATGTTTGCTAATCGCGTTAGAAGACTAATGGATGATTAGAAAACCCTTGAAAGCCCTTGTGCAATTATGTTAGCACAGCTGAAAATGGGTTTGCTTGTTAGAGAAGCTATAAAAATGGCCTTCCTATGAGCTAGTTGAGTATCTGGAGCATTACATTTGTGGGTTCAAATATACTCTCAAAATGGACGGAAAAAGAGAACTTTCCTGTGAAACGCGACAGTCTATTCTTAGAAATGAAGGCTATTCCATGCGAGAAACTGCCAAGAAACTGAACTTTTCCTACAACGATGTGTACTACTCCCTTCAGAGAACAGCACAAACAGACTCTAACCAGAGTAAAACCAAAAAGTAAAAGAAGAGTAAAGAGCGCAGCTATGGAGGTTCATATAAATGGTAGTAGTTTATTTATCATAAGAACACCAAGGAGCAAATATATAAAAAAATGCAAACAATAACAATAAAATAATATAATAAACTAGGCAGTGGATGTAAGATTAGGGTGTACACATGTCTGTGTACCCCTACAACAACAGAACCTGGAATGTATCCTGTCAAGCAAAATAGTGCACTAAAAGACCATCTTAAGAATGAATAAAAACCATGGTATGGAGATGCTTCAAGTCTTATAACTGCTCAGTAGAAGCAGATATTTCTGTACGGAACAAAAAAAATTTAGTATTTGGTAGTAATACTCCGTATATATAAGTCTATGGGAACTTCAGATAGCTGAGATGGTATGTCTGCTAATGTTCCATAGAATAGACAGTAATGTGCATCAATACTTGCGGGTCGGACTTATAAGTAATCACAATGGACACATTGGATTTGTTTTGTGCATACACTTAGCAACAAAGATTAAGACATTAAAAAAAATATACACTTCAAAGATAGAGGTTGCTTCAGATCAGTTTATAAGGTAATTTATACTGCAGGTGCTCAAAGCATGAGGACAAAAAACAAAACATGGCCTGGCACTCTAGCCATTACCCAGTGACTAATCATGATCTTCTGTCTTTAAAATAAAATATATTTTAAAGATAGAAGATCATGATTTGTCACTGCGACCCCCTGTCATAGGTGTATCTTTACAGTGACCCTGAGACTGACTCTACACTACATTTGTGCCCGGTTTACCGAACTGACAAGCCAGCAGGGCTTCCAGTACAAAAACAGAAATGAGAGCATGCCACTCACCCTGATCTTCTATATAGACTTCACCTAATCATGATGTGCCTTAGACATACACTTGCTCCCCTTTACTGTGGAGATCCCCAGGCCTGGCACATTATTTTCCTTATTGCTTATTGCTTATTCTCCTTGCTGACACTTTAGTTCTGTTACCTCTCTTACAGGGATTTTATAAGGTTATAGTTGTGGCCATTTGGGCTATTGTTACCTTTTGGCTCCTCCTAGCTGATATAATTAGCATATGGTTCTAATTACGCATTCTCCATTCTCATTCCTCTTCCACCTTATCCCCCATGGGTCCAAAGTCCCAAAACATCCTCATGGTTCTCCCTCCAGTTGACAAATATAATCAGCAGCCCTCCTATGACTACTACAGAAGAATACCAAAATTTATTGTGCCTCATTGTGAATAGCCTTAATATTCTGGAGCGGTGGTCAAACATCCACAACTTATTGTACTCTGAGGGGATTGATGTGGTCATTGTGCAATTGACCATTTTAGAAAAGACTCCTCTTCACTTCTCCAACAAACATTTATCCTCGGTGTGCTGTAATAACTACTTCATTAACCAATTTATATTTGGTAACTTTTATTCTCTCAACCAGGGTCAACCTTAATTTCTGATGAACTTGTTAAATGAAATCAGTGTACTCAAAAAAGGTATTCTGATAGTTGTTGGTGATCTCACTACACTACTGACACACAACCGGACTCATCTCCTGGTGCTGCCAGAATCTCCCAGCAAGAGGGCAGATAGGCGAGATGGGTTCTCCAGGTGCACCAGATGGTAGATGGTAGATGTGTGAAAGACACTATGTCCAATCACCAAAGACTACATCTTCTTCTCCCCCTGCTCAGTGGTACTCTAGAAAAGATCACTTTGTCCTATAACATAGTTCGCTTCACCTCTGCCTCCATTTTAGAATCATGCCACACTACATTTAACCCCTGAGCCAGCCAAAACTGAAAGAATGGACCTAGAGATTTAATGATCTGCTCCTCCAGGGCCCTTACTAGTTCCACTGGAACTAGCCACAGAAGACTATATACAACTTAAAGACACAGAGGATGTGTCCAAATTTACCATTTAGGAAGGTAACAAATGTGTCATCTTTGGTAAATGTATCTGTTACATGCTGTTACTCTGGTCCCACTGGCCAGCATGCGAATCCCCAGGGGTGCAACATGTTAAGCATGCCATCACAAGAAGCGTAAACACACAGGAGCACTACTGCATCATTCCCTAGCAATTACACACTCCCTCTGCTTGTTCTTAGTGGTGTCCTGACTGTATCCTGTAACCAGGACACCAGTGTGGATTGGGGGTATGTAGGCTAATGACAATAGAGTGTCATCCACCTCTAGTTAAGAACTGTTAAGAACTAGCAGCACTAAACCACTATGAAGTTTATGGCATCTGAGCTTCAGCTGCTCTCTCTCCTGATCTAATCCAGCCGATCTTTAAATGCTGTGTACCTATCCTGATTCCTCTTAGCCTTGGCCTTTGCTAGTCTCCTACCATCTTAGTGTTCTCTTGCTTTTACGCCTTTCCTGCTATGTGGCTGCAGTGATTGTTTAAGTGAGTGCCATTGTCTCTGTTGTTTGTCTAGTTTGGATGATTCCATCTTGCCTTTTGTACAGTGTTTTCTTCATCTAACCCTCTTAGGTATCCTACATGTATCTTTCTCTCACTGGGTTTCTCTCCATAGTCTTTATTGTAAATATGAACTCTCACTCCTTTCCTTGAATTTGGAATTAACTGCTTCTGGGAACCTCTATTATCCTGGGGTCTGTGTATTATTAGTATTCCTGGGAGAAGCCTCCAGGGGCTGCAACCTGCTAGAAGTCTGCAGCCCAGTCTATTCCCACCATTATAGGATTCAGTGAAAACCAGACTCCTAGACAGACTTTGCGCCCTGTTAGCTGCACCCGTAACAGTAAAAAAACTATGCACATTCCTCAAATGGCAAAAAGAAGCACAGAAAGAGAATCTAGAAAATCTGAGATCTTAAAACTAAACACAAACACTCTCTTGCCAGATAGATTTATTAGGAAATAGCCTCCAGACTACTCAATGACAAATATAAATGGACTATACCAATTTTGGCATGCATCCTTAGATCTCAGAGAGATACATTCTTTTATCCATACCATTAAAACCAGCAATGGGACACTAGTTCATACCACCTCAGCCATTGTGAAGACATTTTAATTATAATTACCAGTCTCTATATTATCTCTTCTCACCCAGTGTATAGTCAGACGCCAAAGAATTTGTGACTTTAACACACGGCGCTTAACTCTGAAGCCAAGGTGGCCCTTGATAGTCCCATTATTTAGTTGGAGCTGGAACAGGCCATTAAATGCTGTTCAAATGGTTAAATCCCTGGCCCAGATGGTTTCACCATTTGTTACTTTAAGTTTTCAAAGACAACCATCCCTTTCATTCCTTTTTTATCGCTCAGATTTTACTCTTTCATTCGAAACGTTTAATCCATCTGTGGTACTCACCTCTTGCAATGCTCACTGTTACCTACAATTTGCTTAGATCATTTTTACCTGTTCTCTCGCTCACAGAAACTAGACTTACCTGTTTTTGACCCTATGTATGACCTCTGTATTTCGTGCTGCTTCCTAACATCATGTGATGGTATGAATGTTTAACAAAAGACAGGAGACAAGTTTAGATAAGTTTAAATTAGTATCTTGTAATAGAAACAGATTTTGACCGCATTCTGTGACAAGTAGCACGCATACAGATTCACCCACATTTAATCTGTACATCCGCGAGTTTCACACACACACAAACTGGTGTACAGACTCAATCACAGACCTAAAGGAGAATTATTATCTACTGTCTAGACCTGTGGCCAGATTTACTAAGCTGTAGGAAAGGAAAAGTGGAGATGTTGCCCATAGCAACCAATCAGATTCTAGTTCTTACTTTCCTATTACATACTAGAAAATGTCAGCTAGAATCTGATTGATTGCTATGTGCAACATTTCTACTTTCCCTTTCCTGCAGCTTAGTAAATCTGGCCCCTGGACAAGTTAAATATATTGCATTAAGCCCAAACGGGCACTTGTTATGTTGGTGTCTGTTCTGCACCCCAACATATTTTATGTATAGAAAATCACAAATGTTAGACAATTTTATTCAATTTGCATAGAATAACTTGTGCTCTGTTTAGTAGAATTATATATTCCAATAGCTGTAATTAATGTCTTAAGAAATGTTTGAATTATCAGAATATGTTGAGGTTGATATAGTGAGATTGGTAAAAATAAAAGACACTCAGAAAACTTTAAAACTTATTTTTGATTGATGAGAATATTAGTGAGGAACTATGAAAAGTTCTGGGCATATTGTGTTTCAAATATATGCTTTTAAAACAGGTATAATGAAGAAACTTTTATGTTTCTCCAAAACTCATCTATCTGGACTTGCACTGTATGTTTATTTGTCTTCATTTATTTGCGCTGTTCATACACTACATTTATACATGGCCTCTGTAAAGTATTATACAATACAACCAAGGTAGACTGCATGGTATTACTGAGGCAAGGGACCCTAAAATGGCTCGTGTTGCTATAATCCCTTCCGATCCTCTGGGGAATTTGTTATGCATTGTGGAGTTGGTAAGTAATCCTGCTTACTGCTTGGGATAGAATATGAGAATCACAAGAACTTGCAAGTGTATATTCTAAAAGGTTCTAACATTAAATCGCAACTATAACTTTGCCGGCAAAGTACACAGATTGCAAAGAAGGACTTAACAGAGGCTTAAGGGAGATTACTAACAAAAGAATAAGACATGGAGAATTGAATACATCCTGCTCTAGATATGTTGCTATCTGTTTATATTGCTGTGTAAATATGCATTGGGAGCCAGTCTAACTTCAAGAATTATATGACATCTCGGGATGAACTCTAGTTAATACTGGTGACAAGTTATAAGGCTTTGATAGTTACAGTACATTTGTGATCAGGGTTCTACTATAAGTATGCATTCAAACTTATATGTTTTTTTATGCACTGATAGTACCATCTGCTGGACATTAGTGGTAACTGCTGGTGATAGGATGATAATAAATAGTGGATCTGTTTTGCAAATGCTCGATGGTTTCTGTCTAAATTGAAGAAAAATGTATAATTTTCCCCTGATAATACTTCCAAGTGAGAGAAAACTATCCATTCACATATAAAATAGCACAAAACAATATTTGGTTTTCAGTCATAGAAATTTCCAGTTTAACACTTTAAAGCTTTACATAATCGTTCTTTTTTTTTTTAATAAACTACAAATATTTTAGATTACTTTCTGTATTCTGGAAGTCCAACATTCTTTTCTTCTCCTTATTTATCTGTAGCTGGTATAAATTGTCTATGGACCTGGGAGCTCATTTAAGGTATCCTGCGATAGAAGTAAATATAGCCCAAGTCTTTAGGTGGTCGTTCAGATGCTGACACTTTATGATCGTTATAAATCACCCATCTGAAAGACAAATGTAAAAAACAAAATGACCTTTTATATAGTACATCCCAACTTAGACATAAAGAACCGGATCCAGTATGAAAATAAGAGGATTTTTATTACTCACCGTAAATCCGTTTCTCGGAGTCCATTGGGGGACATATGGGGACCAGACTATGGGGTATAGCAGGTGGTCCTGGGAGTCAGGGCATTTTAAACCTGAAAGTGTTAAACTGAATACTCCTCTCCTACTATGCCACGCCACTACAGGGGAATATCCCGTTCTTTGAATGGTTTTATTGTCTTACCAGTTATGCCCTTTCCTTGGGTTTATTATTTCCAACTAGTAACAAAACTAACTAACAGAGCAAAGGGTGGGAGCACATTGTACCCCAATAGAGTCATGGAAACAGATTTTAAGGTGAGTAATACAAATCCTCTTTTCTCTGGCATCCATTGGGGGACACTACCACACCATGGGAAAATACCAAGCTGCACCTATGGCAGGGAACAGCTGCACGCAAGACCTTGCATCCAAAACTGGCATCCTGCATTGGAAAACCTTGTAACAACTGTTCGTCAGAAGCACCATGACGTTTAGCCTACAAAGCTCTACTGGAGTGAGCTGCTGCTACTGGCCTGTCAGAACATATGCCAGCCTAATTGTTGCCGTAATCCACTGTGCTTTTGAAGCCTTGGAAGCTGGCCAACCTCGTTTCAACCCATCATACAGAACAAAGAGGTCCGATGTCTTTGGAACAGAAATGGTACGAAACCATAGAAACGAAGAACTCGGACCACATCCAGCGAATGCAAGGAAGCGTCCAAGGACAGGGATTGGGAGAGGAGAATGCTAGAACCACAATTTCGGGGTTTAAGTTAAGATGGGAAAACTACCTTTGGCAGAGCTGCCTTCAGAATTTGTGGGGCCTAGGACATACAAATTGGGACCCCACCCCCTATGTGACATCCTTGGTGACATCACGGGGCCCCACGGACATCTGGCCGGTGCACAGGGAAGAACTGGCCCTTTAATGATGGCGGGCGCCCATCAGCTGTAGGCCCAGGACAGTAGCCCAGACTGCCCCTGCCCCCCTGTTGGTGGCCCTGATCTTTAGAATGAAAGAAGGCTTTGTGCTCAGAACTGCCCAGTCTGCATGGAAAATCACATGGGTGGGTTACAGCACAAAGCCCACAGTTCCTAGACACAACGCAAAGAGGAGATGGTCAGTAGAAAAAACACCTTCCAGGGGAGGTATCTAAGTTCTGCAGGATGCCAATGGTTCAAAAGGCTCCTTGTTAAAAGCCTTAAGCACAAGGTTTAGGTCCCATAGTTCAATGGGGTTAACAAAAGGTAGTTGAACATGTAACACTCCCTACAGAAAAGTCTGTACATCCCATAAACCTGCCAGAAAGGCCTGAGACTTGCATCTTTAAAAATGCCAAACTTAATCCCTTGTCCAGTCCCGTCTGGAGAAAGGAGGGTAAACATAAAAAGGTCAAACCTAGAAGTATGAACATCTTGCGTTTCACACCACTGAATATATGTCTTCCACACTCTGCAGTAATTTGCAGATGAGGATGGCTTTCTAGCCCTAATCATAGTCCTGGACACCACAGAGAAGTCCCTGGACTTAAGAATCATGGTTTCAGTAGCCAAACCGTCAAAGCCAGCTGACAAATAGTTTCAAAGTAGGGGTCCTTGAGAGAGAAGATCAGGACATAAAGGTAGTCAAAAGAGTCGAGTCACAGACATTGAGAAAACATCCGAGTACCATGCCTGCCATGGCAAGTCTGGAGCCACAAGCTATTCTCACTGTCTTTAAATTTGTTGATGAATCCTGTGCTGAGGTCCCTGGATTTTATGCAGATCAGAGGTATCTTTAAGATAAGTTGATATGCCATGAGGTCTATCTCAGGCTGACCCAAACGCTGGACCATGAGATGAAATCCTCCTGCTGAAGAGACTGCCATGTATCTTGTTATGTCTGAGGTAATCTGCTTCTCAATTCTCCAATCCTAAAATGAAGACCGTCGATACCACTGGAACATGACTTAACTTCCGGCCTGTGCTAGAGCTCTGTGAACTGCTCGAAGTAAAACATTGATGAGTAGACAAGTCTCCTGAAGACCCAAGGTTACTGGAACCTGTGATCTCTAATGACCACTCCTCACCCGGAAAGACTGACGTCAGTTGTTACCAGGGTCCACTCCCAAGCTTGTAAGGACCGACCTTTGGTAAGGTGTGACCGCTTTATTATTATTATTAATATTTTTATTTATTTATTTATAAGGCACCACACAGTATCTGCAGCGCCGCACAAAGGCAATAGTTACATACACAACACAATTAACAGACTGTGTAGAAGTTCAAATAAATAAGGAATATAATACAATTGCAATGCAAAAATAAAATACAGTACAAAAATAGAAAAATAGGATACGGAAACTAAAGATGCTGTATATGTGTTATAGAGCAGATGACTAAGGGAAGAGATATACAGTAGAGATAAAGGTGGCAATTAATTAAGAATAGGTAGAGAGGAGGGCCCTTCTCATAAGAGCTAACACAGGGATGAAGATGGGGAAGGCAAGAAGGATTAGTGTCACAATCAGTGCCTGCAGTGACCTATCTCCACCACCAGGGGTCCCCCATGCTCTCCCCAGCTCCAGTCACAGTCTTGCCTGTTTGTCTGCAGTCCAGCTCTGTGGCTACATCAGATGACTACTGCTAATTAGTTCAGATCTCTGACACCTGCAAGACTAGCATATTACCAGCAACTTCCTATCCTCCCTTACTGGTTCATTGTTGTCAGTCCAAGTCTGGTTGACTTAGCCCTACTCCCTGTGTTCCGGCTCCCTGTGTCTTGGAGAGCCCCTGCACTATGCTCCAAGCAGTTGCTATCCAAGTCCATCTGCATATCCATATGGTCTCAGCATTATTGGAACTCCTGCATTTCCTGCACTTCTGATTCCAGCTATACCAGCATTACTGCTCCTAGCATTTCCTGCACTTCTGATTTCAGCTATACCAGCAATTCTGCTCCCAGAATTTCCTGCAAACTCAGCTCCTTGCAAGTAGAATTGTATTGCCTTTGTCTGCCTGTCCCAGTCCAGTGCAGTCCGGTCCAGCCAAGACTCCTAGGACTCTATATATTGAACTATATTGCCTTTTTCTGCCTGTCACGGTCTGGTGCAGTCTTGTCCACCCAATACTCCTAGGACTCTATATATTGAACTATATTGCCTTACTTGGTCCGGTCCTGCCAAGCCTGTACTGATCCATGTCCTGAAATAAACTTTATTGTGTTTTCCAAGTCTCCATGTTCATGACAATTAGGTGGAAGAAAGGTAGGCTAACCTGAAAAATTGGGTTTCGAGGGAGCGTTTGAAGGTTTGGAGGGTGTTGGGTTGCCTGATAGATTATGGTAGGTTGTTCCAGTGAAGAGGAACGGCCCAGGAGACATCTTGGATGACGGAGTGAGAGGTAGCTATCAGGATTAAGTTGAGGCGGCGGTCAATAGCAGAGTGGAAGGGTCGGGAGTGTGGATGGAAATTAGAGAGGAAAGGTAGGGATCAGTGGAGGAGGAGAGAACCTTGTAAGTTGTGATGAGGAGCTTGAAGAGAATTCTGAAAGGGACAGGAAGCCAGTGTTGGCATCTGCAATTTAGAAGGGTCTGATGCAAGCTATGTTGCGGAGGTGAAAGCGGCAGGACAGTGAGATCGCAGGGATGTGGGGGATGTAGCCATAATCCCAGAGATTGCTGGACTGTCACAGACAACATGATAAACTGTCTGTCCAGATAAAGAGAAGACTTGGAACATTTGCGCAAGAGCTCTTGCTGGAAAGTCTTGAAGGAAACTGAGCGAGCTTAAAAAACTGAAACCATGGTTCTTAGAAGCTTCACACATTGTAACAGAGGCACCTCCATTATTTTCAATATGGATCTGGTTTTGTTGAGGACTAAGGATATTTTGTCCTCCAGAAGAAATGCTCACTGAACTCTGGTGTTGAAGATGAGACCAAGAAACGGCATCCGTTGAGCCAGAATTAAGCAGGATTTTGGAAGGTTGAGTATACAGAGTATACAAATGCTGAAAACTCATGGTTAGATTTAGATGGCTGAGTAGGAGGGAATGAGAAGGAGCCTTTAGCACAAGATCATCTAAGTAAGGAATGATCGTCACCCCCTGGGTGCAAAGAAGACCGGCCATTACGGATATTATCTTGGTGAAAACCCATAGGGCCATAGCTAGACCAAAGGGTAAAGTTTAAACTAATAATGATCCCTGCAGTTTGCAATGGGGGGGCCAACTACAGGAGATGTCAACCATTACAGAAGGGATACAGAGACTTAAATTTAGATGACATATTGAATTTGAGACCCGTCTTCTGCCTCCGCAAGGAGATCCAAAATCTGAAGGGAGGAAGGAAAACAAATAAGTCGCTTCTGTTTCTAAACAAAGAGAAACCTGAAGACTGTGTTGTTACTGGTTCCATAAACCCCAAAGTGTTCCAGATTGCTAACACCAGATCCTGTACACCCTATAGGATCTCTAACATCTGGGGAATCATTCTCAGACTCCAGAAACTCTCCCTCCTCCTCTGAAGAGATCTCCAAAAGCTTCAGTAAAGCCTGGCATGATTCCTGTACATGACACTTACTAGCCCTTTTATGAGGGGACCCAAAGAAATGTTCCAGTTAAGAAGAGGCCTTAGCTAGACCCTGAGCTGACTTTGCAAGCGATAACGCTAAATTTGTCTCAGTCTGAGACACCCCACTAGTGGACAGCCACGGCTGTGTTGGAGGGCAGTGTGGTACATTAGAAGGAGCAGAATCACTTACTGCACACTATGACATTACCTGGGTGAGCTTGGCAATTGAAGTGGTGAGAGACTGAAGCCAGACTGGCTCTTCCACTTGAGCCAGTACAGCTGCAGGCAAACCTTGGCCTCCAGGCTAACCTGTCCACAAGGTAATTTATCATTATATTTGGCATTAGCATAATGCAATGCTGCCTTTACCTTGCCTTGTCAGACATAATAATAATAGAGGAAAGGGCACAAATAAAGACTATATATATATATATATATATATATATATACACACACAGTATATATATATATATATATATATATATATATCTAACAAGTCTAATTCATATAAGGACAAAATGACATGAAACTAAGTTGT
>WWET01000859.1:476254-486624 GCA_011038615.1 Limnodynastes dumerilii | reverse complement strand
GTCTCCAGCAGTCTTCCATTCCCAACAGTGCACTGCGCAGCCTCACACTCTGCAAACAGAAGAGGAGCATGAGGCTGCGCAGCGCATGCACGCCTGACATCCCCATGTGACACCCGCGCGCAGTGCACTGTTGGGAACGGAAGGCTGCTGGAGACCGTCACCGTTGGTACAGAAATAGGTGGTACTGGGATCTTCCATTGGGTGCAGGGTGAGTGCCACGGGCGGCCCCCTTGTCTGCGGGGGCCCGTGTGCACTGCACACTCTGCACCCATGGTAGATACGCCACTGCCTTTAACTTGCACAACAGCATCTTTCTATGTATTTATAGACCAAATCAATTTTACACCATTTTGTTACCTTTATTTGAAGAAGCTTCAATGGCCACCGGCAACTGCATGATATAGTCAACTCTCTCTGTGTAGCGCACTTTTCTTGATTGGCAACACTGGGTCCGCTCTTCTACCAAAAACCTGAAGACATCACAGGGGTTTTCTGATCCTATGTTATTTCTCTATGAATTAAAAGAACATCTCTTCAAATAATACATCAATGCAATCTGTTTGTGTCAGTAGGAATTCAGATTTTGCATTTGTATTTGGGCCTCTATGGTTACCATAGTAGCACTTCCATTATAATATTACTATAGGGTACCCATTAAAAGTTCTGCTCTATAAACATGATGATGCTCCAAAAAAAAAAAAAAAAAAAAAAAAGATATTAGAAATTAGATTATGGTGTGACTATAGCTCAAAACACTGTTGTAATGCAGGATTCTTGAGATCGCTTACATGTACTGTTTTTATTCATAGTGAACCTTTCATGCTAGATACAAAATTTCATATTTGGAATATTCAGAAGATTAACAATATTCTGTCAACTGTCTATGGTCAGTGTCCAACATAACTATCCAGACCCAAAATTAAGTGGGCTATAGTAAGGCAAAGAAAACTATGGAGTGGATCCAGAACTTCATTTTATGCGGATCTCCGCTGCATCCTGTTACATTATGGAATTGTAATATCCTGATCTGCCCCTAGCGGTAATCTTGGACATTTGTGTGCCTCCAGATTGTGGACATTATCCTGACCTGCCACTATTGGACTTTCTCATTATTAATTATTCAGCACCTGGACAGCATGCTTATATAGGACTTTCTCTCTCTAAGCAGGCTGATGGTCATTAATTACTTTTCCTGTTGCATGTGTGCTCACTTATCTCCTGCTTGTTACCTCCTTGTGCTTCTGTGAACCTACTGCCTTTTGTGAGTTTCCTGTTCTCCAGCTTCCTTCCTCCATGGCCTTATGTTCCCTGTATTTGGTAATACCCCTGATTGCTTGTATTTCCATTTTCTATGTATTCCATATATTTAGTTTCCTTTGTGTATTTATTTGCCCCATTATCAATACTGGAGAACATGACAGGAATAATCTGTTATCCCTGCTTTGTATATTTCCTTTTCTCCAATTGTCTCTGCAATCCCTGCCCTGTGCACTGTATTGTGATTATTGTTTTAATATCTGGATTATCAGTGTTATTACCATCTGTGCATTTTGTTTAGTTTGGTGTCTATGGGGTAAATCCAGACTTACAGGTTTGTTACGTTAGAACGCGTAGCGTATTTATGTTATCGTAATTACTAGGTACTCCCCTCGCTCGTACGTACTTTGACCGTTTTACGCTTCCCAATCCCTGCCTAAACTTTTCCTAGCGTCAATACTGACGTACATATGGGATTTACGTACGTGACGACAAAACCCAGCCCATACTGTCCAATTTAAATGCCTCCCTCCACCTCCAAAGGGTAATTACGTGTGTCGTATTGATGCCCCCGCCCCTTTGTTCATATTTATGCTGATGGTGCGTACGTTAGGAGTTACGTGACATAACATCTGCCGTGCGCATACACAGTAAATACTAATGGGCGAATTTATGTCATTGGCTAGCGTAAATACGATAGCGTGCTTAGCTCAGGATCTGGCCCTATGTTTCTAAGTTGTACCCAGCTCACTAGTCTCCATTACCTGTGTGTTATTTGTTCTTTAATAAACGCTTTACCTGTTACTCCGTCCATCATTTCTGTGTTGTGTGTGATCGCCACCATCAGGGGCTCTAATGCAGACCTGGCCCCATTTAGATTCCACGGCCTGGGAACAGTCTGGTAACAGATCCTAACTTCCGTGCATA
Source organism: Limnodynastes dumerilii (assembly GCA_011038615.1). Lineage (NCBI taxonomy): Eukaryota > Metazoa > Chordata > Amphibia > Anura > Limnodynastidae > Limnodynastes > Limnodynastes dumerilii. Next base: position 484,440 of record WWET01000859.1, on the reverse strand, counting down.
CCTCCCCTCGCTCATGCAGAGTTATGAGTGCAGGACCCTACCTTAATATTTTCAGACTGTCCTGATGTAAAATAGGGTTTGTGGTGAAGTATTGCTAGTAGGTCAAGGCCAGCCCTAAAGGTGCCCATCCACTAGAGCAATTATCAGCCCGATCATACAATTATCGGGTGATTGGGCAAATAATCGCTCTAGTGGATGGCCAAGATCGATTTTTCAAATGCTAAATAAACGTACCAGAAACACTCTGGTAAGATTATTTGGTTGTTTGACATGTTTAATTTTTATCAAAAACAAGCAATATTTTAAGGGAGCCAATCAGCAAGCTGAATGGCTCCCTATCCCTGCAATAGACGCCGCTTCATATCTATGTACAAAGCTGTCTGTCAACTTTGAATTATACCTTCAAAGCTGTCAGAGCAGCATAGTACATAGATATACAGCAGTGGGGAGTAGTACAGGGAGTGCAGGGAGTAGTGCAGGGAGTAGTACAGACAGGGAGCAGCCGAAACCGCGCTGAAGCGCGGCTTCGGCTGATTCTTGTCTGTATGTCTGCCTGCAATAGCTGCTGCTGTACATCTATGTACTATGCTGCTCTGACAGCTTTGAAGGTATAATTCAAAGCTGACAGAGCAGCTTTGTACATAGATATGAAGCGGCGTCTATTGCAGGGATAGGGAGCCATTCAGCTTGCTGCTGACAGAGCAGCTGTGTACATAGATATGGAGCGGCACCGAGAGCCATGCCTACCCCCCCCCCTCTTCTTCTAGGATTATCGGTCTCAGCAGAGGAGGTGTATGGTGCCGATAACAGGACATTTCCCTTGTGGGAAATCATCCCGTTTATCGGGCTACCCCCTGCTCGGACCGATAATCACTCTAGTGGATGGTCACCTTTACTGTACAATTAATATACTACATTATTCCCCCCAGAGTACACTGTAAGCATCATGCCCCATCCCGCCATGATGCCAGAAACACTTTATAGAAGTCTGGATCTGTAATGGAAGTACATTGTATACACATGCACACACACAAAATACAGTCATTTTCCACTGGATCTGGTCCTATTTCACAAGTAAATAACTTCAATTATATAATATGTTTTTATATAGTAGTGTGCTTATATTACATTACTGATATAAATAAGACTTATAAGTAATAGAAGTAATACATTATTATTTTGTAAACTTTCAGTTATTTTATAGATAATGCTGTATCAACATACAATTCATAATCTATTGAGAACAAGTGTAAAGATTAACTTGTTCTATTACAAACAATCATAAGTTCAGAAGACAAATCTAAATTGTATTTTTGTATTTCCAGTAAACAGCAGCTAAAAAAACCCGAAAAGAATGTGCACATAGTGGGGCCAGATTTACTAAGCTGCAGGTTTGGAAAAATGGAGATGTTGTCCATGACAACCATTCAGAACCAGATTCTAGCTCTCACTTTTTTGTTACATATTAGAGAATGTCAGCAAGAATCTGATTGGTTGTTATGGGCAACATCTCCACTTTTCCAAACCCACAGCTTAGTAAATCTGGCCCAGTGTGTCTGCAACTTGGTCCTAATCTATTTCATTTTATAAGACAGAGTCTATTTCAATTGAAAGGACATAAAGAAAAGCTCCAGAAATAGCTATTTATGGCTTTAGAAACAGTGTTCTATCACTACTATACAGTCTGAGGTACTGTCGACGTTGCTGCTTACCTCTACTAGATTAATAAGGTGCAGGAAAAACTCCTGTGCGTCTTGTTGTCTGTTTGAGGAGAATTCCTGGTGGTCTTTGCTAACTAAGGCTTTCAACATTCGCGTTGTAATCCCTTTTGCTTGAGGCTTAAAGAGACAAAGGGGATTGGCAGCAAATAAAACAGTATTAAATATAAACATATTTTGTATTCCCAAACTAAAGAAGAATATTTTTCCACAATAAATAAAGAGCATTACACACAGACCCATCGGGGAGCTTTTTGTTTATTTTTTTTTTACTCGGCAACCTTATTTTTTGGTACTGACAAGCTAATTAATTACAATACTTCTGCTTTGTCAATTATAAGTTCTGGTATGTTAAACAGCAATACAAAATAATATTCCAAAATCCATTATATATTTGTCCAGCCCAAAGTGTTCCTCCCTCGTTTGTATCATTCAGAGGCATTTAAACAACTGCAAGTCAATAAATGGATGGAATTTTAGGAAACCAATATCAGTATCACCTATATCAAAATGGGACAACATTCTGAGAGACATCAAAATCTGCTCTTAGGGGGTCACATTTATCAACTATATTGATGCAAAAAAAGAGAATCAGAAAATAAATATAGGGCATGACGGCATGGGGTATCATCCTTTTACCATTCTTATATGTCACGTCTCTTAGATGCCACCTTAGAGGAGTATTATCAAACACGCTGCTTATTTGAAGCATTCCTAACACCTCATGAACAAGGCATTTTGCAGATGGAGGAACAAACCATGAAGAATACTTGCAAACTACTCCACATGATTATATACATAATCAGAAACATTTTACACACATTCCCAGAGTACTACACTTCTTTGGTCTATATTAATCCCCATATGAAATTCCTACAACAAAAAGTCTTGACGAGACAAACTCAGCCCATCTCTTGCAGGAACAGCAGGACATTTTAGTCTAGAGATCTATTACTCTAGAGGAAATATCAGACACTATTAAAAACCTAAGCACTCACAAATCCCCAGGTCCAGATGGTTTTTTGGTCGAATACTATAAGCTGCTCTATTGTGAGACTCTCCCCACTCTTGTAGAATTGTTTCAATGTATCCATTGGGATACTCCATACTACCCATCTTTAAATATAGATTTTTATAAATTAGTCAAAATTATGGCTACTCGCCTTTAGCATATGTTGTCCACCATCTTGTGGGCCCTCAATTGGGATTTGTAAAAGGCCGGTACTCCATGAGCAGTATCCAGCCGATGGTATCTTGAGGGGCTAAGGCCTCAAAAAATGTATTGCTTAGCCTCGACGCCAGTAAGGCATTTGAAACGGTTACCTGGCTTCACCTCTATGTACAGTTTGGACAGAGAAGATTTAAGGCCAGATTTACTAAGATGCAAGAAAGTAAAACTGGAGATGTTGCCCATAGCAACCAATCAGATTTACTTTCCTATTACATACAAGAAAATGGCAGCTAGAATCTGATTGGATGCTATGGGCAACATCTCCACTTTTCCTTTTCCACAGCTTAGAGCTCTTGTCTTACTATTATTGCATTAATCTAATATCTCTATTAATTCCTCATAAGCACTTGATAAATGGGCCACAGGAAGTTGAAATGGAGATATTCTGGGGTACATGTCAAGGATCCTTTAATGAATTTTTTTGGGCTGATTTCAGGGGTATCTCTATAGGTGATAGATTGCAGCATTTTCAGACATTCTCTTATTATATATCTCTAATCCAGATCATATATTATTCTAAATACAATATTATTATTCTTTAACACAGAACATGAAACTTAATTTGGCAATATACTTTAATATTTTATAATACCTCAGCAATCATGGACCATATTACATTGTGTAAGATATTCGTTTTGTTGTCTGTTCTCAGTTCTTTAAGGTTAAGAGGTCAAGTAAACTTTTCCAATGTTGTGTTATCAATACGGAGATATTAATAGCACAGGGCAGAGGAGAAGGGAGATGCTATGCTATCTCAAGATGGCCTTAATGCTAAGACTTTACAGAATTCACTGGGGAAAAAAAGGTTTTCAAATTCCAAACAGTACAGTTTAGGACTGAAAGTTGCGCAAAACATCTAAAATAAACAAGATGGTGAAGTTAACCATTAATGAAACCAGATAATGAAGAGCTATTTTTGTTTATCTTTTTACTGCCAAGTGACATTCTCACCCACCCCCATCCTGTGAAACATCATTCCCGGACATTTTCTATCAGACGCACAGTCTCTTCTGTTACCAGGCATATCAAGTCTTCAACACTAAGAGGTTCCTTTCTCACAGAAGCAACTTTGGATTAGATTAGATGTGATCTGTGCTAATTCTTTTCAACATATGCTAAAATGCTCCATAAAAAGTGCTGCCTTTATGGAGAGATGGATGAGCCTCTACTTTTTATAACTTTTACAAATCTCACATATAACAGCGGTGTTACTACTCTGGCACATTGGAAACATTTATATTGCTGTTTGTTTAGGACTACAGTTTTGCATACAAAGTTTCGCAATATATATCAGTATTTATTGTATCAAATCATTATATATAAATTGCAATAACTTAAAATGGTACATTTTATTCATTTATATTTGCAAAGAAACATAGGCCCGGATTCACAGTTTCGTAGTTTTCATCTTACGCACGTTGTTTTAAGAACTGAGCTCCTACGCATGTGTAGTAGCTCAATTCTTAAAACAACGTATGTAAGACTAAAATTACGTAACTGTGAATCCGGACCTTAGTGTATTAGAAGACTAGAAAGTTCAAGTTAGGACAAGGCCTGAATTTTCCTGTAGTCTTCAGTAGTATTTCTGAAAAGTGTGACATGTGGTCAGTCCAGCAGGGTCTTGAAAGTAAGAAGCATGTTTTTCCTTGCAAACAGATATCATTTTAATGGATCAAAAAAAGATAAAATAAATACAGTTTTTAAGAGTACCAGGCGATTTTGTTATTAGGATTCCATGGAAAATAATGGCGTTAGTGATTTTGATAAGCAATAAATCCGTACTGAATTATAACGCACCCTGTGTTGGGTACTTCAACTGCACTAAAGTTGATGGTAGAGAGATCTGTGCATAAACTTAGGCAGAGAGCAGGTATTAATGTCGCTTTGAAATTGATAGAGTCTGTCTACTTAGAGGCGATATCTGGACTGGTCATTGTCACTTCTTTTGTGATGATGAATCGTTCACAAATGAATATAAAATGATTGCTTCTCTTTGTGAGTTATCTTTCAGTTGCTTGTGAGGAGAAAAGACAGTGAAGGTGATAGTTCAATATTTCTTCTAAGCCCACATAGTCTCCCATTAGCAAAGGTAATGCCATTCCAATTTGGACAGGGTGATAGAAGAAGTCTTTGATGCTAGCCTAATGTTAATACACCATGTATGCTTAGATATTATACCTACAATGGTGTACAAAACAGCTTCAATACATAAAGTGTTATCATCCTTTGTAATACTACATTCTTACCCCAATCTTGTCCCTTGTGTATTGTTGAAGTGTGCATTTGCACCATTTTTCCTGCATGTGCAGTATGGCTCTGTTACTATAAATATTCTCCAATAACCATTGATAGCCTTTTTCCCCTCAAACAATCTTTTTTAGATCAGTAGAAATATAAGGCATTGTATAAAGAAGAGAAACCCAGCCTGAACAATTAGTAAGGTGGAAAAAAGAACAGAGACAGACAGATAATAAATTGTAACACAGAATGTGCCTGATCCAGACCTACACTCAGGTGCATTATTACGATGGTCGTAAGCGTAAAAACGGCTATTTTTACTTACTGCGCATGCGAGGGGAAAGATTTGACGCTCAGAAATTCTGAGCGTATGGGCCTTGAGTGTAACAGCTTTGTAACAACGCTCGAGGGGGCGTGCCTGCCATACGAAATCCGTAAATATGCACCGAGGGCGGGGTGAGGCATTTAAATCATACAGTATGGGCGTGCTAAGCGTTGTAACTACGCAATGAGCTTACGGACGCCCGCGGTTACGAACAGAAAAGTTAGAGTAGGGTTTGCTGGGCGTAAGAAGGCAAAACTAAGTACGATCAAGGGGAGTGCCGAGGGGAGTAAATACGCTACGCACATGAGCGTTTCATGATCGTAGGTCTGGATTAGGCCCAATGTGCATAGAACACGCAGTAGACCAGTCACTGGAGTAAGAATAAACCTGAGTTCTCCCTGAGGATGTGACTAATAATATAGCATTTTAGAGGTTTGGTCCAAGAAATGGGATGAGAAATATAAAATTCCACATCCCAAATAATAAATATATCCAGCATTTGCATAATTTGTCATTCAGTATAATTGAGTCATTTGCATGGTTTTTTTTACATATAAATTGCCTTCACCACAGTCACGGACTTGCTTCCACTTTCACCTCTTTCTGTAGGCTATTCCAGATTAATAAGAACATGATTTGCTTTGATTGACATTTGCACCTGTTGATTTATCAATTACACCTCTTCAACCTTTGTAAATACCTGGTGCTTTTCTTTCATCACTTGTTCTATCAGCTCACATTTCGCTGGTGGCTTGGAGTACTGTCCAGAGAGTAGGCCATGACCAAGTTTGGCCCTATTAGGAAAGAGAAATAAGAAATACGATTAGTTGAACTATCAGGGCTAGTCCCGAGACATGGTCAGCCATGCCACTTGTGATGTACACCCACGGACCCCATATTTAGTTCAAGAGCACCTACCCTAATATGTAATTGATATAAGCTTAATACCAGCTATCAAACATTTAGCGATATATTCATTTTTATGGAAAAAAAATTCTAAGCGTAACTGCTGTCGGCTGTAATGGCTGCACGTATTTACGCGCCTAAGCACGCCCATTCTGTACGATTTCAATGGCTCACCCCGCCTCCGAAGCGTAATTACAGGTGTCTTATGGCTGGCATGCACCTTCGTCCGTAGTTATGCTGTTGATTGTAGGCTGGTACGTACATTCAGAGTTACAGGTCGTAACACATGCCACGAAAAACATAATTTTTACGACTCTGGCTAGCATAAATACGCTAGCGGTCGTAGCTCTGGATCTGGTCCCATGTGTAACATCTTTAGGCCACATGCGCAAATCGCCAAAAAATTTCCAGCGTATATTTAGGTACATTGGCCTGATCCAGACCTACGATGTAGCGCTGAGCGTACTAACGCTCAGTGTTACATCGTGAGACTCCCCCTGCCCCGTATTTACACTCCCTTATGCCGGCTGAAGGCTACCCTAACTTCAGCCGGCGTACGGGAGCATAAATACACTGGGACGGCGGCGTTAGTACGATAACGCCGCCCTCCCAGCCTCATTACCTTCCCCCTGCCTACCTGCTCTAACTGCAATGTAGTAACGGTGGGGGACGCCCCCTCCAGCGTTACTACGCTGCTGCTATGGACGCCCGATCCACGATCGGGCATTGCCGTAGCTACACCGGGCAACATCTGCCCGGCGCATGTGAAGATTGCCTTTTTAGACGATCCTACAGGATTGGGGCCATTGTGTGAATCTGGTCCTCCATGTTTAAAAATTATCAAACAGAACCACTTACATTTGTGTGCTAAAGTCTTGTGTTGGGTCCAGAGGAGCATAGTCAAATATTCGTGTGAGGTTTCCTACATAACTAGAAAAGGAAAACACCATAAGATCATAGCAAATGCTTATATCTTAAGTACAAAAAATCTGAACTGTATACTTCTTATTAGCATCTATGAAATATAATATGCAGTAAAATATATCTGATCATTTGGGAAAACAGACAAGCACCCATAGCTTACCTGGAGGACATGCCCCCTCTCCCATCCTGCACAGAGAATCATTGAAACTTTTTATTTTCTTTTGCAAATTTGGTCTGAGGATACCAGAATTGTAAATTAGGCCAGTGGCACAATAATTATCTGGACTGCAGGTCCTGGGCACTTTGGGCTCTAGGATTCATGTTCCTCGGCAGTGCAGCGTAGTGGGTATATCAGTATTGATGCAAGAGAACACTAGATCCTGTACAGTGTTAGTCACCAGCCTGCCTCTAATGTCAGTCTCAGTCATTAGAAATCATCAGTTTGCAGATTGCACTAAACTTTTTTTTGGGGATGAACAAAATAGTGTACAAATAAACAGAAAAAAAGACATAGTTAAATAGTTTTAACAAAGACCCAGATCCTCATTCACAGTAAAGCGAATTGTGTTTCGAAAGTTAAGAAACTATTCGGAAGTTAAGTAAAGTGAATTGTGTATCAGAAAACAGCTGCCCGATGCTGCGTTCCATGCAGAATTCACTATCCAAATGCTGGACGGGCCCACTCACCATACGTACAAGATACACATGGTGGGTGGGCATAGGCATGCTAATCATACAGCAAAGTCTGGCCTGAGCCCATACATACAATCCAATATTCTGCAAGTACAAAGTCACATGCAGAATACTTAACAGAACAAGGAACTCCCTTCCACATGTAGGAATG
>WWET01000859.1:421894-443328 GCA_011038615.1 Limnodynastes dumerilii | reverse complement strand
TGCGGCCACCTTCACATGCCTGCTGTGACTCTCTGCAGCCAGGGCCCAGGCATCAGAGGGCAGGACAGATGGTGCTATTTCAATCCAATAGCAGATGACACCAGCTCCGGGTCCTGCTGCTGGGAGGGGAGGTAGTGACTGCCAGGGATAGCTATTTATAGATGCCCAACTCTTATTTTGTTTTTTTAATAACATCAATTTTTATTTGCTAATTTGTAATACATCTTATAGATCAAAAACTATTTGACTGTCCACATGATCTGCATTAAACTATTTATTGGCCCCTTCTAAGTAAAAATGTAACTTCGTAATGTGGGTAGGTGTAACATTTAGCAGCAGTTCCCCTGTGGTATATACTGTAGTTTGTTATTCTCCCCACCACCATCCCAATACCTGAACATTATAAGGAATACTTCTCTTTAGAACAGTGGGAAGAGAGTACACGGTTAATTGCATTGTATATGCAGAAATGTAATACATAATTTGATGTGTATGTGAGGATATATACATTTTGTTGGTACCCCTTTATTGTTATGGTGCACATTATAAAAGGCATTGTCGTTTTATCATTCTTGAATCTGCTCTTAGGCTGAGTGGAAAAATACAAATGCTGAGCGCTCATTCCAAGAGACTGCATCACTTTATGGTCTAATCAAAGTGACTGGATAAGTTCTGACTCATACTGGGGCATGTTACTGTGGACAGCACAGGACTAGATAGTGTTAAGCAGTGGTTTCCAAACCTGTCCTCAAGGCTACCCAGCGGTACGTTTTCCAGAGCTCCTTGATGGAGCACAGGTGTGTTCATTATTGACTGTTTAAAAGATCAACAGGTGGTATAATTATATATCTTGTTCTGTAGGGAGATTTGGAAAGCATGCACTGTTGGGGAGCCTTGAGGACTGGTTTGGACATCTAGGACTGGGTTCAGAGTTCCGTGTATACCCAAGACTAAATCGCACAAGCTAATTTAAATATGGGCTATTGAAGGATGTGCTTTCGTGCATCCTATAGCACACTGAATAGCATGTAGGGTGCTGCTTTAGAGTAGTATGCGGTTGCGCAAGGCGCATCTGCACTGAATTGGCCTATGGCTTATAAAAACCACAAAAGTTGGAGCCTTTTTTTTTTCTTAACATAGTTTTTATTCGTGTGAAATGAACTGTCATTAGCGTCGGGATGTCCTAGTTTGCGTCTTCTCTATAGCTTTTTTTTGTGGCCAACGCGCCCCCCCTGGAATAAAAGCTTACAAGACTGGACCCCCCCCACCCCCATCAGAGCAGGTATTTTTTTTTTTATTATTTTGGGCCATTTTATGGGCATTTTTGGACATTTTATTTCAGGACACTACATTGATTTTGACAAGTACGGGGACAATTATATTGGGCTCTTTTTTAATATTTATATTTTTGAGGGACCTTTTTAATCTTTTTAGTCTGCATACTGTTTTTTGTTTTTTTGCAAAGGGACAGGGATCTTGGACTTATAATATTTCTTTTTTATTTTGGTGCACATGTGGGCATGTTTAATCATTGAATTATGTGGGCACAGTATTTGTTTATCTTTGCGCCCCCCCGTTCCGTAACTTATGTATCCCCGTAAGTAACGTAATTCTCTCTCTCTCTCCCTCTCGAGGACGGACATGACACGGCATGGGGGACGGACGGGGAGGGGGGTGGGGGACAGAGAGACACACCCGGCAGGAAACCTCTTGAGGCCGGACAAGACACAGCATTGGGGACGGAGAGAGACACATTGTGTGTGTTTCCCGGGGACGGGAACACACACCACAGCTGCAGCACCGGCGGAGCGTGCGCCCTCTGCTGGAGAAAAAAAACCTACTACGTAAGTAGCGTAGCCAGCGGCCTTTGCAGCAGGGGGCCGCAAAGATAAACAAGTACCGTATTTTTTTTTTAATGAAGGGCACAGGGATGTGACATATTTTTTTAATTTTTTTGTGTGGGGGCACATGTGGGCATGTTTAATGTAGTTTTTATGCGGGCAGAGTATTTTTGGGAACTGTAAGGAATGGGCATGGCACGCTATTTGTCGCAGCGTGCCATGGATAGCTGGGCATGCTGACAATAGTAGTTCTACTAGCGCAAGCACGCTTTGTCATTCATGGGCATGCTTGCGCTTGTAGTTCTACTTGCGGGAGCATGCCGTCAGGCATTACTTAATTTTTTTACATAGGTGGCAGGGCAAGGGGTTAATTTTTTACTAAAATTCCTTTATTTTATTTTTTTACAGCTCCGGTGAGCTGCGTCTACACTTACACCATCCCTGAGATGGTGGATGCATAGGGCTTGTTAAGGAGCCACCGGACTGACCTGCACAGAATATTTAAATGAGGAAAACTCACCTTTTCTCATTTAAATATTCTGGAACACCCCTTTTCGCAGGTGGAATCATATGCTGGCGGATACACTAAGCTCCGTCAGCAATACGACTTCCTTGCGCTTTTTGCACATGCGCAGTTCAACAAAAACGCTGCACACCCGTAAGATTTTCACACAGATGCGCTACTCTGAATCAGGTCCCAAAGGTGTAAGGTAACGTTTTATATTCAGCTATGGTACATAAACATTTACTCATGAGGTGCAAGAAAAATGAGTGGTGTTTAATTATGATCATCTGTCAGGTTACCAGAATTAGGAGTTATGCTTCTCTATCTCCCTGTATGGGATAAACCTAATTTTCATATTGCAATTATTGTCTGTCCGCATGCTTATGGTTGATCAGTCAATTATGTGCTTTATTGTTGGTAAAGTTTTGTAGACACTTAAGTGCAACTGTAGACCTGAGCAAAACCATGTTGCAAATGAATTGCAGTTATTTTGCATGCACAGAAAATACTTTGCTTTTCACATATAACACAATTATTTTTGTATGCGCGGGGTCTGACAACACATGGAAGAGGGTATTTCCATCCTTATGAAGATCCTTTGCATAACATCTGGTGCACGCAGTAGCTGCACTAAAAGATGCAAATCTGACCCTGAAGAAACCATGTTGCTATGTAAATGGTGTAAAATTACTTTTGCTTGCATGCAAGGAAAATAATGGTTAATTTTAGTTATTGTACTAAAATATTGGACTTTGTTTTCAACCTTTACACTTGCTACAAAACATAACAGCTCAACTGCCTCTAATTGCTTGCTTTAAATTGGCCTACCTTGGCAGTTCAACATGGTTTTGCTAAGGAGCACATTTGTCTCATAATACTGAAGATCATGAAGCAGTGATGACATAGGGGCTGATTCAGAGTTGCACTTACGCCTTTTTTTTTTTTTAGGTGCAAGAGTACAGCTCGGCTAAACCATTTTTCAAAGTAAGGGGTGTAAATGAATTTAAAATATCTTGCGTGCAGAGAAAATTCTATACTTTTACACATAGAACGCAAATAATGCATAGCTTTGTTTATTCTATAAAATATTGTTGAGCTAAGAAACTTCACCTCTTAATTCTAATTTCACAATTTAAAATTGCTTCCCCTTGCGGTTCAACATGGTATTGCTCAGCTCGACTATCATTAAACATAAAGGCCTGGATTCAGAGTTTAGGAGTGAGGGTAAATCAGATATAAGTGCTTGATCCAGAACTACGTCCGCTTGCGTTTTTACGACGGACGTAAATATAAAAAAGTGCTTTTGTACTTACTGCACGTGCGCAGGGCTGATGTTACGGTCTGAGAAACGGAGCGTGTGGGCCTTCATCGTAACAGCTTCGTGTTTACGCTCGGGTGACAGCTTCGTATTTACGCTCGGGGGGGCGTGACTGACATACGATCTCCGTAATTATGAACCGAGGGCGGGGTGAGGCATTTCAATCATACAGTATGGGCGTGCTAAGCGTCGTAACTACGCTATGAGCTTACGGACGCACGCGGTTACGCTCAGAATAGTTAGGGTAGGTTTTGCTGAGCGTAAGCAGGCAAAAGTAAATACGACCAAGGGGAGTGACGAGCGGAGTGCATCGGCGGTACGCCGGCGTAAATACGCTACAAACATGAGGATCATGAGTGTAGGTCTGGATCCGGCCCTAAGTGTACATGCAGCTCAGCTATACCATTTTGCGAAGTAAGGGAAGCTAAGAAATTTCACCTCTTTAATATAATTTTGCTTTCACAATTAAAAAGTGCCTCCCCATGCACTTCAACATGGTATTGCTCTGTTCTACACTTCCACCTAAAAAACAAGGTGTAAGTGCAGCTCTGAATCAGCCCCAAAGCTATGCAGTATTTCAGATCTATGTAAAGTATTTTCCCTGCTTGCCGAAGAATTGAAATTAATTAGCATCCTTTACATTGCAAAATGGTTTAGTCGAGCTGTACGCTTGCACCTGTTTTGCCCTTATACTCCAAGGAGCGGATGCAGAGTTTTAGCGGATCTGCTAAAAAGTACTATTCAAAGGTGCGTATTTCTTTAGAAACACGCACTTCTGAATTGGCCGTAACAAAATCGACCGTAGGTATCCCTATCTGTTTTTTTTTTTTTTTGCCAAGGCCCTCCCCAGATTAAAAGCTATTGTTTAAGAAGTGTAATTTAGACATCTACAAACCTTTGCAGTGCATGGATTATTTGGTACAATGCGCCTTTATTTTTGTAGAAATTGTGTTTGCAAAAGAACATGGGTTTCTCTGTCAAAACTGTAACACCGGAAAATGAGCTCAAAATGTACCATCTCCTGCCACCAGTACCTGGTAAATATGCATATTTTCATCTAATTATTCAACCCCTTGCCTGTATGTGATGAAACAGGTTTTCAAATAAAAGTAAACTACTGGGGTAGTGAAATGACCATCTTAAAATCAGTTAGCTTGAAATTAAAGTATTTTTACTTTTCTTTATATACTTATATTAAAGATCCTTATATACATGCAAGTGCTTCACAAACCTCTACTCGTTTATACATACTTCCAAACCCAGTACCCTCCCTTAATATTTCTGAATCTTATGTAATCAAAATGGTGGCAGATCAGATGTCTGGAGAAACATGCAGTACAATAGAACGCTTATACAGTACATTGTGATACAAAGGCCACCAATTTGCAAACTTAACCTGACCACATCAGAAGTGTAATTTTTGTCCGACGACAGGATCAAGCAAAATGTAGTGAAATCAGGTGTGAAGTATGTGTATGTATGCACAGACTATTATTAGACTCAGGACCACACAGAAACAGGTCTGTTGTCAGAAGCCTGGAGCTTGGGTTGTTTTAAGAAAAGTAAACGGAATTAATCTCAGTATAGAAAAGTGTAAAAAGAAAAAGAGTGTGATGTCGGTAAGTTAATCCTTATGGTTACTAATTCACAGTTGGGCTGCCGTCTTTCCTTTTTGCTCCTGGCATGTCAATTCCTAGCTAAGGCTCTGCTTTAAATACATTATCAGATTATATAGTAGGGACACTAAAAATGATGCTTCTTTATATAACTCTCCAATGACATAATTAACATATGGTTGTCTTAAAAAGAATGTGAAAGGCATAAAAAAAACCTTATGTCTGAATATGCAAGCTTACACCTGACATTTGCTGGAAAGACAAGCAGATGAACTTCCATCGCTGGTCAAACTGTTTTCAATACCAGTAATGTCAATAAAGAGTTTTAAAACATGGTTGCACTGTACAATGCCTAAAATAGGATTTCAGACCATTGAGTGTTTCAAAACATTTTTTACAGGTAGCATTGTTAAGACTGACAAGTCTTGTAGTTTCAACATTTTAATAGTAGATTGTACATAATTGCAATTATTATGGTACTGGTAATTTGCCCGATGTATTTGTAAATATAAAATTGACACATGTAGTCATTTATCCCATAAAAAAAATGGAAGAAAAAAAGTTTAAACTATGTAAATGAATTATAATGTAATTACATAAAATCAACACTAGGTGGATATCTTGACGTAGTAGTATAAACTAAAGCCCCATACACACTACAGTTTTTTTTAAACGATAATCGTTCAAAACACCGGTGAAAGGAGTGTTTTCAACGACATCGTGCAAGTGTGTACGCTGCAACGATCATGCCTGATCATTTTAAAGTAGACAAAATCGTTTGAGCGCATCTTTTAAAAAGTTTAATATAAATGATCAAGCCATTCAGTACTGAAGGCTCAAAAGAAAATCGTTTGTAGTGTGTATGCAGCCTGATTGCCAATCTACTGCTTGAATATCTGTGGTTTATCTGTTTGTATGCTGTAGTGTGTATGGGGCTTTATTTGTATTTAACTTGATTCTGCCAAATAGGTGAGTGTGTCAGTGTGTAAAAATATTTATTATTATTTATATATGCATTGAGAGGTCTGTTCATTTTATGGTATTGTGCTTTAACTGCAATGTAGTGAACATAAAAAAAAAATTAAATGTCTAATCTAAAAATGGTGTTGCTTACAGAACCCCAACATATTCTTGTAGGAAAATAAAAGCATACATCATATTGGCTGCATTCTAACAGTATTCATAAAACGTTTAGCTTTAAGCTGTCAATAAGTCATAAGAAGAATACTACACATGACTGATAAAGTTTATTTCAAAACAGAAAGTCACATGACAAAATATTCTGGTAAAGATTTACAACAATCTTGAGTAGGTAGATGCATTAACTATCAGGGACCGATTTATTAGAATTATCAATGAGGGTTTTATCGAAGGTTTCAAACTGATACCATGGGCCATCTCCTCTCTGTCTCATATGACGACGGGCTTCCTTTTCATAGAGCCTATTGAAAGTTTAAAAAATAAATATCAGCTCTCTTTAAAAACACAGAACAAAACACAGAACTAAACCCACCCCACCCATGTCAATAGGCATTAGAGCAAAAATGTATTTTTTGTAATGGAGTTGGGGGTCCAAAGATAAGTAGCCAAATGCAACCTGCTTAGTAATCACCACAGTTTTATTCTCTTCCTATAAAGGGAATCTTGAATCACATATTTATTGATGTTTAACCATTTACCTGAGCAAACGTTTTTCATTTTCCATGTGGATTAAAGCCATTTCCTTCTCATATTCTTTTTGGTAGGAGTTATACATATATTTGGCAATACATTGAGTGAACGGGTGCTGTAATATGGAAGAAAAATTAGGAAAATCATAATACCAACTAACTTCATTAGAAAAATTTTAATTTCAGTATGTAATTGATGGTTAAAGCTTCATAGATAGAAGCCCAACCCCAACCACTGTTCCAGTCAATAAATATATTTTAAAGGCCTTGCCATTGTACAGTTTGAAATGATTTCTTTTAGTATAGTAAAGCACCAGCTTTTAAGATAATTCTATTACTTGTTTGTCTAATTTCTTTAGTATTTCTTTTGCACATATAAAAAAAAAAAAAAAGTACGTCAAAATTCTGATGATGATGTATGGTGCAAATAACACACCTTGTAGTATTCCCAGTGTTCAGGAACATAGTCTTCAGGAATTTCTGCAAATTCTGCAGGACCTGAGAAAAATATATTTGAATACAAATTAATACTACATCACCTTCCTCTTCTTAACACACACCCAGTACTGTTTGATCAATGGTCAATTTAGTGAAACAGAAGGTAGCAAAACTGGACAATAGAAGAGTGCACAGACATCATGATCTCAGCTTTATCATCAGTCACCATATGCCAACACACATTGGCAGATTATACCGATCCAAACAAATACTACCACCCCTCTTAAAATGACACTATTTGTGATAGAATGATCATGCATCTCAGTCATTTGGCAGCACACTGTGCCAGTTGACCAATACTAACTACCTGCATTATGTCGCTGTTTTGTTTGTGTGATTTACTACTTAGAACAGCTGATTTGTGACGAACCACATCCTGACTGTTAAGTGGCAACTGGAGAAAGGAGTCATACTATTTCTGGCACCGACGCAGCCGCGATTCAGCTGTATCAGTGCTGGAAATCAGTTGTTCAAAGCAATGGCTGCCTAAGTTACCTGCTCTTCCCATCTTCATCTTTGTGTCTCCTGTTTGTTCACCCTCTCTCACTTAGCATGTTAGCTCTTATGATCAGGGTCCTCCTCCCTCCCCCTACCCCTACCCTGTCCTCATCACTTGCCACCTTTTTCTCTCTACTGTCTATCT
The DNA here is from genome assembly GCA_011038615.1 of Limnodynastes dumerilii. NCBI lineage: Eukaryota > Metazoa > Chordata > Amphibia > Anura > Limnodynastidae > Limnodynastes > Limnodynastes dumerilii. The sequence goes on along the minus strand of WWET01000859.1, from coordinate 435,237 downwards.
CTCTCCTTATTCATCTGCTCCTACACACATATCCAGCATCTTTATTTTACATACATATTGTTCAGCTATTTTTGCGCTGTATTTTATTTTTGCTTTCTACATATATTGTATTCCTTATTCGTGTTATTATACCCTCTGTTAATTATTGTACTGTGTATATAATTATTGGCTTTGCTATTGCCTCTGTACAGTGCTGCAGATACCCTGTGGTGCCTTATAAATAAAAGTTATTACTAATAATAATAATAATAGACTGCATCCTGCTTTTTTCTAGTAATCAGAACTACAACATAAAAATAGAAAGGATTTAATAGTCTGTAGAGGTAACTTAAGCTTGCAACTAGGCTTTAGCTCATGCATATGCTGCATTTGACAAACAGTCACAGTAGCATAAGTTATGGATACGTGATATGGACAAAACGATTACGGATTTTTTTGACACAACAACTGTGTACCTTTATGCCAGAGATGTGAGAAAATAAGCAACCCATATTTTATAGTGCTATACCATCATATGAAACTCTATAGGGCCCCTCAATAGGGCTTTGTATCCCATATGGCCTATTACTGGGGCATATGGAGTCCTATGAATAATAGGGTCTATATGCTCCCCGTAGGGGGCTAATATGTCCTTATAATAGCCTAACAGGAGGGTATATATGGGGGACATATCAATAGCTTTCCATATACCCCTAGTCAACATACCCCCTCCTGTATCACTCCAATTCCTTTCACTTAGCTATTCCATGGTCTCCATACTCAGGCTTTGCTGCACAGGGGCTCCATATAGAGGATGCTGAAGTGACCTAATGTCAGCAGTACGCTTCTGGGAGTTGCTACAGGCAGTGTGCATCAGTCACATTGGACTGTATTCGCACCTAAGAAGCCAGAGCTGTAAGCGCAGTAGTTCATTTACGCAATCTACGTACCAGTTAGGTACGCAGATTGCCTCCGTGCGGTCTTTACTTAGAAAGGGGCGTGCTAATGCTGTCTCGGGGAGCGTTTAGGTTGAAGTGGGAGGGATTTAGATTAGCCAAGGAGGTGGGGACAGGCATTGGGCCAAAACAACGCTTGTGAGCGAATTTACGCGTTGCGGAAACGTAAAATCGCGTTTTGGTAAGTACTGCGCATGTGTACCATAGAAAATACGCACCGTAACGTAGCATAAATGTGAACGTATGGGCCATTCACGTATGTGTTGCGTAAATACTTACGTGTGGGCGTGCCAATTTTACGTTAGTCAAAAATACGTCTGAAACACGCTATGTAGGCTTTGTATTTACTGAAACACGCTATGTAGGCGGGGGTTTGTATTTAAAGTGTACAGTATGGGCGTGCTTAGCTGCGTAAATACGTGTTGCCCATACGTACGTGAGCTGATGACATCAGTTACTTGGGCAAAAGTTAAAGTAGGGTTTGCAAAGCGTATCTCGGACAAAATACGTACATTCAAGGGGTGTGCCAAGGGGAGTGTATAGAAGGTACGCACACGTAAATACGCTACGCTAGTAAACGGATTGAAAGCGGAGTTCTGGATCTAGCCCATTGTTAGTGTGTAGTTTCTTTATTAAGAAGGAAACTACACTCGGTAAGAAAAGGTAGCCCTATGGCACTCTTAAGTGCTATAAGGTACCTAAAAATGGGTGGCGTGTTAAGGGCTGCACGAGTGAGTTAGGTGTGGTTCTGTCTGCACCTAACTCACTCTTAGGTGTCCATTGCCTGGTCTGCCGCTGCAGAATGCTTTAGAAGCAGTGCACAAACAAAGTTGTGTGTGACTGCATTTTTATCCATCCCATGGTTGTTTGTAGCAGAGCAGCCACACAGTAACCCCCCTTAGTACTAGCACCTCACAAAGCTTGAGCTGGACATACAGAATTTACAGGGTACATCACTGCATTATGTTGCATTATTTCTATATTAGTATTCCATTTAAATTTACATATAAAATCCATTATTGTTGACAAGTTGTTGTTACGAGACATTTTTTGGATAAAGCAGGTAAGTCAAGTACTTACCAATGAAAATATTGAAGAGAGTGATAGCCACACCTGCAGGTACTGCAGTCAGTAACAGGTAACGTTTCTGAAAACAACATTTTTTTTTTGTATTTATTTTTTTTAACTACAAACAGAATATAATCAAATTAAACTGCTGCAAATCACAAGTTTTGAAACAGATTAGATAATTAGAACAATAAAGTTCCTTTTTTAGGGAATATGGATTCAAACATAAGTGGTGTATGCACAGAGGTTGTGAAGTAATAAATTAGTAGATTAAAGTGCATTGATATCAAGTACCACAAAAGCCACATTGGTCATGCTCCAATAGATGTGTAGATGCTGTCCCATGGTATCAGAGGTACTGGAATATAGTACACTAAATGAATTTTAGCAAATTTCTATGACTTGAGGTATTATTAAGCTCATGAAGAGATACAAATTGCTATATGGTGTAAATAAACATTTAGCAATTGTTGTTACTATAAATCTACATTCAGACTGTTGTAATGGTATGTAGCCATATACCTTTGACCATCAGTAATATAAGCAAGAAATGTGCATAAGATATAAGAGGTGTTTTCATACAGACTTACAAATAACTGGATAAATCTCTTATCGTAGTATCTTGAAGGTGTGACAACAAACAGTCTAGGTCCATGGCTGCTAAATCGCAGAGACACTAGAAAAATAAAGTTAGAAAAAAAGATTGCTTATCACATTTAAAGGACATTTCAACACTGTCTCTGTCACATGTGTAAGTAAAGAGGGTAAACAAATAAATGCTCTAAAGTGCAAGTAAGCCAGACCTTGAGGTGAAGGGTTTCTTATTTATACATAAGGCTTCGCTTTAAACAAAAATGTCAAATAAACAGCAGAATGTGGGTATGCACCTTTTATGCATTAAACAGACATATATTAGGAAGTGAAGCAAATTATGATTATTGTGTGGCACTTTGATGTGTAGATAGATAGATAGATATAGATATAACTCTCTGGATATGCTGTTGTGGAGTAAATCTGGAGTATTAGTGGCTAATGACACAGTACTGCCCATTGACATCTCAATGTCAGCCTGCTCCTGGAACGCTACAAGGTCACTGCAGACACCGACTCGCCGGGCGCCGCTCCAGTGTCTCACCCGCGGCAGCTGGCGGCGCACTTCCCTGCAGAACACCTCTCCCGAGGAGCCCGCGCTGCACCGGCTGCAGGCGGCTGACGAGAGCTGCCGCTGAACGAAGGAGGCTCATCCCCGCCATCTTTGCTGAGGGCAAGGGATTGCGGGCAAATTGTCATCGTGACGACACCGATCTGCGACAAGTTTAGTACAGACGAAGCTTGCTTATTGGTGAGGTGAACCTCTGCCCTCGTTACTACTGGTCCATTCACCAATCGAATTAACTGAGGCTGTCACATCATCTCCTCTGTTTGTTGACCGACCTAGTAATAATGTAAATAAATATCATCCATGCCTATAATCCCCATTTTCACTGAACTCACAGGCAGCCTTCCCAGAATCATATTAACATATATTTTCTAGTCACGCAGTCACTAATAGAGCTATAAGAGATAAGACAGAACTACAGTAACTGTTGTATACATGTGACTGTCTGTAACTTCCTGGCGCCGAGCACTGTGGGACATCTGCCTCACCAAGATGGCGGTGACAGCAGTAAGAGGGTTGCTCTGTGGTTGCAGGCTGCTGTGTCCTGGATCAACGCCGCTCTCCTTGAGGAGCCTGGGAAGTCTCTCTAGGTGGGAAGAAAGGATGACTTGCCGCTGTGTTTAATATAACGTTCTTTCCTACATGTATCTATGTATGTAGTCACAGAATGACCTCCTTGAGAAGACTGAGCATATAAGCACTGATGGAAAAAGAATCACTTTTCTTTATTTGTGACTACACTCTCACCCATCCATATTATAGTTATAAATGTCAAATATTTAGTGTTCTCACCACTAAACACATAACAGAACACATCTTTCCCACAGCTGTCTCACTACTTTTTTTCCCTATAGAGTAAAATTACTTTTAATGCATAAACATTGGGATAACTTATTTCCTTTAAAAGTGCAAACTCCCATATCAAATACTTGCACCATCTCTCTTTCTTATTAACTAATGTGCTGCAAGCTACTATAACTTATGAGTTATCACTGTTTTATTTTTTAAACAGCCTATATAATCAGTCTTATAAGATAATTTATAAAGTGTTTGTGTTAATGAGATCTTATGTCCATTTGAGTTTCTGATTATTTTACTTGTGATTCTATAAGAGATCTGGACAACATGCGCTGTTAGTCATCCAGGTTTGAAGTAAGAGTTATACATCGACCACCCTGTGTTAAGTCATTTGTGCACTCTGTGTTTTAATGCATTATATGTGGTCATAGTAGCATCCTGCATTGGCAATGATAGAGTAAGAAAAGGAGCATCCAAAATTCTGCAGCTGGAGATTTATTTGTCTATTTGTGGCATATAATTGATGGGAAGCAACTTGAATGGTGTGTGTGTGTGTGTTAGGCATAAATGTGCTAGCATTATAATACTTTTCACTTATTATAGCATAGATTTTGACAAACCTTTATTAGGTTAATTAATAAAAACCCTTTAACATTTTTTTCAGTGTCATCATTGGAGGATTGGGTAAAAGCAGACCAGAGAGTGCTTCTCAGCAACAGTCTGCATCATTTCACTCATCTGCGGCTCGAAAAGGACTAGAGGAGTTTTTTGATAACCCTAAGAACTGGGGTGAAAAGACAGTGAAGTCTGGTCAGTTAAAGCCTTTTGTCTTTGTTTTTTTTAATTTCATTTATTTTATAAAGATAAATGTACAATTCTGTCTTTATGACAAAATTGCAAAAATCAGAGGGTTTATTATTCAAGAAAGATTTTACATAATAAAGATAAGGGACTGGATTCTGGATAATACAAAAGGTCATAGTGATTGGAAAACACAGACAAAATTCTAGATCCAGAGAATTCCCATACATCTGGTAGTTTATCTGATGGCAGAGATAGAAGATGGTTAGAGCTGGAAGAGCTTCCACTCTGTGCAAGGGTAAATTGTAAAGTATGGTTTGGCTTCACCCTTACCTACAAACCACGTTTCCACACCACCCCCATTTTACATGGGGGTAATATTGGGTCATGGGAGCGTAACTTTACACTAGCAAGGGAATTTGGAATGCAGCAGGGATCTAGCAGCAGACCTCCACTGCGATTGGAGCTGTGACCGCAGCGGAGGTATACAGGACTGGATCCTGAAATCCAATTGTAGTGTGTTTGGATATCCGAACGCAGCATGAGCAGGTGGTATTCCTGTTGTATTCTTGTATCTGTGTTAGTGCTTAGGTCAGGCATGGCCAACCTGTGGCACTCCAGGTGTTATAAAACTACGAGTCCCAGCATGCTTTACCAGCTTGGTATAGCCGATATTTGACACAATATATATACTCCCATAACTCGTACATGCTTCTGACCCCAAGACCCAACCTATAGATATCTGATCCGTTCACACTTAAAATGGCGGTAGTCTGGATCAGATGGAAATATGATTCCAAGCTTACACTGTTTATTACAATACAAAGCCCCCCCCTACTTGTGAGCACAACCTGGTCTCTGTTGGAAGCTGGCAGAAGTGTTATTTGTTGGAATGAGCAGATTACATTGCAGTTAGGTTGTAGAGAGGCACGCACATGAATGGATTGGAGATCTGAACTTTTCGGGCTGCACAGAAATTTTTTTTTTTAATAATTAATTGTTAACATTTAAATTGTTGTTTTTTTTAAATTAGGTTTTATAACTGAAAACTTGGTTGTTTTGCGTTAATAGGTGATGCATGGACTCTTGGTCAACTAAGAGGAAAAAGCAGTGAAGATTTACATAAACTTTGGTTAGTAGTGCAAACTATACTCTCCTAACAGTACTTATGGGGGGTGTGGGTCCCTGGATAGAAAATCTGATTTTCGAAAAATCAGATTACTCCCAGCCGATTTCGATTGCTATGCCTCGATGAAGCATAGCAATCGATCCATGGAGCACCAAAAGCTCTGTTCTGCTAAATTGTAAGAAAAAATAGTCCCTAATTCTAATTCTAACCCTCCCCTCTCACTACCCTAACCCCCTTTCCTGGCAGCCTGACCCTAACCCTCCCTCCCCTGAAGCCTGACCCTAACACTAACTCTAACCCGCACAGATAGTTTACTCACCTGTTCCAGGTCCAGCGAAAGTGGCGGAGTGATATCGCAGACGGCGGAAGGATAACGGTAATTGCGAAAGTGAATGGGTAAAGTATGCCGAACGGCATACTCACCCATTCATTAAAAAAATTAGAAAGCGGTAAATATTCGAAAATGGGACTTTCGGATGTACCATTTTCGGCAATAAGATTTTCGTACTTGAGAGTGTAACCGCTTATAGGGAAGGGGCTGAGCCTGTACTTACAATGGCTCTATCCCCGCCATATAGGTAGGGATAGCCATTTAAACGAAGGGTCCAGTGTGGGGGAAGCCCCGTTACTAGGTCTGTGGCCGTTAAGGTAGAAATCTGCACCCATAAGTGTCCAAATTTACTACCGAGAGCAGGGAGTGCAGGAGGCGTGCACTCCCCGCTACGGCTGCGTAACTACGGACCCCTGCACGCACGTAAAGCATGCAGGGGTTTGGATCCCAAGTTTGTATAATTCTTTATGATAATCAAATTGTAATGGAAGCTTTCTTAAAGGCAAATATAAAATGTTTTTTTTTTTTATGATTTTCTTTTATGAATGGGCGTTCCTCTAATCTTTCATTTGGTTTCCTTTAATTTGTTTTCACTGCATATACAATTTCTTTAGCATACATAGTTTGTAGATACTGGTAATGCTGTTGAGATGGCATCCAGGTGTCTTTTGTATATGTTATGTTTTAATCACGTTGGGACTAGATTTCAATAGCTATTTACACATTGGATTATATTTCTAAGTTCTGTTGTGTATGTTTTGTTTATAAATTTGTAACAAATCAGCCCATTAGTACCCATTAAAAAAAGTAATTTTTTGGTATATCTCTTTTTTTTATTCCTCAATATGTAGAAGCTGGTAGTTATATTAAATACAGTTTTTTTTCCTCTTGTTTACAGGTATGTATTGCTGAAAGAGAAGAACATGCTATTGAGTTTAGAGCAGGAGTCAAAGCGACAAAGATTAGCCATGCCAAGCCCTGAGCGACTCTACAAGGTATTAACATGGTTATAATGCTATAACACTGGTCTCCAACCTGCAATTTTGAAAAAATTATGATGGGAAGTATTTAAGTAAAGATCAAATTAATGTGTGGGGAAATTTAATTTACTGTATAATAATACTGTACTGTGTACTGTTTTCAATATAGAATAGGGTCCTATAAATAAATTCGTTAAATTCAAAAACTACATTAGTTCGTCAGTTTGCTTTGCTAATGGATTTATTTCTTTTCTATCTGTTGCAGGTAAACAAATCCATGGAAAATCTAGATAAAGTGATCACTGAAAGAGAAGATGCTCTACGGCTCCTGCAGACAGGACAGGAAAAAGCAAGACCAGGGGAATGGAGAACAGACTGCTTTGGGGAAACTACATGGTATAAGATCTTTATAACATTACTTTGTATACACTTTCATCTAAAGCAAATCAGGAATTGTAAGGTTAAGCCAACCATATATGTAGCATATGCTGTCTTTAGGTCAATCACCAGTGGCATATTGCATTCCCTGCAAATTGACCTCTAATATATATTTTTGTTTAGTCTGTTACAGCATCTATTGCTTGGGCGATTTTTCAAAATACATCAGTAAATAAAATCTGCATTCTAGTTTAATCCTATGAAAGTGCTCTGGTAGAAACTTTTCTTGTTTCAGCCCAGCTTTCCAATCAAAGTTCTGTTATTTCTTTCCCTTGGATGTGAACACATTTTAAAAACATTTTTTGTTGTTTTTGCAGGCATAGATTCAAGGAATGGCCAATTCCGTGGTACATGAACAGACGTCACATGAAAAAGAAGTTTTTTGCATTGCCATATGTTGATCATTATATTAGGTAAGATTTTTCTAAAACATAATAGAAGGGCATATTAAGTTAGCAGTGAATTTTGGCTTTCGTGGATTATTCTATGTGTGTTTTCTAATTTCTAAATAGGCTGACAGCTTTTTCTGAAAATATATAGACAAAGCAGAAATCTGGTCCTTTACGGAACCCAGTTTAAATCCTGAATCCAGGACAAGTCTGTAGGAGACGGGGCAAACTAAACTTAGAATTATGAATCTGACTTCTCACACTATTGAATGTATTTGCTACAAATTCTATGATAATGGAACACAGACACTGGTAGTCCTGGTGATAGATGGGGATTTGCTCTAGTACAGGGGTTCTCAACCAGTGGTACTAGTACCACTGCCAAGTGGTACTGAGGGCAACTGAGCAAGGTTGTAAGGAGCTACAACACCAAATGGCTGAGGACATAATAATAAAATAGCTTGGGGGTTAATGGCATATGTAGAAAGTTAACCTTAAAATCACTGCAAATGTATGTCAAAAATAACAAAAACCCTGAAAATATATTTATGGGTTGTGAATATATGTCTACAGTGGTACTTGACATGAATCCATGGTAACTGGTACTCACCAAAAAAAAGGTTGAGAACCCCTGATCTAGTAGATCTTCTGAGAGAGGGAGACGCCAGCCTCAATCTTCTGCTATCTGCTGAATCTCAGAGGATGCCTATGGGTTGAAGGTTGGGCTTCCTGAAGACATTGTAGATGGCTCTGAGTTCTAGGACATTTATGGGAAGCTGGGATTCCCTATGGTCCAACAAACCTTGAAGATGCTGATCCGAGATCACTGCTCTACAACCGCTCAGACTGTCATCTGTCATTAAAGTAATCCACTCAGGAGGGGAGAAACATCTGCCCACTGATAGCTTGTGAGGAAGGAGCACTTAACGTAGCGACTGATGTGTCTTGCAAGACAGTAGAAGGAACTGTTTGAAAGGGCACGTAACTTGTCAGGAGGTTCTATGGAAAGGTGCGAGCATGCAGTGTGCTGTACTGGACTGTCTCGAATGAAGACACAAGTGTTCCCATCAGGCGCATGTAGAGTAGTACTGAGGGGGATGAAATGGACAGGACTCTCCTGACCAAGTCCTGGAGGTTTTTGGCCTTGTCCTGATGGAGAAACACCTGTTGCTGATGCTTCTAAGATTGGTCCCAGGAACACCATTCTCTGACTTGGGAAAAGGTTTGATTTGGGTAGGTTGAGGATCCACCCATGATCCTTCAACACCTGGCGCATCACCTCTATATGGTGACCTAAGAGCTCTCTCAATGGCGCCTTGAGACGAAGGTCATCTAAGTAGGGAGCTGTGATTGCAACAGAGCTGCCATAACAGCCATGATTTTTGTAAAAAGTCTTGGAGCTGTGGTGAGGCAAAACAGTAAGGATTTCCCAGAATCACAAATCTCAGTAAGGATTGGTAGCCTTCCCAAATTGGTAGCATTCGTGCTATGACCAAACGGAGGGATTACATCTGGAATTTTGGGATCCAAAATTAATAGTTCAGTTACTTTAGATTTAAAATTGGGGGGTAAAAAACCCTCCAGCTTGGAGATGAAGAACAGGTTTGAGTACAAGCCCTTTGTTCTCTGGAGAGTGGAAATATCGGCAATGACCCTTGACTCAATGAGAAAACAGGGAATCCAGTCTTAGTAATTGGGATCTGGTGGACGGGTCCTGTGGAGGAGGGGAGTAAAGCAACCTGCGAGATGGCTCCCAGAGGTCTATCAAATAACCCCTGAACATTGCCCCTTGCACCTACCAGTCCTTGGTAGAAATCAACCACCTGTCCTGAAAATAAAGATGTCTGCCCCTACCTCCTCAGAGGACAGCAGAAAAAGTACAATGTCATCCACTGGGCTTCTCTGGGACTTTTGGTTCCTTTGAACGAGGAGTCCAGGGTTCTATTCCTCTTCTGGCACTAATTGTAGCGGGAAGAGAAGCTAGAAAATCTTCCCAGAAAGGATTGTCCTCTTGCAGAAAAGGCACCTCTGACTCCGGGGCAAAAGGATTTAAACTGGTATTTTCTTGTCCCCCCCTCTGGCAGGATTATTGTAAAAAATTACTTTTGTCTGCATTCGCCTGCGTTATGATATTATCCAGCCAAGTGCCAAAGAGAAAAGAGCCTTCAAAATGGAGGGCATCCAAAGATTTTCTTGTATCCGTCTCTGCAGACAACGAGTGGAGCCATAGCGCTCATCTAGCTGCAATTGAGTCCGAGGCAGTCTCACATAGATAGGCCGACCCCTCTTTAATCTGTTTTATTTTAAAAATAAAGCTTCCTTCTGTTTCTTGCTTGCTTTGGCGTGAGTCGCTAGAGCTATGGAGGTATGGGCGGACCAGTTGATTACCGGCCTTCATACAGATTATCCTACCGCTGATTCCTGAGGCACTGGTTCACAGCAATAGGGATTTCAGGGAGGAGCAGCTAGCACTGTAAAAATGTAACTCTTTAAGTGTCCACTCCCTCCAGGCCCCTATCAACCCCTTAGTAACATTGGGCTGGATCCAAACTTAAGTGCTTGAAATTAGTTACTCCTGGGCTAAACAATGTTGATTTCAGGGGGAGTCAAGTTAATTGTATTCTTTGCATGCAGGGATATATCTTTGAATTGGTTACTGCTCACAGATACTGACCAGCTTTACTATCACACTGTTATTTAGACTTGGGCTTTGTAACACCACCTCTAATACTGTTTGCAACAGATGAAATATGGCTCCCCTGCAATCAACATGGTTTAGCCCAGGAGTAACTAATTTCAAGCACTTACTTAAGTCTGGATCCAGCCCATTAAGCCCCAGATGGGAAGAAAGAGAAAATATTCTTTAGGTTTATATTAAGGCCTATATAAAGAACGGTTGGACTGCAAAAGACAGACTCCCTCCTTCTCGTATAACGCTCAGAAGAAGGGATGGCCAGCTTCTAAGCAGACTATCATACGCTGGATAAAGTCCACAATCACTAGGGCGTGTCCTAATTCTGGCAGGCAAAATCCTTGAAGGGTATCAGCGCACTCTACCAGGGCTGTGAGCTCTTCCTGGGCAGCAGGCCAGGGTGTGTCAGCTAAATAACTGTGCCAGGCGGTAGCTTAGTCTCGGCCCACACCTTTTCCAAGTTTTAGATTTCAGGTGTTTGCATCTAGGGATGCAGAATTTAGTAGAACGGTCCTCCATTCCGCTTTGATCTCCCTCCTTTAGGTACGGCTTTAGGACATCCTAATGGTAACAGTGTCCCCCAGATGGGAAGTAGAAAAAAATAGGATTTTAGTACTCACGGCAAATCCCTTTCTCTGATTTCATCTGGGAGACACTGGGTTGGATAAATATTACATATTTATTTTATCAAAACAAATACAAACAATTGTATTTTTCTAGTTTGGTTTATCTATATTGTTAGGATTGTGGTCAGATGTTCCTTTTCTCTCTTTAAAACTTAACTGGATTGCAGTAGCAGGGGGTGCAGAGGAGAGGAGCCAGCTCTGTAAAAATGTAGCTCTTTAAGTGTTCATTCCTTCCCGGCCCCAATCCACTCCATAGTAACAGTGTCCCCCAGATGGAATCAGAGAAAATACTGCAGTTCTGGTTTTTAGAATATTTAGGATTAGATCTACTAAAATTTGTAACCAAGTAAATGTGATAGTTTGATCTATGCCAGATTCATAAAGTTCAGTTAATTTATTATTATATACATTCATATTATTCTGTTTTAGAAGTCATTCGAGAGTTATATCTTTGAATCAGACCTTCCTAAACAAAGATTACATTGCTAACTGTTGATGTAGGACATGGTATGAATTTATAGTATAGTCACTTGTTTGTGTCGTATAATAATTTCAATTAAGATTTTCTGATCTGTATTGCATTCCACCTTGCATGCCTTGCTATACATGTAATGGCTGAATTGGGTTGCACAGCATTCATTCTAAGTCAGCGTATTCACATAAAACTGACCATCTATGTGGGGTTTTTTTTAGGCTGAAGACCGAGAAAGAGATCCGAGCGAAGGCAAGACAAATAAATGCTGCAAAGAAGAAGCGCCTAGATCTAGAAAAGCGGTTCCCACACATAGCTAGCGGTTCCCAAAGTTAATTGTTTGTATCAGTTGTAAAATAAAAATAAATACTTGTGTCTAAACATTGTATTTGTATATTAAAAGTCCCTATAAAAGCTTTTGCCTTCCATACATGTGAAAACAATACTCCACTATGTCAGAAAGAGATTAGAAGCTACCAGCATAAATAATGAGACGTTGGCTTTATCTCATTTATAGGGCCACATGCAATTAGCTTCGCAGCAGCGTATTTTGCGGTGCGAAGCTAATCTCCGCGAAATTTTTTCGGGTGACTTTTTTGCGCACCCCATAGAGGTGCGCATAAAAATTTGCCTATTTTTCATACCGTATATGACGGGAAAAAGCGCAGCGCATACTTTTTCCCATCATCGCGGCTAATTGCATCTGGCCCACAATGACAGGAATAATGTCGGCACTTGTATTTCAGTCATAATTATTAGCAACTTTTACCTTCCACCAGCTGTAAATTGACTCCAGGCTGAATTGTCTTTACAATTAAAGTAAAACAGCAATATTTATATAGAAATAACAAAATGTTTTGAACACCCCCACATTCAGGGGTTGTGGAAATCGTGGTCACAAACATTTTATATACCACAGTCCTCTCTGTGTAAAGAGTTCTGCATATGGTACAGAAAATGTGTTACTCTGAGCTTACCTCTATGAACTTCTATTACACATGGTCATCCAGTGTTACGAGAGTGCTGGTTCTTAGAGGGGATTCCTAGCATCATGTAGTACTTATTAATGCAGCAAATTATATGATGACTTGTTAACTTAAGAAGAACATACACCTATTTAGAAAATAATATATGCCTGAAATGCAAAACTCAGGTGGTAGAGATTCTTCACATTTGTATATCCTCCTAATCATGGTTGCTACAGAGCATCCTCAGCCTATACCATGGGTGACAGCCTTATCCATACAGCATGCATATAGCCATTGTACCCAGCACCCCAATGAATTGTGAATTCCCACAGCTATCCAGCAAATACAGGATATAATATGCAATCTGATGCCTACACACTGTAATAAAGGCACTTTGCTAATGTTATAACTGTGACCAGATCTCATCAGGGGAGGAGTCTTTCTTCTAGTTCCTGTCACTGCTGCATGTGGAATGCTGACATCTGTGTCCTTTATTATTTACACTAGTCTAAAACCTGTAATACAGACGGTAAAAAGATGGCTCATTCATTTCTCCA